>JBBBDQ010000780.1:2045000-2150000 GCA_037127315.1 Ascarosepion bandense | reverse complement strand
CAGATTATTAAATACGATTTTTCTATTTCTATTTTTCTTTCTAGAGCAACTATATTTACCAAAAAATCTAATCTCTGAAGATTAAAACCCACCCTCTCTAAGAACTTTATCGTAAATAGTTTTCATTTTTGTAAATATTTTTTGCTATTCTCCTCAGCAATATTGTTGGTCTTAATCTGGTGGTTCGGCTTCAGTCACTTTCTTCCCGGCGTAAGATTGCTTCTTTGTGACTTTTCTTATAAATAATTTCGTCGCAATTTTTTTACCAACTCTTCACTCTGGTACATAGATATTTTAAATTAAGAGCAATATTAAACTGGCGTCGAATTCTCATGAATTTACAGTTGATGTACTCGTAAGTTCTGAGATAACAGTTTTTTTCCCCACACTACTCGCTGGTGGCACTCCTTCCGTTTCCATGCTTTCCCGCCAACTTTAATATCCAAAATCTTTTATTGCTATCTACTGTCCTCCTGATTACTGTCTTCTCTTTCTGCTCACTATTGATATTCCAGTTCCTAATTCTTCTTCGCACAGGAACCATTTACGTTTTAACGGCTTTACCGTCCATCGTTGGAGATAACGATTAAAAAAATCAACTATAAATGAAACATTTTGTAGCACCAATGTTCTCTATTTTTTCTTCAACTTAAAAGTTCCGTCTGACCAAAATTTCTTCGGTGGCTTCTCAGCAAAGAAGTCATTTAGTTGTTGTTTTTTTTTTGTTGTTTTTAATGTTTTCCAAATAATTCAAATTTTTATCATTGAGCTTATTTAGCAAAGACCTGAATAATTGAGAATCCAAAATTGCAATATCTGGTGAATATGGTGAATCGAATAACTCATGCCAGGCAAGCTGCAACAATTTTTTCCAAAAAAATATGCCGTCTGGCATTTTCCTGGTGGAAAACAACACATTTCCTTTTCTCCAGTTCTTAAATTGATGTCTTTAATTCGTCCAGTTTTCAGCAATACTTTTCAGAATCAACTGACTGGCTACTTCGCAGAAACTCATAGTGCAGGATTTCTTTTCCCACCAGATGGACATCATCACTTTTTTAAGATGAATCTTGTGTTTGGGAGTGGCTAAATTCTGGTCAATGCCTCTTACTTCAAGATTTTTTATGAATCTTGTTGTAAGCGATCTATTTTTATAACTTGTTGCAATTTTCTTAAATATGGTGCATATTTAATGGCATTTAAACAGCAAGTCCCAGACAGAAATGCAATCTAAAAGATTCTTTTCACTCAGATAATGTGATACTTAAACATCGTAGCGATGTGACTACCCAAGCTTCAATAATTGCTCATGGATGGTTGATCTTGATAAATTTACTGTTTCTGCCAATTTTTGCATTGTGTAATACACTTTATTCTGAATCAATATCATGATTAGGTCTTAATCTATAGTGACTGTGTCGGGGTCTGCCTGTGCGTTCATCAATATTTCTATAATAACAAATACTAAATATAAAGAAACACTCCCATACAGGTATAGTACCTTGACCGTAAACAGCGCATATTTTTTATGCTTTATCTTTTTACCTTTATGGCAATAAAAAAGAATCAATTGTCTAAAACGAATCTTATAAACTTTCCATTTTCATGGGGATTCAAAATTGACACGAATAAAGTATCTTTAAACTTTCTTTTACAAAAGATAGTTTGAAGAGTGCTCTAATCAGAAATGTAAGCATATTATAGCTTTCGATAACTGAAGTGTTATAACGTGTTGGAACATGAACGACGACAAATCGACAAGAGCTTTCAAGTCAACCCAGTGTGTGTGTGTGTGTGTGTGTGTGTGTGTGTGTGTGTGTGTGTGTGTTTGTGTGTGTGTGTTTCTGTGTGTGTTTCTGTGTTTGTGTGTGTGTTTGTGTATATGTATGTGTATATGTGTATGTATGTATGTGTGTTTGTGTATATGTGTGTATGTATGTGTGTTTATGTAGTTGTGTGCATGTATGTGTGCGTGTGTATGTATGTGTGTGTATTTTCGCCCTGTCTCTTACATTTTACAATTCCTGAAAGAACTTCTATTATCACAATGTGGTTTAACTACTAAGAAAAGTAATGGCTATAAAATAAAACCCTGTAAATGAAATCGGATAGACTAAAGAAGATTCTAAATTTTGCAGTAGCGCTCGTTCGTTCGCATGTGTAGTCGTACCAACGTAACACATTTCGTCCGATGAAGTCTTAAAGCTCGAAACGTATCACAAGTACATTTTCTAATGTTTCATATAATTTCCCTTGTACTGTTCTTGATACATAAAAATATATTATCTCAAATATATATATATATATATATATATATATATATATATATATATATAATCGAGCGGTCACCCCAATAAAATCTCACTATCTCTAGTGACTGGCAACTGGGTCCCACCCATTCACAGTCAGGTTAGCCAAATGCAGACGACAATTCTACTCCTGCAGCTTCCTCTCTCGCACTTCCAGCCTGTGGAACTCACTCCCGTATTCTTGCTTTCCTGACGGCTACGACCTCCAGAAATTTAAATGCAAAGTTAATACTCATCTACTAACCACTGGACTCTAGCTCTCTCCCCTCCCCTGTATAACCTTCACTTTCTCTCCGCCTATGTATCTGTCATTGCACCTGCTTTCTCAGCTTTCTATTGTTCCTTTCTAACTAGGTTGTACTCCTCACTCTTTTCTAATTAATCTTTTTTACATTTAATTAACCCCCTGCACATCAGTGGCGTTTCTGCCTTGCTCGGGGTGAAATGATTAAAAAAAAAAAAAAAGAGATTCAAATCTAACATCAAACCAGATAAAAGCAAATGCAGATCCTGAATACAACTATCGAACAATTCTTCTGCTTCTTCTTTTATATACCTTGTCCCTTCAGGATGTAGGCGATAATGCCCTTCCACATCTCCCTATCCCTAGTGGTTTTTACAGCATCTAAATAAGAAAGGCTTTAAGAACGTGAAACGGCTGCGAAATTCTCGCCTTCTCTTTTGCCTTCTTCCGCGCCGGGAAACCTCTCGCTTACAATTTGCTTCCGATTATCAAAACTGGGATGTGGATAAATGAAAGAAAGTGTTGTTGTCAGACGAGAAAATTTCAACCTCGATTGACCATATGGTTTTCAGCGTTACTGACATGCAAAAGATGTCACAAAATAAATTTTATCAACATGGCCCAGTGAAGAGGGATCAATTATGCTCTCGTGTACATTTGCGTTCACTGGAACTGTTAACTTGCAGAAGGTAAAAGGTCATCAAACAGCTACTAGTTGCACTGACATGTTAAGGAAGGCATCTCTAACTACTGAAGACCCTTATCTATGTGGAGAAAACTAGATTTTCCAGCGGGAACATGTTGCAATTCACGACACTCGAAGGTCGAAGGTTTTTTTGTTTTTTTTTATGGAAAACCACATTCAGCTTTTGAACCATCCATCGTGCTCTCCAGATTTAAACCCAATCGAGAATATTTAGGAATGGATGACAAAGAAAGTTTATTAATATGGATCGCAATTTGAAACTATGGATACTATTCCTGCTACAATTTATGCAACCTGGATGAGCTTGCCGAAGTTAATGTGTATGCCAATGCAAATTTTCGAAGTAATTCGCAAAAATGGAGAATATACTGAATATTATATTGTCGTTTTGTATTTTGTTCTGTATTTTCTATTTATTTTTATTTACATGTGTTTATCTTTTTTACTAACCAAAAAATATATTTTCAACGTAAGTTCAAATTAATATATTAAAATCTTTAAATTTTCACTTATTTGTTGATGAATTACATTTTCTAATTACATGTAATTTTTTTGCAAATATAAATATTTCTATTAAAATATTATTTACATTAATCGGACTGTTGTCCTCCTGCTAGTTGTAGAAAGAAATATAAAGGAGAGATTAGCCGCCCCACTTAAGGTACGGTTACAAGAACATCGCAAGGCCGTAACAGGAGGGGAGATAGAAAAATCAGGAGTAGCTGGCCACCTATAGATGGAGAATAGAAATCACCGCCCCCTATGGGATGAAGTTGAAATAATAGATAGATAGCGCCACTGGAAACTAAGTAAACTTAAGGAATCAGTACATATGATAGGCTTCAAAAATCTCCTAAGACGACCAAGCATAGAGATGAACACGATACGGGAACCAGTAATACGGAGTACCTGAGAAAATCATTAGTGTCAAGTAAATTGCAATATGAGGTCTGGTAAAAAAGTATCAGATAAAACCATTAACATCAAAAATCCTAGAGAAAACGCTTAACATTAAAAAATTGCAATAGGAACTCTGGTAAAAATGGTTACTGGACATAGTTTTTTATCTCCTAAAAATTCAGTAGTTCTTGTCCTTAAGGACACATAGTCCGGTAATATAGACGTTGGTTTGTTCCTGTGACTTGCCCAAAGAGTTGTGAGTTCAATACCAGCCTACAGCAGTGATGAACAAGTTACTTGCAAGGTTAGAGGGAGATAACTCATGATTTCAATAGAGGCATTACTACGCAAGGAATGAGAATGATATACCCCAGTGATTGTAATAAAGTGTTCAGTTCGAGATTCCTAGCACCTGAAGAAGGTCGGAGTGTACAACGCCCGAAACATCATACAAATGGCAACAAAGATAAAGACAATAGTCAGAATAATGTAAATACTCTAAATACTAACTCATCTCAGAAATATAGACAAAAATTAACAACATTTTATATTTTTTGCATCGGGTCTTAAGATTTTGACAAAGAATATATATAGATATATATAGGTTTGTATTCCTTCATTATGGGCCGAATATTTACAGAGATAGATCATTATTTCTGTAGGGTGTTCTTTGTCAGTGGAGACTGCGCACTTGTGGCATTGCACTGTATGAAAAGAATCTTTGTAAATATCTATGCATATAGCTTCGCATCTAACTTTGAGTCTCTCTGCTACAAACGCATACCAAAAGTAGTCTCTTTTACTACTTCTCCCGGAAAAATGCCTAAGTATCTTCCTTCTCTCTGTTTGTCTGTCACTTTCACTCTCTTTCCCTTTCTCTCTCTTTATATGCATATATATATATATATATATATATATATATAAATGGTGTCATATGCTGTTTCAAAAACATATGTCCACATTCTTGTATTTTTTCTCCTTATATTTTTTTTAATTTTCTAGACGTTTCTATTAAAAGAGAATTTGAAAATAAAAAACATTAAAAAAATTAAAACATGTTCAAAAATTTATGTCATGTTTAAATTCTGTCAAAAAAAATAATGTTGGGTAGTGGATGTCTGGCCTGAAATATATTTCTGCCGCAAGTGGTGTTCTCACTTTAGAAACTAAATACAGTTTAAAACTGTTGCTCCTTGTTCTGGTTGCGGGACAATCTCAAAATCTAATAAGAAAATACGCCCCCGATGAAATGTTTGGTAAAGACTTAAGGTTCTCGGTTTTCTAGCCGGTGTCACATTGGTAGCCAGGATTGTGCTTATCGCTCCATGCAGCTACGAGTGTTGATGTATCGTCCATATTAGATTACGGAGCCCAAAGAGATAATTGCTTTTGCCTACCTTGTATATTGGGAACCAAATAGAGGCAATAAAATTGACCGATATTTTACTCATTCTGTCTTTGTATATATATATATATATATATATATATATATATATATATATATATATATATATATCACTCTCTTTAACACACATACATACATATTTTGGGAGTCCCTACTTCATACATATAAAACCAAGAATATATACATTATGCCAATGCAAACGCACATAAAATTATAACTATCTGTCACCATCAAACCAGTTCATAGACATCTTAATAGCCATACTTAAAACAGCGAATGCCCAGGGTGAAACGATCTGAGTATTGCGCAACTGGGACTAATTTATCTTGTTCTTTTATGTGCCATGTCTTTACAGGATGTAGTAGATCATGGCCCTCCACATCATCCTATCTCTAGTAGTTCTTAACAAATTTTGTCATATTTCTCCCAGAGACCTTTGTATTATCCATTTGCTCAAGCTGATCAAGTACATTACGCGCTGATTTCTTTTGTGCCTCAAAAATTCAAATACATGGAAAGTGTTCTGACGGAGGACGGAAAGTGCGACACAGAGATCTGAAGGCGAATTGGCATGGCGAAGGAAGCATTCCAGAAATTGAGTAAAGTATTAAGAAACAGGACAATTTCGCTAGAAACAAACAAAAGAGTACTGGACTACTATGTGATGTCGGTTCTTCAGTATGGCAGTGAATGTTGGACACTATCTTCGAGGATGAAGGAAAAACTTGAAACAGCTGAAATGTTGTTCTAGAGACGGATGCTGCGAATATCATGGATCGAGCATGTGAGCAATGATGAGGTTTTCGAAAGGATAGAATCGAACAGGAAATTAATACTGAACATCAGGAAGAGACAGCTAAAGTTCCTGGGACATGCAATGAGGAAGGAGGGCTTGGAGAATCTGATACTAACAGGCCAGTTAGAGGAAAAAAAGAGACAGGGGAAAACAGTGGATAACATATTTGAAGGAACTTATCAGGTGGATGACGGAACGAGGGTTGCGTGATGTAACAGGAGAAAGCGTGCTAAGAGCAACCAGGGATAGGGAGATATGAAAACCCATGATCGCCTACGTCCTGAAAAGTCAGGGCACATAAAAGTAGAAGATTAAGATAACTTGTTATTGAAAACATCCGTTAAAGTTAAATAGTTTAACTATGATTGATAAATTACCGTATATTTTAATATTAAAATACATTTATTAATAAATAACAATATTGTAGGTAAGATAAAATGTTAATATTTTTAATTATTATAAAAATAGACTGAATATATTTTTCTATTTCACATAGCCAAAGATATACAAATTATTTTTTAAAAAAATACCAAAAAATAACTTACAATCTAATATTTTATGTTATTTCGTTGTTTGAATATTTTCGTGTTAATAAAAAATAGCTTCCTCCAATAAACTTTTTTATAAAACTATTCACAACATGTCTTTAATCATTTCACCCCAAACAAGGATATAATGCCACTCAAACGTAGCGGTTACGGAGAGTAAAATATAATAATAAACCATTAGTGAAGAAAAGTAAGAACAATACAAAAGACAGATTCCTGGAGACAGTTCTACAGACAAGAAGTGATAGAAAAGAAAAGAAACTATTAGGTCGAACGTTTGATCTAACTAGTTCAACAGTATAATGATGGGACCTAATCTTCAATCAAGTAGCAATTCATGCCGTCGCAGCACCAAGGAGAACAGCTTATCAAAACAACTGCCATGAAAGTATTTTCAGAAATTCAGAAGGAAGCCACGTCACATTTGTGAGAAAGTCATTGAAATCGAAATACATGGCCAGAATAAAAAATCTCGAGAATATTTTGGGAACTCCAGACCTGATATCACTGCAGTATTCAAAGTTCTAACGAATGGTAGGTTTATGAATGCACGAAATGGATTTTAACGAGTAAAATTTTCTGACCTGATAATGTGAACCAACTTTCTTTGAAGTAGAACTAGCAATTGATTTAATATAATCATTCCAGTTCCTGTCAATGAAAAACTGCAGGAGAAAAGTTTTGTTCTCCTGAATTTTAGTATTGGCGCTGCCGATGACAGGTAGAAATTGTTCTCTATGGTTATTAAACAAAAAGAATTTTGTAGTCATTCAAATTTAAAAGCCATTCCTTAACCCAGTTAACTGCTAATTTGAGATTCTTTTTAAGAGCAGTTTCTTGTTTTACTTTATTGGATCTGTGGAACTTTCTGTCAAGACAGGAATAAATTTAAATATTGAATTCTGAAGCAAAAACGTTACAGAAAATGTCAACGTGTAATCTTTTTTACGTGCTATAGTCTACAGAATACAATACTTAACAGCGACTCAAGTTCAGATTAGTAATGAGGTTGTTACAAGGTCTACAAGAAAGGAATAAGAGATGCAGATAATGCAGAATGTAAAACAAATAAGTGTTGACCATTGCTCATTGACTTTAAAACATTAAGATTGTGCTGATCAGGGAAGGATCCACAATGTAACAATTCTGTGGAAGAAGATGTATGTGTGGAAGTTTCTCTGCTGGAATATGAGTCGTATGAAGATGCCTTATCTCAGTGTACGTCACCTGGCGTGTCTTACCTGCGAAGGTGTGTACTGGTAGAATCAATGACCTTATTTTGCCCGAGCATAAAGCATGAAAAACAAAAAGACAGACAGAAAAACAAAACAAAAAACAAGCTGGTAACGAGAGGCTAGAAGGTGAAAAACAATTCACCATCCACAAGAGCGCGTAAAAGCTTTTGAAAAATATTGAGACCGGATAGTGAAGATTGAGTATCTCCAGCTTAAATGTTTTTAGTAATATTCCGTTTTTGGTTAGATATGGTACATTTTCTTTTCAGGGTATCATCTGATAGATCGTATATCCGAGGTCTATTCGGACGATAAATCGTATACAGGAGTTTTGAATGTTTTGCTGTTAGGTTTTGTAATCAGATCTCAACGAAAATCTATAGGAATTCCTCAGTATTACTAGATAATTAGTCAGTTGTCATACGTGATACACATTTAGGCGATCATATCTCGAAAACAACATGACTGACTAGGCAGAATATTTTTACCACAGTAGGTTGCTATTAGTTTATGCGGTGAATTGGTTGCAAACAAAGGCTCTAGAACGCAATTGGTCCGGCTATTTAACCCATAACTGGAGGAAGAAGAGACGGGTTAATAACTTTAGCAAGGATATTTGCGCATAAGTGAAGGCAACGAATTCAACTGGAATTCGAACTCGGCTCTCCAATTTTTCTTTCCGAACAGATATCTACTGCTTCTCAACGCATATCCAGTCAGTAGAAATGTAGAATTAACAATTTTACTAAAATGCCAATCACAAGCAGGATCTGCCTTTTGCATTATTGAGGTAGAGTCAAGAGTATGCATTGCCCAATGTGGAATAGACTCTTTTTCATACGTTCAAAAAATGTTTTGCCATTAATCTACCGTATATTTTGTATAACACTTTGGTCTCGTATCTACAATCGTTCCCTATTCTTTTGATAATAATCGGTCCTGTTTCCAAGCGGAATTTAAACTAAATTATGCTTATTTCTCCCAGGTAGCACTTTCCTATTGTGCTACCTGAATAGCGTCAGTCAATACAACCTGCTGTCTGCAGAGAAAGAGATGGGACTGAAAAAATTTCGCACTCATACACTTGCATGTGAAGTCTCACTTTAAATCGACCTTATGTCATATTTGTCTTTGTTAAAAGGTAAATAAATCCTATATCATAAATGATGGGGTCGAGGTGATCTAGTACACTAGAAATACAAAAGAATAATAACACACCAAAAGAAAAAAGAGATATGAAGATAAAAGGACATGCTTGGTTGCTCATAACAATAGTAATGAGAACCCTTGAAATTATAGTTTGACGAAAGAATGTATGTGACGTAATGTTCGAAATCTTTGATTTCTCTAAGGTCAGATTTCAACTGAATGCTTTGTTTTCTTTTAGACTAGTTCTGTTTAGCCCCATTCTTTGTAAATAGTTGTTACTCTCTCTTCTTTCTTAGGTTTCATTTTTCCTTTCATCTTTTCTATAGCACGCATTATATATATATATATATATATATATACTTTGCAAGCAGTCGAAAACATTTTTCTTTGCTGTTATTCTTTCCTTTTTTTATCTAAATTCCATTCTCCCTACCCTTTTAAGTTAATTTTCCCTTTCATTTCTTCTCTTTCTTCTTCAAATATTTTCCTACAACCACAAAACTCTTTAAATTTTTCTTTTAATATTTGCAATTATTTTATCATGTCGCTATAATCTGGTATCATAAAATGGTTAACATACCTGTGGAACTACACCGAAGAACCTAGATGGAAGTTTACGTTTCCATGACGATGAAAGATGTGTGTAAAATAAACTCTGCATAGGGTAGGTTTCCAGACTAGAAAGCAGTCTAAAACGGTTTCTTATTATTTATAACATGGCTGTGGAAATACACTGAAAACTGAAAAGCAGACTAGAGAGTTTGGCCTACCGACTATTTAAACCATAGCTGAAATAATAAAATGTGAATTTATGGTTATCTGAAGGGCATTAGTGTGAAAGGGAACATAACCGACTAGTCTAACTTTTGAACTCAGTCCGCCAATTCAATGCCAATGACCGTTACATTAGTTTGATATACTTTTTATACAAGCTACAAAAGACAAAAATCGTGCCAGAACACTGCGGATGCCCATGAGCTCCACATGAATGTATTTTAAAATTATTGCTATTAGTTACCAATTAGATATATTCTACAAGTCACTAGTAAGATTGTCTTTTTCAAATCCAAGTATGCATAGCACTTTGAAACTCATTTATTTGAATTTCTTTTAACTGCAGTATTAGACCAAAAATCCTTAAAAAAACCTGATCATAAGTGTCCTGATGTAAGGGTTTATCTGAATGAAAATCTATTGCGCAAATAGATTAAGTAAGGAGATGGCACTTAATGCCTCAAGCATGCATTAAAATAACGTTACTAGACATTGTTTTTTGGGAAACACTTTAACGATAATAGTGAGGCAAAATTCAAAGTTAAATTGATATACCCTTTTTAATCATAGTAGGCCCAGCTGCTTTTTTTATATAGTGATGCTGTACAATATCTAAGGATCACTCGAGGTAGCTGGTTACACAGTAAGGGATATATTCGGAAAATAACTGTCAACCCAAGACTTTAATAGGTTAAGATTCTAATAATAAAGGGACTGGAATTCTGAACTCGGTTTCTTAAGGTAATGTTTTGTGGGATGAAGCTGCTTCGGTAAAACTTAAGATCTCACCAAGTGAATACAAAGGTAATAAGAATGAATCGCAATAATTTTCGTTTGATGGCAAGTTTTAGCCGGGTGAAGTTAGGACTGGTTGATCTAATGTCTGTAATTTATCTGAACATTCTTCATGGAACTAGTGATAGATCAGCGAGAGGCTTGCGACAGTTTGTCTTTGAGAAGTGGGTGGAAAATAACTTTACATAGATGGAGGTGGAGATGTTTTTGAACTCTTGGAAAGTGAAAAAGAGTCAGCTCCTGTATATACATGGCAGCTGTACTCAATTTTTCGGTCTAATCTGGCATTTGTAAAGGTAGAGGATAATGGGAGGAATGAAGTACTTTCTGGAAAGTTACAGTGAAAGAAGCATTTTTCATCGTCTTTAAAGATGGGTCGTATGGTCAAGTTCCACTTTAGGTCTTGGTTGAGTTTCAGTCTCAATAGGCTCTCAAGTTACGGAGATTCCCTGAAGAAACATCAGTTCATAACGCTTAGTGAAAGTTCCAGGTCCGACCGTCGATGGTGAAAGCTCACTAGTTTAGTTTTTGAGCCATTAAATGTGACAATTATTCCACCACTGAGCTGTTAGCGCTAAGTTAGAGGAGAGATTAGCTCTGATCATCGAGGTTTTTAGAGGTGCATTTATAAGCCGTGTCATCAGCATAGATATTTACAAATGATCAGAGTATATTATTAGGCAGATCAGTTACGTAGGGAAGAAGATGGCCCGATCACTGAACTAGGTGGGGACGTTTACATTGATAGCTTGGGGCTCTGAGTTTTAGGTATTGACAACTACTTTCAGAGACCAACTCGTTAAAAAAGACTTTATAACTGAGAATATTTTTCCAATGATTCAATAGCAGAGACCCTTTATGCCTCAATTTGTCGGAGGCCTTTGAAATATCTAATGCGATCGTCTTTGAGACGTATATGTTATCAAATACCAGATTTTTCATGAGTAATCGCGGTAAGAATTGGAAAGAACACTTGTGAAAGAAACATGTGCAAGAGAGATGTATAAACATACACCTCAGAGGAAAGACAGGATAGTTCAACGTTAAAATGTGTGCCCAGGCCCAAACACCTATATTTGCCGAAATATTACATATGAGATATTGTTATAAGCCCTTTGCAGATTATTTGATTAATAAAAAATTCTCAGCCATTCTAGAATACTCTGCACACACACACACACACACACACACACACACACACACACACACACACACACACAACCACCTACCCCCCCACACACATATATATATATATTCAGGTGATTGATTCATTGTGATATTTGTAGGTTATTTAAACCCAAAAAATAATGAGTAACGGATACGAGTCCTATTTATTAAGTCATAGCAAGTGGAGGGGGGAGAAGTGGTTTTATGACTTTCCGAAAGGTTTTAGTGTATGTGTATATAATGAATCTGACTTTTATTCATGAGTCATTATAGATTACACCGTCCACAAAACAAAGCTTGCACCATCTGATATTCTCAAGCGGTCATCCTTCTAATTAGAGAGCAGTTTCGACGTTGCTTAAATTGCGTTATCGTTCGAGAACCAGTGTTTCAACATAATATGGTAGCAAGCTGATCAAGAGTCACCTTTTCATTTGTAATATACGAGGATATTTTATTACACAATTTTAGTAGAAGAAATCATCCCGAAATAGTAGTTTGATGAAGAGAGTTTTACTTTAAAATTGAGAAAAACAAAATGATAGCACACAAATAAAGCTTGCTCTAATATAATCAAGATAAACATATCGAAATGTCCATTCGAACAGCAAATAAATACCATAAGCTATATTGTTCGTAAATTAACAACTATTAATATCGAAGAATAAGGTACAAATAAGCAATGTTATTTATCCTGATTTAACGGGAGGCTTCCGGTACATTCCCACTGCTGTAAGTTTAACTCTCTGTGTCTTTCTTATAAAAAATTTCATGATTATTGTTCGGATCAGCTGTTGGCTATGAGACCTAGACTTTTTGAATTTAAGATCAGTACTAGACTGGCATCGAAATCTCATCAATTTACGGTTGATCTGGATAGATGTAACCGTAAATTCTATGCCAACAATTTCTTTTCTCGAACCTCTCACTTGTAAAACTTCCTTATAGCTCCATGCTTTCCAGCCAACTTTAACCATCAAAAATTTAAACGCAATGTTAATCGCTATCTACTGTCCTGATTACTCTTTACTCTTCCCGCTTATTATTAATGTCCGTGTTCCTAATTCTTCCACACATTGTAATCCTTTGTGTCTAAGTAGCTTTACTGCCTTTCATGGGGTGGTACCGATTAAAAAATGATAATAACTACAAAAGAGACTAATGATATTATAGACATAACAGCAAAAGAAATAGAGTCTGTGATCAAGGTGACAGCGTTTTCAACGATGTACGAGAAGATATCTCAAAACTTCAGTCGATAAATTGTGATTCTGCTTTGTGTAAAAAGAGATCAAAGCAGTTTTGGCAACGGAAGCCCGATCTTATTACTCTGTAAAATGTATAACCTGTTATTAAAAGTACTAGAAAACAAATAGGTAGACTGAAATCAGTCAGGCAAACAGCTTTCAGGAGTGGTTACACAACAATCAACCATCTACAAACAATTAGGAGACTAAACGAGAAGGGAAAAAAACACGTACGAAAGTGTATATATGAAAAGAATTCGGAGATTTTAGGATTGAAAGAAAAAAAATTATTCAGGAAATCTATCGTCAGTCTTTAATCAGTAACGAGAGAAAGAATTTTATAAAAATTAAACAAAATTAATGTTCTTTAAATAGTTCTATGGTAAGTGTTCTGGTGAGCTTTTTCTCTGGTACTTCGACTTTACGAAATTTGACGAAGTACTAGATTGGCCGCAAGGGCTGATTATATTATACCTGAAATTGCTGTATTTATAAGAATATGTAATATGCTAATAGTTTCTTCTATCGTACTTCCCATTGGAGGTCACTTCCGGTTTCCAGCTTCCCAGCCAATTTTGATCTTCAGCAATTTAAATGCAATGCAAATCGTTATCCCCTTAATTCTTTTTCTTTTATTGGCCACGCTCTCTAATAATGTTTCTCTTCTTTCTTATACATTCATACTCAGTAATTCATTGTGTCTTAGTAACTTTACTGCATTGCATGGGGTGATATGGTTAAGAAATAAGATTAAGTACGAAGAAAATTATTTCACTGTGTTGCAACAGTAAGTTTTTCTCGTCTGAATCTATCTTATATATATATATAATATTTATTATAAATTATATTTTATTATTATTCATTGCTCTATTTCTTTATTGAACACTGTTTTAAATTAATATTTTGAACGTTGTAAATAATTTCTTCGTTCCTTATTCATTCCTTATTCACACACACACGCACACACACACACACACATATATAAATATATATATATATATATATATATATATATATAGAGAGAGAGAGAGAGAGAGAGAGAGTGAGATCCTTGAGAACGATTTCTTTTAAGAAAATGTAAAGTTATGACAACCTCAAATAAAAGAGGATATTACTACATTACATATTAATGTACCTATTTATTTTTACTAAGTTTGGCCTAGTGGGATACAATAACATTATCTCGTCTTCTGCTCGTTTGTCGAACCTGTATGTTGGAAGCGTATCACCGATTATAAATTCTTGGTTCCTTCTGTTGAATTCATGCAGTTTTAACTTATATCCAGAACTTGTGCAAAGACAATACTGTTTGAAAGTTGAATCATGGATGAAATAATTGCCATTAAACACACTGAAAGAAGAATAGGGAGCCCTAAAAGAAAAGGTCAGAACTGGTGTAATTAAAGACTTTGTGGTGCAAATGTTGCAAGAAATACGGTGAAAAGATATGTCCTTGTCTTACGACTCTTTCTATTTTAGTGTGAATTCATTTACTTATAGTATTTAGTTAATTCGCTCACACTATAGTGTCTGCCTTAATATTATCATCTTAAAATCATCATTCATCCATTAAAAATATAAGATAAATATATATATATATATATATATATATATATATATATATATATATATACAAGAGTGTAACCCTGCTATAAAAAATTACAGTATTTGAGAGTATTATTTTCTGTTTCCTCACAGGTTATTCTCAGCTGAGCGTGCTAGGTATATATATATATATATATATATATATATATATATATATACAACAGTATTTATTATAATAGAGATTATATATATATATTTATATTTAAATATTCGATGACATAAAAAATAAAATCATAAGATACTGTTAAAGAGAAAACGCATTACAAGAGCTTTCATAGATGGTAGTAAAGTGTATTAACTGAGCTGACTCGTTATTGCCTCTCTGTCCCTGAGTGTAGCAGGAAGGATATATGACACATGAAGCTATAAGGTTCGGATTTTGGTATTACTGAATTAATAATCATCCAAATTATATTAAAAACCACGATGCCTATATATATATTATTCAAGAAGTAGTAGAAGGATTTGGACAATTATTAAGTAAATCATCGAGCTTTATATTCGACCTCAACAGAATGAAGAAAGCTCTGGAAGGCCGTTCCGTCCTATATTTGGGACTCATCAGCAGTGCGCATCCACTACCAGGAATCGAACCCAGACAGTTTTGGTTATTAAGTTGATGTTATACCAACGGTACCACGGGCCCTGCTGATAAAGAGGTAACGAATTAAGCCCGATGAAGTGCGCTGCCCCTCACGAATTCCGAAGTGGAACTAATCCAAGCTCCTTTGCCCATAGGATAGTGCCTCCCAAAGCAACAACTTCCGCAGCCAAGCCGCTAAATCCAGAGCGTGTTTCGTGGTTGAAGCACAAAGATATTAGTGCCCAATGTTTTCTGCATTCTGCTGAATATAAAGCTCGATAATTTACTTAATAATATATATATATATATATATATATATATATATATATATATATATAACTTTTTTTTAATTTTAAGTTGGAAGATTATCAATTCAATAATACCAAAATCCGCAACTCATATCTTTGTATGACAATAATCATTTGCTGGAAAAATGGTACCTGATTATTATTGTCACATAAAACTATGAGCTGTGGGTTTTTGTATTATTGAATTGATATTATTTACGCTATGTGCGTTGTGGTGCAGTGGATATCGACTCGGAACTACAAATCGGGGGGAGTCGATTTCGAATTTAAGTTGAATTCCTTGTGTTCACTTACGCGCATATACCCTTGGAAAAGGTATTAATCCGTGTCTTCCTTCCAGTTATGGGTTAAATAATAGAACGGATTGGGTTCTGTAGCCTGGAATGACAATCAGTCTAACTCAGAAAGTAATGGCAACCTACTCGGGATGATCTGCCCAAGCCGTCATGTCCCTTTTGAGACAGGATCGCCCAAAGCGTATATTACGTATCCCATTTAACTGACTGCTATTGATCAGACTATTTTCTTCATCTTTATTTTCATATCACGAAGTTTCGGCCGTTGTTCGCTCCAGCCTTATTCAAGTAATATACGTTGGTAATTCGAAACGATCCTTTTATTTTGTCTACGGTGGTAAAATGTTTTGTTCCATGTGCAGTGACTTTTCTGTATATCTCCGTCTCCGTTTTTTTTTCTTTTTTGTAACTCTTTTTGTTTTTCTAAAGTGTTGTTTGCCTCTGCTGTGGCTATATATTTAACTCACATCTATTTTGTTCAAAGTACTGGTTTACTTTAATCGACTGTGTCGTGAAAATGGCAATAAAGATGAGATCAATGTAAACAAATACTTTCACGGCTTCTTCTCTGATGAACTCAGCGCCCTGGTGCCCGCTATATACGAATTTACTCGAGCCGCAAGATTGGCATATAGGTCTCACCCTTTTACTGTGAAACCAATAAAAAGTAAACGCAAATTCTACTCCACCAGCTTTTTTTTACGTACTTTCGCCCTGTGGAACTCCCTATTGTTTATTGCTTCCCCGTCAGTTAAAATCTCCAAGAATTTAAATGTAAAGTCAATAGTCATCTCCTATCTCACCAACCTGCATCCTCTCTTTCATGCTCCTTTCTCCATCCACACCACTCTCATCAGTATTCTCATCCTTTTATAACCCACTTCCTGACACCCCTATAACTTGTCACTCGTTCACAAATCTTTCTTCCTATGTAACCGCTTGCGCACCAGTGGGGCGATAAGATTATAAAAATAGTGTTGTTACAATAGGTAGTCTCAAAAATATAAACGGACTAGTATCATAACCCGCGCGTTGCTCGGGTGTAATGAAAGCTTTAAAACTAATCTATGGTCCTTGAGCTCAGACTCTTTGGACGTTGACACGAAAAACTAAAAAGCAATAGTTGTTTGCAGTTAAAGCGAAACCGTAGACTGAAAGAAAAATGAATGGATGTAAGTCAAATTTTGATTTCTTGGTATCGATATCAAATAAGTTTTTTCATCGTAAACTGAATTTTGAAGGCTAAATACGTCCTCTGAGTAAATGGTATCATGACTGAGACGAAGAACTGCAATTATATCTACTTACAGCCAAACCCTAAGCAAAAACTAAAATAAAAGGGCTGAAAAAAATAGACCTACAGGCAGATAAACGACACACACACAAACCTCTTGCCTTATATATATATATATATATATATATATATGTTATCAATTTTCTGCACTATTGTAAGAGCTGCAACTTTGAAACTTCTGAATATCGTTTTTTATGTCTTTGTCTATGATACTTGATTCAAATCGGACCACTCCTTCTATTACTCGAATTTTTCGATTATCGATTATCGATTTTAGATATTTATCTGGGGTACCTCGACACAAAACCTAGCTAAAAATACTCGCAGATGCTTATAGTACATCAGTGTAAATTTTCAAGAAAATCGGTTCGGCCGTTTCGGAGTCTATAGGTAACGGACACACACACAAAGTTCCATTTATAAATAAGTTTAGATACTGATATTATATATAAGAAAAGTAAAAACTAGAAACATTTCATGGTAAATGGTCGAATGTATTAAAAATGAGCTTTCGAACCATGATAAAGTTGCCCTTCAGGTTGAGTAACTAATGCTGTAGCAATCAAATCAAGTTATCACTTAGTGACATTCAAACATAGGACGTTAAAGATAGGAAACATAATCAGGCTAGAAAAGAAGAACTGACTGCAGTTTTTGTTCGTATTTGTAACTTTAATGTGTAGTTTCCATGTTGCAATAATTATCTTATTTGTAACCAATTTTCCCGTGCGATGAAGAGTAGTTAGTTTGAGACAACATGGAACATACTAGGTCACCAATAATCGTACATCAGGTAGATATCACTTATTTAATACTTTTAAGATGGAAAAGAAAAGAATAATGCAGTCAGATAAACTACTCTCACATAGCTATAGTATCTGCCACTCTAACTTCAGCCTTGATAGAGATCACTCGAAACTTGTATAGTCAAGGAAATAAGTTTGCACGACTTATTGTTCTGAAAGTTATTCTTAGATTGTTCTCGGGGTGTATAATTCATACCAAATTTGGTCAAGTGGAACATGTGTTTCAAATAGTCTGAAATGTTTGTTAGTAAAGTAACTCGGTCAAGACCTGGCACGTACCTGTACAGATTTTTATACCTAGATTAAGTTACGTTTGTCTTCCATGTTCGTATTGTGTCTTCGCATACGCATGTCGTAAAATTTGTCATCCGATATTTGAAATGAAGTAAACTAACGACAGCAGGGAATGGATACGCAAAGGCCATCTATATCTATATCTATATCTCTTCTATAGATATATCTATATCTATATCTCTTCTATAGATATATCTATATCTATATCTTTATCTATATCTCTTCTATAGATATATCTATATCTATATCTTTGTCTATATCTCTTCTATAGATATATCTATATCTATATCTCTTCTATAGATATATCTTTATCTATATCTCTTCTATAGATATATCTATATCTATATCTCTTCTATAGATATATCTATATTTATATCTCTTCTATAGATATATCTATATTTATATCTCTTCTATAAATATATCTTTATCTATATCTCTTCTATAGATATATCTATATCTATATCTCTTCTATAGATATATCTTTATCTATATCTCTTCTATAGATATATCTATATCTATATCTTTATCTATATCTCTTCTATAGATATATCTATATCTATATCTCTTCTATAGATATATCTTTATCTATATCTCTTCTATAGATATATCTATATCTATATCTTTATCTATATCTCTTCTATAGATATATCTATATCTATATCTCTTCTATAGATATATCTATATTTATATCTCTTCTATAGATATATCTATATTTATATCTCTTCTATAGATATATCTTTATCTATATCTCTTCTATAGATATATCTATATCTATATCTCTTCTATAGATATATCTTTATCTATATCTCTTCTATAGATATATCTATATCTATATCTTTTCTATAGATATATCTTTATCTATATCTCTTCTATAGATATATCTATATCTATATCTTTATCTATATCTCTTCTATAGATATATCTTTATCTATATCTCTTCTATAGATATATCTATATCTATATCTCTTCTATAGATATATCTATATTTATATCTCTTCTATAGATATATCTTTATCTATATCTCTTCTATAGATATATCTATATCTATATCTATATCTCTTCATATGCAGGAGATTTAGGATATATTTAAATATATTGAAATGAAATTATACGAAACAAATGTATTTGCGGCGCGTAATATTGTCTTACATTTGTGCCTTGTATGGTACTAACTAGAATTTAAAAAAAGAAAATAAATTATTATACATTCATCTTTTGTGAAATCGCTTAAAACATTAAATGCAATTGAATAAAAATAATATATTAAAAGAAAAATAAGCTTCTATATATATAAGAAATAGTAATTAGTGTCATATTCATTAAATAAATAATAATTCTTTCTTGTACATAGCTGAATGAGGGTAATAACGGTTCTCCACAACTTCTAATATTTTACACGTCTAAGTAGTATTACCCCCCCCCCAGTCTCTGTTCCTCTGTTCATCTACATACGCTCGATAGATATATTTTTCCTTCGACCCTCCTTATTTTTATGATTTCACCCCAAGTAAAGCAGCAATAAGGCTACTTAGATGCAAGAGTTTACTGAGTGTTAAAGTGTATGAAAAAATATACTATTAAGTAGAGAAAATAATTCTTATGGTGCCTTCCTACGAGGAATGGACTCTTTCTCTTGTTATATATAAATACCTGCGTAACTTTTGGGAGCAATTAACAGAGAGTAGTTAGACAGAAGCAGTTAACAGCAGGTGACGACAGCTACTAGTCAGGCAATCAGCAGCGTGATAATGCCTTCGGACACTCATTTCTATAGTACTTATGATTAAAACTTCCTATGTTTTTTGTTTTACTAATACACTGTTTTGAACCTACCTTCTGGTTCTGTGTCTTACTTCCGGCCAAACCGGTCACTACAATTTTGCGGCGAAATTTCACAACAAATTGGTGAGGAAGATCCACAAAATAATAAAAGAACAAGAATTAATAAAACAAACGATAACGCTTGATACATTATTTAAATTTTCAATGAGTAAAATTACTGTGAAGTAGAAGAAACTATAACAGTGGCTAAATATAAACGTACGTTCTATGCTAAGCATAAAACATACGTTTATATTTAGCCATTTTCACTGTAAAAAAAGTGAGACGTTACCGTCTAACTAGTAGTGTGTTTACATTCCTAAAATCTAGGTATCAGTAAAATGTCCATGAAAGAATTTATTGAGAAGGTACCGGGAAGCTATGTTAGATTCCTGTATTAAATATCTTGTTAAATTTCGCTAACCCTATGTATCTCAGAAATTACAACTGTCTTTTTATGATCCTAAGTATTATTAGATTATTATTTTAAAGATTTCTTTAAACTATCGTTATTATTTTAAGCAAATGTCTTCTTTAATGTATTTAAACAAATTCTTTAAACAGTTTCTTGTACATTTCTACAATTTAAACAATTTCTTTAAACATTAAATATCATGCTAAGTTTCTTTAACAATTAAATATCTTGTTAAATATCTTCTTAATTTTAAATATTTTTAAAACTATTTTTTTTAATATTAACAATTCCTTAGAACTGTCGTTACTGTTTTTAACAATTAAATATCTTGCTCAATTTACCAAGCTTTATATATACCCAGAAATTTTAACTGTCTCTTTAGAATTCTAAGTACTTGTTCTATTTTTATACAAGATTTTTAAAAACTTCTTCATCATATTATTAGAACTATCCTGCTGAACAACAATATATTTTGCCACAAGTTTCCTTTTTGTTGTGGAATTATCCCTTTTCATAAAGATGTACTCGTCTAGAGTATACTTATACTACTGCTATAAAAGCGAGAGAATTAACCGGAGAATACTAGAGTCCAGAGATACATTAACAGTCAGTACACAGTACTTCATAGTAGTTCTGTGCTACACTTATCGAGAAAATTATTAGGCAGTTACGGTCCGCTTCTGACGCGAATGTACTCAATATACTACGGCTTCACCTCGTGTGACTTGTACATATACATTTTACTAACCCTCATTCCTGGACTACTAATCTTCATTCAAGTCTGTAACCTTACGTTAATACACATATTTTCTATCTCAATTACTGGTCATTTATTTTTGCGGGCCTCATTTTCGGGATTCACAACACTTTTATCTGTAAAAAAAAATGTCTAGCATGCCCAAACCTATAAGACAACGTGACACACAGCAATTCAGCACTCATGTTTAAATCTGTAAAAATATTCCTATTTGGAAATGCTTTGTTTGGATTTTGCAAGGCATCTCTCAATGTCACACTATCTAAGCTTACTTTCATTATTTTTCAGATTCTTCAATTTATGTGTATGTTTGATACTGATGTCTCCATTTCGTGCGCATTATCCAGCAGTTTTCGTAATTTTAAAACCAAGATAAGATTCGGGTTACCGAATGCTGTTTTTCAAGACTAGATATCAAACTTGCCGTTTTTCCATCACCATTCATTAGTCTTGTGTCTAACTAGGCCAAGATTACGAGAATTGTTGAGAGATATTAACGTGGAAAGTAAGAATGTTCTTTTTTATTTTAGATCTTAACGCCGACCATACTGAGTGGCTTAAAAACTCTGTTACTTATTCAGCTGGTATTCACGCCATGAATTTTGCCATTTCCTAATCCCTTACGCAAGTAGTAGACTTCCCAACACACTTTCCCAGCATTTCCTCTGGACAGGCCTCTCTACTAGATCTATGCTTTACCTCTGCACCTGACTCCTGCCAAGTCCTGCAGCTTTGCCCTCTCGGCAACTCCGACCATGCTGTTGTCTCTCCACTCTCACTTCATACTGCTACCAAAGAGCTTACTGGGACGCCTTTGGCGATTTTCCATGCGACATCCCTTGGGGAAAAGTGTTCGATCTTCCAGTTGATGACTGTGCCTCTGAGATTTCTTCCTGGGTGAAAGCTGTCATTGATGCATTCATACCTCCCAGGGAGTTTCGTCTCAAACCTCATTCCTCTCAGTGGTTCTCTCCTGGCTGTTCGGCCGCCATTGTCCACATGAAGCACTACTTCCGACTATTTCGGAGACATTCATTTGACCACAATAGGCAGCTATTCACGTCTGCTCGTAATGAGTGTAAGAGACTCCTGAATGACACCAAGCGGTTGTTTGCTTTTTTCCTTTCTCTTCACCTTTGCAACTGTCATCACACTTGTATTCCCAGTCTTCTCTTGCTCCTTTCTAACTGGTTCGTCTTTCTCTTCATTCTCTTCAATCTAATATTTTACATTTATGTAGCCCCTTAATCCTTTTACTCTTTTCTAGCTTCCTGCACATCAGTGGTGTTTCCGCCTTGCTCGGGGTAATACCACTAAAAAAACGATAAATATTTTAATATTGATATTTTCTTAAAAGAAACTGTTCTCAGTCTTTTTATATACTAATTTTATCATACTTACACAGTAAAATAAAACAGAACGTTCATTCGAAAATGATACATAATTTTTTTTATAATCATTTCAGGCCAAGCAAGGCAGGATTGCCTCTAGATTGCAGAGAGAGAAAGAGTATACAAGGGGTACCGAAAAAAGGATGGGCGGTTGATAAGATTTGGGAAGGTGGTTGTGATTTGCTTGGATATAAGTTTGACAACTGATGTTGCATTTATACTTTAGAGATTGTATGTATCTGGGAAGCAAGTATACTAAGATTAGAGATTGTTAAAAATCAATGAAATTTTCTTCTTTTCTCTTTCTGTTACTGATATATATATATATATATATATATATATATATATATATATATATATATATATTATTTTTTTTTTTATTCATCTCACCCCAAGCAAGGCATTCCACTGCCACTATTGCGCATGGGGCTACATAGGGGAAGGTAAAGAGAAGGAGTGGTTAGACATAGGGAATGTCAGGAGGAAGGTGACGGATGAGTAAGGATAGCGAGGATGAGGGTTGGGCAGATAGGAAGAGTGTTTGATAGAATGGGAGCAGGTTGGTGTGTTAGGTGTCTATTGACCTTACATTTAAACTCCTGGAGATTGTAGCCGTCGGGGAAGCAATCGTTTGAAAGAGAATTCCACAGTCGGGAAGTGCGAGGAAAGAAACTGTTGGGGTAGAAGTTACGGCTGCATTTTATCGGTTTCACTGTAAAAGGGTGGGATCTAGTTGCTAATCTAGTATCTCGTTCAAATTCGTATTTAGGGGGCACCAGTGATCTAAGTTCATCGGAGCAGAAGCCGTGAAAGTATTTATAGAAGAGACACAGGGAAGCCACGTCGCGCCGGTGGGAGAGAGACTGCAGGCGGTCTGCCAAGTCGGTATCTATCACATTACAGACCCTCCTCTGAACCTTATCGAGAAGCCCGAGGAGAACAGCAGGGGCACCCGACCAGATATGGCAGCAGTATTCAATTTACGGGCGGATGGTAGATTTATAAATGTGCAGGATAGATTCAGACGGAAAAAACTTCCGGGCCCTACACAGAGAACCGACTTTCATAGCAGCGGATTTAGCAATGGATTCGATATAGCCATTCCATTTGAGGTCCGCTGAAAGTGTGACACCAAGGAGGTGCAGTGCTTTACTCTCTGGGAGGCAAGCCTGGTCCATGTTAATGGGAGGTAGGTGAGATTGTCGATGATGGTTAATTGAGAGTAGCTTCGTTTTAGAAGCATTAAAATTTACTAGCCATTTCTTACCCCAGACCAATATGGATTGGAGGTCTTTTTCAATCTCGGCTGCGAGGTTAGCTTTGACGCCTACACCAGATTTTTGTAGGAGGCGAGAGTAAACTGTGGTGTCATCGGCGTACAAACCTATTTGGGCTCTTATGGAATCAGGGAGATCATTAATGTATATCAGGAAGAGTGTAGGACCTAAGATGGAGCCTTGGGGGACACCTGTGTTTGTATGGTAGTTCTGAGAGACATGTCCGTTTAATACCACCTTCACTGTGCGGTTAGAGAGGAATGACTGGATTAGTTCAAACAAATGTCCAGTTATACCATAGCTCCGCAGTTTACATAGAAGGCCAGCATGCCAAACTCTGTCGAACGCCTTAGATATATCGAATGCAACGGTTCGGGCTTCGCCATTCATGTCGAGTGACTGGTATATGTACTCGGTGATGGTCGTTAGCATATCAGCAGTAGACCTGGTGAAGCGGAAACCATATTGCTTGTCCGAGAGGAGCCTGTGTGCTGTGAGATGCTGAACCACCTCGGCGTTGATAATGGCTTCGAACACTTTGCCAAAGATCGGAAGAAGGCTGATAGGGCGGTAATTTGCAGGGTCAGAGGGTTCTCCAGTGTTTTTAAATATAGGAACTACAGAGATTTCCAACAGGCAGGAAAGCAGGAAGCAGATAGGCAGAGGTTGTAGAGCTTAGAAAGGACAGAGGAGATTTCAGGGGCACATTTCTTTAAGACGATGGTTGGGATTCCGTCACCACCGCTCGCTTTGTGAGGGTCAAGTTTTAAGATTATCTCAGAGACAAGCAAAGGTGTAATGTGGACATCATTCAGTTGTGCCTCGATTCTAGGTGAGAAGTCGGGTGTCAAAACTCCAGACGAGTCCAGACTCGAATTGTTCGAGAATCTGCGGGCAAAGCATTCAGCCTTATCTGCTGGGGAGGTGAGGACCTCAAATTTGTTGATTAGCGGGGGTATTGTGGACTTGCTCTTGTTAAGTACTCTTTTACAGAGTCGCCAGTAGTCTTTAGAGCCGGATTTAGAGCATGCTATGCGTTGCTTCATTCTGGCAGCAAACAACATCTTAGCTTCGTTAAGTATCCTTTCACACTTATTACGAGCTGAAGTGAAAAGGCGCCTGTTTTGGTCCGACGCGTAGTTACGATAGAGTCGGAAGAAATGATTCCGGTGGGCAATAGCAGCCGAGCAAGCGGGTGAGAACCATGGAGACGAATGAGATTTAAGCTGGAATTTCCTAGCAGAGATGAAGGCATCGATGCCAGCCTTAACCCAGGAGGAGACCTCGGATGCACATTCTTCGATGGGAAGACTAAAGACGTTGTTCCAAGGGATGTCACAGAGGAAGTCTCGGAACGAATCCCAGTCTGCTCTTTGATAGCAGTAGGATATTCTACTTGTCTGGGTTTCATAGGTCGGGCGGGAGTGGAGTGAAATATTGACGGAGACTACAGTGTGGTCAGAGTTTCCGAGTGGGCAGAGTTGTCTGGTAGTGCAAGAGTCTGGGATGGAAGTGAAGCAGAGGTCTAGAAATGAGTCCCTTCCGTTAGGGTTGTCGGAGAAATGCGTGGGGAAGTCCACTACTTGCGTAATGGATTGGGTGATTGAAAAGTTCATGGTGTGGACACCAGCAGGGTCAGTGACAGCGTTCTTCAGCCACTTGGTGTGGTGGGCGTTAAAGTCACCAAACACGAATACATGGGCAGAGGGATGGGAAGAAATGGCTTTATCAATATTGTCAGAAATGATGTCAAGTAACGAACAGTCAGGGGAGGAAGGAGAGCTGTAGAGAAAGAAGAGATAGCTAATCGAGCTGAGAAGTGAGAGGCGGAAGCACATGAAAGAATGATCTGGGGATTCAAAAGATGACACCCTAGCTAAGAGAAGGTTTTCGCTGACATAGACACCAAGCCCATGCATATGAACATTGGAGTCCTTCCTGAAGAGGGGAAGGTAGCCAGGAACGTAGAACTCAGATGAGGGGATAGAAGTGTTAAGATTAGTTTCACATAGGGCTAATATATCAGGTGAGTTATTATGGAGGAAAGAATCTACGCTAGGGAAGTTGGTGCGGATGCCGCGTATGTTAGTGAAAGAGATGCAGACAGGTTTGGGCGTTTTCAAATGAGCTGGTTTAGTTTTGCTATTATGTTTGCTTTTTTCCATAGTGATTCAGTTAAGGAGAGGTCTTAGAATAGAATCAGTCGGTCAATCATTTGCAACTTGTGAAGGATGGAGACTGGCGCGGCCTACAACATAATGTGACCTCGGGGTTGCCCACCGAACGTTCATGCAGGGACGCCCGTCCATGCGCGATATGGCACTACAAGAACCCCGGTATTATTCAACTGTTGTTCAGAGTAGCCTCTCAAGACGCTACGCAAGAGTTCGGGCTCCTAACTACCAGTCGGAAGCAGCAACCAGGAAACTGCCAACCCGGTACCCTCAGAATGTAAAGACGTTGCCACCATACTCCGTAACTGCAAAGAGCTTCCAGCTGAACTAACACTAAGACCGGAGAAAGTGGATGAACCAGGAACCCCTTCCTAAACAAGAAACAAGGCGATCACCTCTAAACTCATTCAAAAGAAGGGGGTGGAGTGTGAGACCGGGCGATAGTAGGAACTATCTACTCCAATTAAATGGACACCTTATATATATATATATATATATATATATATATATATATATATATAAGGTGTTCATAATGTATAAGTTTATTTGTATTTTCCATAGAAATAAATTGTCACATGTATTAGAAAGAAGTAAATCTGTTGTGGTCCGGGTGAGGAACAGCACAAAATAATGGAGTCAAATCTGGCGAAAGTGGAGGCCAATAATATGGTCACCTTTTTCCGATCTGTCTATTTACATATCTCAAAATTGTGGCAGATTTTATGGTCAAGAATTATTCAATAACTATAATTAAAGCTAGATACATTAAAGCTTATAACATTTTTTACAGATTATTTTTATCACAAATGCAAATAAAGTTAAAATTTTTTAATGTGCATGCGTTCTTTAAGGACACACTCTCTCTCACTCTCTCTTTATATATATATATATATATATATATATATATTATAAACCCTTATTATTCATATTGCATTCAGTTAGTTTTTTCTTTGAAATAAATGTATTCATGTCATTTATGCGTTGCTGAAAGGTGTAAATTATTTTTATTTTCCCAGAAAACATGACCAGATGATTTCATGAACTGATTTCTTTACTGAATGTTTCTGTTGTGCTCAGATGCAATTTAATTCACTGACTCTTCTTAGTTGTAAACGTAGTGTATGCAATAAGAGGACCATATACAACTTAACATAAATTTAATATATTTTACGCAGCCTTCCTTCAAAAAATATTTGTACTATCGATATATCTTTAATTGTCCTTTATGTAAAGTAGAGAAACAAATATTTGTCACGAATGTTCTATATGTCCACAGTGTATGTAAATAAATGCTTTTCTTAGAGACATCATAGACATGACATTTCTTTAAAAATCAAAAGATAAAAGCTTAAGAATAAAACAAGAAAGCATGAAGTAACACGCCCAGAAACTATTCACTTCCACTTAGTTATGTACGTATCTCTTTTGGTGATTTTTTTATGGCTGATTTGAATTTAAAGTTGATGAAAAGAAATAGTTTTCGAAAAATTCGTTTGGTCCTGTGCCAAGGGATATGGTTATTATGTGCTCTTTCTTATCTTTTACGGTTTTTTTTTTCAGCACGTTGGCGATCATATCTCTCCACAACTTCATATAATTTATAGCTATTTGTCTCCTTACTATTCTTCTCAGTCCATGTCCTGCTATTTATTTACACCAGCTCATTAGGTAAATTGCTCGTTGTTTTACTCCACTCCAAACCTCTTCCTGCAAAGTCATGTGTTGTCAAATTCTCCAATCACACTTTACACATTGTTTAGAAGTTGCAAGTGTCTCTTTCTGATTCACGTGTTCTTTTCTGATTCTATGAGCAAATGTCCATTTGCTTTACATTTTCCTTAGAACTTTTATATAAAACGAGCTGTATAACCTGGCGGTATTCGGGGATTTTTAGTGGTTATGTTGAAATGATAATATCAATTGCTTATTCAAAATGTTTCAGTATGAGGATGCCGTGAAGCGTAAGTTAAAAAAATGCGAAGTATGTATTGGTTTTTGTTGTATTTGTAAAACGGTATTCAAGCTTGGTCAATTTTGACAATAATCTGAAAAGATGTATGTACAATTGGAAGAATAAGGGCGGTCGTTAAGTAGCCTGTAATGGGATGCGATGACATTTTGACGCAAAAGAAGTAAATGTCCTTGCAACATCAGAAGGGTTGTCATGTTGTAGAAAACGTGAAATTTCTATGGCATATGATAAGGTAGAAGTTACAAAGAAATCCGGTTTTTGTTGAAATACAACTAAGCGTTTCGGAGAATTAAAAGATCACAAAAAGCAATATTTTCAACTAATTTTTGCCGCACCCTGTGTCTTATTTTAAATTTTCGTTCGCATATCAAAGCATCAGACCATGATCTATTACTGACTCGATTTTGCTTGAGTTTGAGTAAAGCGACTTAGAGAAATGCATAAAAGTGCACCAAACACCACCGAAATAATGATTGTTGTTGATTTTTGACGAAGCCTGTATATTGATTCCAAAAGTCATTCTCTACATCAAAAGTTTGCAACTTCAAAATACCCGATTTTACGTATACATTTGCAAATTGTCGACATGGAAAGCAAAAACAGACGCGCACACACAAACAAACACACACACACACACACACACATATGTGCGTGTGAGGAAATGTATGTATATATATATTTCTATATATATATATATATATATATATGCAACTTGTTATATATATTATATTATTTATATATTATATATGTGCAGTACTTATTTGAAAGCGCTCAATATCAGTGATAGAGCTGAAATATTCATATAGATAGGTGCGGGTTTGTAAGTTTGTGCCTTTGGTATGGTTATACAAATGTATATATATATATATATGACTGCGTCTGCCATGACGACAAATCTTCTACCGAGTTCTACAAAAATAAACCAATATACGCAGCCCTACATATAGCCAATTTTTTAAAAAAGAACGCAAGAGCGTGAAACCCAGGGTCACAAACTCACATCTATCTATCTATCTATCTATCTATCTATCTATCTATCTATCTATATATATATATATTCTAAACATATACTGTTAAATATAAGAAACAATGAATGTCTATTATGCTTAATCATGAGCTGTTCTAAACGTCGTATTTTGGCTTTAATTTCAGTTGAAAAGAAAGACAAAAATTCTCCAACATTTGGATAATTATTTATTGATTTGCTTCTTATCTTTCGGCTCACATGAACCATCTTCAGAGAGGTTGTTTAGACTGAAATATGATAACATCCACCATCACCGACGTTTTTTTTTTTTGTGTTGACATAAAACTCCGCTTGCCAACGGCAATAGTTACCAAAAATAATAAACTTTGCAATGCGGTTTTATGACGTCACACCGCGTGATAGCGCGAAATGACGACAAAACCATATAGTCAAATGCATTGTAATATGTTATATCCGGATTTAAAGGTGATTTTGTTGAGTGTTGGTTGTTTAGATTTGATGTACATGGCCTCCAGTATCTGCAGGTTCCTCTTACTGTCAGTATGAGTAAAGATCACCGTATTGTTGATCAAAATCTGTCTGATATTACCGTCATGTTTATGTTTTATGTTTAGAACGGCTCATGATTAAACATAATAGACATTCATTGTCTCTTATATTTAACAGCATATGCTTAGAAAATTATTTGCTGCAATCGATATACTATATATATATATATATATATATATATATATATAGTAAATAACATAAAGAGCCAACAAACCTACCAAGGTTTCACCTAACCGGATCTTCAGGGAATGTTGGTGCATATAGTTTGTTGAATTCTAAATCTGAAATTCTAAATAAGTGTAAGCATAGGAAGTATTGGCTTTTAAATTAGGACGTAAATTTTATTTTGTGTTGTTGTCATTAGCATGTTTAGGTTACCGTCTTCGCTAGTTGGCATTTTTTCTTTTTTTTTTTCTACTCGCCTTTGTGTTTAGTGTCTTCTTTGTGTTGGTCACGTGGGTTATTCACTTCTCTATATCTTGTCGTTGTCAGTATCCTCTTTAGGCAACCTTCCGTGAAGATCCGGTTAGGTGAAACTTTGGTAGGTTTGTTGGCTCGTTAGGTTATTTACTTTTTCTGCTATACTGCTTATGTATTGAGCGCTTTTTTGTTACAGATTACTTATCTCGGGTTTTTTCTTTGGCTTCGTACTTTGACTGATGTTCACGTGCTTAGCTCTTTCTTTTTTTACAACCATTTTTCCTTCCGCGTATATACTCGGAGGGTTTTTCGAAACAAGAAAAATTATATATATATATATATATATATATATATATATATATATATATATATATATATATAGTAAAAAGAACTTTCAAACATTGGAGGACATCTACATTAAATCAAAGCGACCCAAGCTCAATAAAATCACATTTAAATCTAGTCACAACACATTACATTGCATTTAGACATATGGTTCTCTTGCTAACATTTCTGTCTCTCACGTTGTCTGACTTCATTGATCCCTAATACAAAGTTATGATCTGCATCTGCTATTCGGTGACAATTTTCATCGCAGAGCAATGCTTTATTTAAGCAAAAGATGATATCATTTTTATGTTGGATGTATTTGTGTTAACGTCTCTGTAACCGTTCTGAAGATGGCTCATGTGAGCCGACAGCTTCGAACCAGCATAATAAAAATATGCATATGTTGGAAATTTTTTTTAATTTTAACCTGAAATTAAAGACAATATACGATTTTTAGAACGGCTCATGATAAAAGATAATAGACATTCATTGTCTGTTATATTTAACATTATATATATATATATATATATATATATATATATATATATATATATATATATATATATATATAGAGAGAGAGAGAGAGAGAGAGAGAGAAACGCAGGTTAGAACATATATTTAAATAAGAAAAATCATTCAAAGTTAAAGTTTATTCGGAATAAAATAAGAGAGATGAAAGACTGGAAAAACCTGAGGGCTTGTAATAAACTGACTGATTGAAAAATTTAGGAAAAATGTAATAAATATAGTATCTGAAGTGACAGTGGGTAATTTGAAAAAAAAAATTAGATTAAGTGATTTCCATGCTTGTCTACTCCGGACGCTAGATTTGTTAAAACTAAACTAGTTATTTCGTACCTTGTATCAAAACTAAAGTTAGATCTAAATGATATTTGAAAGTTGTTTATTTTCTTTTTTCCTTTCATTTTAATCTCTCTTCTAATTCTTTAATGGTGTTTTTTTCACAATATTACATATGTTTCTAGTTTTATCAATCAAGTTTTCGCATGAGCGTGCACACTTTAATATAATTGTACTTTTTGTTAGGAAATGTAGGTACTTATCGTATCATAAATAAAAAAAAACGACCCTGACAGCATGTCTAGGGTACCTCGACGTGGTGCAATTGTTAAAAAATTATCTACTTAGAATCATTACAAATAAGTAGTGAATTTGATTCTCACTGGTGCTCTATAATTTCAGTTTTGTGTCACATCTAAGCTGCGCTTAGTAAATCAACTATCAGCATGTCTACAAAAGTATCGGCTCAAATTAATTTGTGCATACGTTTACCTTTATAACAAGAAATGAAAGGGGAAAATAAAAAACAATGACAAGCAAGCAATAAGAAAAAGAAAAGTGAAAAATAAACTGAAAACGAGGAAAGAATTTGTGAAAGAAGTAAATAAATAGTGATAAAAACTAAAATGAAGGAAGAAAGAAAACTGAAAGGGAATGAAGAAAGAAAAATAAATATCAGTTAAGTGTCATGCATGATACACACTTGGGCACTCATGTTTCGTTCGATTCGTGAGTGAACAGGTAGTAGCTTGTCGTTTCTTTCTGGGGTAGTCTGATTACCAACCAAGGCAAAAAGAACCCAGTATGTCCTGCTTTTGCACCCATAGATGAGAAAAGAATAAACTGTGTGGTGATACCGACCGAAAGCGATGCACCGGATGTTTGCGCTTTCACGACCATAAAGTAAATGACCAATGTCAGATGTTGAAAACTAAAAATTAATTAAATATTAAATTTCCAGTTCGCGATCCTACGTGAATTTTATTTATCAGCCAATGGGTAGCCCATTACCAAATACAAGTGTGAAATTTCAAATGAGCTGCTGTGATCCAAAAAGAAGATATAAAAAGCGGATACAGAAAGCATCGCCAGGCAGACTGTCTCGAGGAGAAAAGAGTAATTAGTATCTCCGCTTGACCTAAGTCACGCGGATTACTACTCTCGCCTCCCTTACCTCTTTCATTCTTCCCTGCCTCAAAAACTACTTACTGACCCAAGGAGAGAATACATCAAAGACATTCCCTACTTACACGCTCCCAAATTCCTCAGCATTAATTCTCTTTCAGCATTTCATTGCTATGGACATTTTAACCTCCGTTGGACCTATACTTCATGCAGTACTTCAATTGTAAAAACATTAATAGATATGTGTATATATAAAATGTTATTTTTCTACTCAAATTGCCTTTCTTGATTTGTAATCATTTTATGACTTATAGTGGGCTATCTACAACAAGGCCAATTTCCGTTTACCTGCAACAGTATACAACTACCGTTCACTAGAACGGACTCTCCACTACTAACAGAAAAGAATATATAAGCAACCCACTATAACTGTTTCATGCCTTTGCGCGTAATGGAATCTAATGATTCCAACTGGAATTTGAACTTAGATTTCTCATTTCGAGGCGATATCCATTAATCCACAAAGCATAGATGGCGAAAGGGAAAAATTGAAAGGAAATAAAAAAAGAGAAAGAAAGAGGCAATACTGAAAACAGAAAAGGACAAAGAAATAAAGGGAAAGGATAAAAGTAAAGAAAAAGAGAGAACAGGAAAGAAAAAAATGAGAAAATGTATAATTAAATATTTATAGGATAACAGTCAAATTAACAACAATAACGATCAAATGAGACTGAAAAAATGCCTTAATAATGCTGCATTACATAATAATAAATTAGAAAATATTATTAATAATAATTACATATATAAACAAAACATATACGTCAGAGCATGAAAATTGAATATAGAAATGTATATTTACATTTAGGTTTTCGAACCATTAACTTTCGTATATCATCCACTAGACAAATATTGCATTAAAATCATTATTTATAAACAAATATGGCCCTCCACATCTTCCTGTGACTTCCAGATCTGATTAAATTTTGTCTTTTTATTATTTTTTCCAAAACTTGTTCCATCAGCTTTTTACTCAATCCCATCAAGTATGTTACACGCTGTTCATTTTTTATTCAATCTCTCCCGTGAGTATCAGTTTTTCCAAGCCTTCCTTTTTTTATTATATGCTCCATAAATTCCAAATGTCCCTTCTTCATGTTAAGTATAAGTTTACTTTTTGTTTCTATTTTCTTTAAAACCTCGTCGTTGCTCACATGTTTGATCTGTGGTATCTTCAGTATCGTTTTGTGGAAGTATATTTCTTTTGTTTTAGTCCCTTCTTTACCTTTGAGGCGATTGCTCTGCATTCACTAGTAGCAATTAGATGCTCTTATATATATATATATATATATATATATATATATATATATATATATATAGCATAACAGCCCGGCGTTGCCCGTGCAACTCAGAATATTTTAGTAGTAAGAGAAGCATTTAAAAAAACTATTTTTTGTTTTCTTTTGCGTAAACGTGATTTGATGTTTTGTGTGGCAACAATGTAAATTGCGTTTGTTTTGTTTCAAAAATACGGGGGAAAATATTTAGATTTTTTGTTGACTAAATGAATTTAACATAAAAATAAAAATTATTTATTTCGTTTTACTGAAATTAGAAATATAAAAACTATTACGGTCTCAAGTCAGAATTTATCGAAGAATATTTAAAAATGTAGAGATTTAATTTTAGAGGAAAAAGTTACATTATTGCAACACAAACTTACAGACAGTTGATTTCCTGCATGAAATATTTAGCCAAAAAAAAGCTTTCATTTTTTAAAATTTTATTTTCTGAAGTATGAAATATTAAATCTGAAAAAAAGACCTAAATAATTAAATTAACCATTGGCACTTTTTTAATTACATATTTTGTTTTTGTTTGAAAAAACACTTTTTTAAAAATATTTCTTTTGTTTCAAAATTACGGGGAAAAATATTCACATTATTTTCTTGACAAAATGAATTTTTAAAACGTCGGAATAAAAATTAAATATGAATGCTCAATTTTTTTAGTCGCGTTTGACACGTATAATTTGATTTCTGTGACGTAATCTAGCAACCATCTCGGATGTTAGATGTTTTACGGAGCAAATGTAAAAAATCGGCACCATTGGTCAAAAATTACGAAAGGGAAAATTGCTGAACTTAAACTCAAAAAATATGTGTCGACCTGGCTTCCCTAAAGATACGTGTCCCTAGAAAGTTTGAATGCCGTAGCATAAAAAATGTAGGCGTGCATAGCTTACAGTCACACACAGACTCATAGATTGCCTTTTATATATATATATATATATATATATATATATATATATATATATATATACTCTGCTTATTTTCTGAATGCAATTTTTGCCATCCGAATACTTTTTCGGATCATTGTTATGGTGCCCTATCTATAAGAATGGACTTTGCTCCCCCAATAAATACTAACCTGCGAGACTTCCGGAGGGATAGACAAGAGGCAGTCTAGTGTTAAGAGACAGTTGTGAGGCAGCCGATACGCCGCGTAACTATACCGTTCGGACGTACACATCTATTGGCTGACTACTAACACTTATTTTGTATACATGTTTTGTTATTCTAATACACTGAGTAAATCTAGCTTCTTGTTACCGTGTCTTCCTGGCCCTGACAACCTACAACGATCAAATGTCACAAATTTCGTCCTCTGTTAGAACACTTGCCGTATATTTAAATTATTGTAGTTTTTTAGTTTTAGTATCTCCGATTCTTAATTTGCAATTTGAGCTCATCCTTTTGCTGGTAACAATACGTGCGGTCTTTTTGTAGTTATTATTTAATTATTTCTGCCCCCTTTCATTCGGTACCTTGTAGATTCCTTTTCCTCTCTCCTCTCACAACTGTGTCATCTGCCTATCTTATTGCGTTAAGATAGGGTACTTAACTTTCAACAAATGCTAATTCAAAGCTCGTCGAAAACTTGTTCCTTCTTTCCAATTTACTTATCGTTTAATGTTCATTGTCGTTTCAAAACCTGTGCTATGATGACCCCGTAGGCATTTATGTCCTTTTTGGCTCTCATCAACTTTTGTTCACTTACATGATACAGTTCCTATTCTGCCCTCCATTTGCTTAATATCGTCATATAGCTTATTCGTGGTCTCCCCCGGTCCCACTTATTTGCCTTCAATATGTCTTTTAAGTACCAATGTTCACAAGAAAACTTTACTCACTAAATTTTCATGTCATTTTTCTGATTGCAAATGTAAGTTATTTTTTTATTTATTTTTCATACAGCTTCTTTGCTCACAGTTTCTTTCGATCGTATTCTCATTCATTCTTCTGTAGAATTGCATCTCTCTAACTTCAATTCTCATCCCCGATGAAACGATTCAGCATTCACTGTTAAATAAGACAATCGATATTGCATCACAGTTCAGTATATTTTTTTGCTCTTCCTACACACTCTGTTTCTGTTATGATACAATACCTGTTTCAATTTTTTTAACACAGTAGGCTCTTCCATTCTGCTAACGGCCATATATTCTATCTGCATATTGTTATCACTTAGCCCTCTCGTAGCGCCATAATTTACAATATTTTGTAGGAGTTCATGCAGGAGTAGAAACGGCTGTTTCATTTAACTGTTTCACGGGTAAACGGGTGGGACCTAGCTGCCAATTTAGTAGCACACTTAAGTTCAAGTGGTAGGAGCACCAGGAAAAAAGCTCGTCAGAGCAGCTGTCATCAAATTATTAGTAAAAATGAAAGATAGAACCTGGATATTTTTGTTGTTATAATTGTGTTCACCGATGATAAAAAAAATAATTTATAGCTTTTCTTGGTTTCTAAGGATAGCTATGGTGCTAAATAGCATATATGCTGCTTTTTCTATGTCCATTTCGTATGAGTATCAGTTTTTCTAAGTTTATTGTGAAAGCAATAACGAAGATAACCGCACTGGATATACTGAACACGCGTGTGTAACCTTTTTATAATTTATTTTGATTTTTTTAATATTTAATGGGTTTGATAATTTTCGTTTCATTTGAAAACTGAAAGAAACGCGAAAGCGAGAAAAATAAAGTTTTCCTCTGGTTTTTTCATTCGACCATATATATATATATATATATATATATATATATATATATATATATATTGATTTTTTAATGAATTTTTTATCTGATATTATTTCTTTATTACTATAAAAGTCGTTGTTGTTTTTTACTTATATATGAATAATGAAATAACTTCGGTTAAAAGATCCATTAAAAAATTACTATTTACGTTTCCATTACGATTCTGAAGTTAGCAGATATTGAGTCACAGGAGTCCCAAAGATAAATATTGTGAATTCTCAAAGTTGATAATATAAAAATATTGTTCTATTAATGCGGCCTCCGTAGCGGAACTGATGGCAAAGGGGAAACAGATTCCATTCCAGTCAACAGCACAATATTATTTTTTCCAGCATGACTATGCATAAAATGATTTATCATCCACCATACAGCGTTAAAGAAATAAGTGTAACTTGCTCTCTGGCCCTCAAATATCATGAAATATATTGAGGAAATATGAATAAAGATAAACGGAAAACCTATCTTAGGCAACACGTTTTCTCAAATTTCTCAAATCTTAACCGTAAATTTCTCAAATTTTAACCGTTTTTTTATTTTTATTTTTTTATTTTTTCTCTTTTTTATTCTTATTTTTATTTCAATTTTGAAAGATGTACGGTTGCTGATGAGATGTAAAATCTCTCTTAGGGATTTTACATCGAAATGTTGATTCAACATTTTTGAATATTGAAAATTTATTTTACTTTATTTATTTTAGCTCTTTAATTTTAATTACATTGATCTCTCCTCCTGTATCATTTATTAATATCAAAATTTTTAATATTAATTAGGATCAGGTTCTTGTGATTTACCTTCCTACTTTTCTGTTTTGGATTAAAGTATTTTAATAATACATATATATATATATATATATATATATATATCAACATGCAGTGTGGGTATAGAAGAATCCAAAGGAGTATCCCGTACATACAGTGGTAGGATAGCTCTGTAATAGAGCCCTAAATATATATGTATATAAATACACATATACCAAATACAAGAAAGATTAAGGCCTATACTTCAACTTTACCATGAAATAAGGTGTCTGCCTTAATTATTCTTATATATATATATATATATATATATATATATATATATATATACACACACACATATATATATATATATATATATATATATATAGGTGTGAAACTAACATATACACTGTTGCTTCCACACACATACACACACGTGTGTGTGTCTGTGAAAGATTAAGGTTGAATTGGAATTCTACTGAATGGTTAAAATTGGAGACAATATCTTAAAATGCTACCTTGACATACTTCGATAATGTCATTCAAAGATGTGCTAAAAGTGACGGAAAGTCGTATTGCAAAATATAGATAAATAAATAAGCAAAAACGGAAATTAGTTAAGGACTTTCAGCAACTTTTATACAGTCTACAGTAGCACGTAGACACCAATAATTTACTCTTAGATTATGGTTTAGCTGAAAACACTCGAATCCACAAAGTTTTGCATAATTTTTATACTCGTTATACTCGTTAAATCCAGAGAAAAGGGCACTTTTGTAGATAGAACAAAATAGAAGATAATATTAAATAAACCTTTTTTTCGGCCTTGAATACTAAAACATGAATTAATGAGAAATTGTTACGAAAATACACAACTATATATACAGATGTGGTTTATGAACATTTGTGTGTGCGTGATTGCGTGCGTGCGTGCGTGTGTGCGTGTGTGCGTGTCTTTATATAGGAAATCCCTAGATTAAATAGAGTAAATTTATCATATAGATGTGGTCGATCTGTACACATAACGGGGTTTGGAAAATGTGATAATTACAATTCGTAATAAAGCCAGAGGAAAGCAAATGGAGCGATAGATGTCAGAGCAACTTTTGTATGGGATTACAAAGTTTATTAAGCGCTACATTTTACAGAAAATTGTAGATAATCGACAACAACCTGAAAGGACACGGCAAATAGAATAAGAAGAATGTCTGCAAAGCCTTTCAATTTCCAATAATCTAGGCCATATTTCTGAGGTTTATTTTTCATTTTATTTTAGGATATACAAATTTTCATTTCGTTTCTAAGCAGTTTCAAAATATGTCCCCCGCGTAAAACTAGTTGGTTCTAATATAGCCACTTCTACACTATAATTAATCTGGAGAAAGCCCCAAAATGTCCGACTGATGACTGCAAGCAATTGGTGGGTGTATTCAGTCGCTTATATATAAAGGAATGTGTCCTCGTTCTTTTACCTCGCTTCAAATTAGCATACACACTTTAGGCATGAATATGCTGAAAAAAATATTCGGATTCAACACGAAGATCTCTCAGAGACGATTCTTACACAAACAAATGGTAGTCCTTATTACCTAAACCCTTTTCCTTCCCTACAACCCCTGGGGAGGCAGCGTCAAATATCAGAGCCGTCTAGCTTAAAGTTTTGGTCCTGAAATCACCGACAGTTCGAGCGGGCGTTCAATTAAGCAGTGATTGGGATTAATTTACTTATTATGTTCGGTTGACCCCATTCAAGTTGAAAGTCAAGGTAGTAAATACCCGACACTCAAGAAAAATACCAAATGGTGGAAAGGTTCTCTTAGAAGGACATTTACAATGAACCAACATTACGTACTAACGTACCTACATCCTGCCTTACTAATCTATATACAACCATCACCGACCTTAATTAAAAAATAAGACGATTTTCTAGACGTCTAAGTGCTTATTACTTGATAGCTGAGGTCAGATAATAAATTATGTGTATACCCATGTAAGTATATTAGCCTGTGTGAAAATACAAACACACACAAACACATATACATAAGCACACACACACACACACACACACACTATCTGCGATTGATAAATTGTCGTCTAATTCATACAAATGTGAAAATATCACTGAAATCTCATTTTAACATATATATTTAAAAAAATTACACATAAAATCTGAAAATACTAAGCCACTTGTTTCAAACACGGCCATCAGACAACTTTGGAATCTCTTGCATATCTTCTGGACAGTCTCATTGGTTATGTTGATGAATGCTGCCATAATCCTTAGCTTCCGTTCATGTTTAGTGTTACAAGGAGATTTTTGATCTCTCGTTCGCTTGCGCCCAACACATATATTGTATTGTTGGGAGTTAGGTGGCCAGTTACGAAGGATGATTTGGTTGCAGAAATTGTTCTCATGCATATGTGGCTTAGTGCAATCCTGTTGCCAGTCATAGGGTCTTCCAGCAGCCACTTTCGTGACCCAAGACAGCACTACCTTATCATAATGCATGTCTTCGTATTGAATCTGAGACCTTCACCAACAAATTCGGTGGTTCTTTTCTTATTAGAATGATCAGAATGAGATTCTCGTGCTGTCGTAGCTTCATAATCACCATTAAACTTATCCAACTCTTCTCGAATCCTCATTACTGTTCTCAGATTGACAGCCAAACACTCTGAAATGTTCGTATCGGAGTTTCCGGCGCATATGCCATGTAGCTTGCATGCAACTTCCAAATTTATAGCAGAGTGAATTTCATCATAGTACTCTTTTTTCTAATAAACTGTTCCTACTATACTGTGCAGTCGACAAAATAAAAAACTACATATTACGCGTATGAACAAAATAAAATTTGCGACACTTTACCCACTGCATTCTTTATAACATACACACACACCAATATATATATATATATATATATATATATATATATATAGACAAGTGAATAAAGTGAATAATATTTATATATATATAGACAAGTGAATTTCATCATAGTACTCCTTTTTCTAATAAACTGTTCCTACTATACTGTGCAGTCGACAAAATAAAAAACTACATATTACGCGTATGAACAAAATAAAATTTGCGACACTTTACCCACTGCATTCTTTATAACATACACACACACCAATATATATATATATATATATATATATATATATATATATATATATATTTATATATATATAGACAAGTGAATAAAGAACGAAGAAAGTATTAGCCACGCTCAGAACATTAATTTAAAACTGTGCTCAATATAGAAATAGAGTTATGAATAGTTATTATAATTTAGAATATGTGTAAATTACATTTTACTGTACATTTTGTTTCCACATCGAAAAAACATTGCCTAATCAGGTAGTTAATTATGATAGATACCGTCATTATTACTTACCTGATAAGACATTGTTTTTTCGGTGTCGAAACGAAATGTACACTTTTGCAGTAAAATGTAATTTTACATGTTCTAAACTATATATATATATATATATATATATATATATATATATATATATATATAGATAATAACTTTAATCCAAAAGGAAAAACAGGAAGGTAAATCCCAAAGACCCGATCCTAATGAATATTAATATTTTAATATTAAAAAATGATACAGGTGGAGAGCTTATATATATATATATATATATATATATATATATATATATATATATAAAGGGTGCACCTTGATACTGGACACATTCAACCTATATATATATATATATATATATATATATATCTGTGTGTGTGTGTGTGTGTGTGTGTGTGTGTGATATTAGAATATGCACTGGCAAGATGGAGCAGAAACAAAGCGGCAGGATCAGACGGAATTGTAAAACGGATGCTGGAATCATTTGAGGATTTCTGCATAGGCAGGAACAGAGAAATAATAAATGAAATCAACGACAGTGGTGATATACTGAGATGCCTGAAGAGATCTATTTTCCTAGCGCTGTCTGAGACTTGCGCACAAATACAGTTGTGAAAGGTATTATTACGTCACCCCCTCCAGTTATGGGTGAAATAACAGGACAGATTGGGTTATATAGCTATTGGTCGGCAACCAGTCTACGGTAGAAAGTAATGGCAAGCTACTGCGAGATAATCTTCTGCCCCGTCAATCATGTTTCTTTCGAGACATGATCGCCCAATGCGTGTATCATGTATGACACTTAACTGACTGAAGCAAGTACAACAATTTAAATATCTAGCAAAGGTTTTTAGCAGAGGAGAAAAAATGTGACACTGAAATCCGAAGGTGCACTGTGATAGCCAATGTTTCCTTCGAAAAGCTAAGCAATTTATTAAGAAATCAAGTTTTCTTTAGAACAAATAAAATTACTGAACAGTAATATCAGTCTTCTAATATGAAGAAGATGTCTCGAAGTAAGAGAAATATCGTTCCCCAGAAGGATGCTGAGAATATTGTGAACATATGAGCAATGACGAAGTATTTGGAAAAATGAAAACAAACAGGTCATTTGTATTTAGCATCAATTAAAATTTCTTGAGCTGGTAATGAGAAAAGGGGAATTGAAAATTTGATTCCCACAGAACAGATTGAAAGCCAGACCAAGAAAGAAAAAACGATTATCTACCTAGTGAGCTTGAGTAAACTGATAAGACCAAAGATTCAGAGAGATAACAAAAGATCAAAACTTACTAAATGCTACAAAGGATTAGAAACTGTGGAGAACCATGAATGCAAACAAAGCCCTGATGGAACAGGTCACATAGAGGAAGAAGAAGAAGAAATATTGAGAGCGGCATTCTAGGGTATAAAAATACAAAGTCTAATATACGTATCATGATACGCAATCTGATAAGCATATACCATGTAGATGCACCACAGCCAAATGGACATGCTTTGATGAGAAATTTGACAAATGCGGCGTTTAAGCTTACATGCTGACGCCAATTAAAAACTACTTGCATGTCGAGTAAAAGAGTCCGCTCTGAAGATTTGAGGGTATTCCCAAGTATCTAGATGTGACAAAAAGCTTGATTTAGCAGCCTTATCATTCAAGCTTACAGAGATTAAGCACCCTCCAAGATAATCAGCCATGATACTATCCCAGTACTTAATGTAATCTTAATGTAATTTGACAATCAATTCTGAGATATTAAATGAAATATATATTTTATTACATCTTAATTCACAAATTATTATTATTATTATTATTATTATTATTATTATTATGTCATTTTTCATCATATTTCGATTTCTGCTTTGGTCTCACTACCAACCAAGTCTGCGGGGAGACCTAAGGCAGGTAGTGGCGTGTTATTATGGCTCCATTTCATGTTTTTTCTATCTTCCCTATTATCTCCAGCATTACATAGATAAAGTTTTCCTTAGTGTGTGGGCTGTACTTAATAAGACAATTTTTTGTATATCTCTTAAGCTGGGGTTTCCAGGGATTCTTTCAATGTGTTGTTTTGTTCCATTTTTTATCATTCCAAGTGCACCTACTATCACTGGCACAACTCTTGTTTTCAATTTCCACATTTTTTCTATTTCAATTTCCAGGTCTTCATATTTTGACAGTTTTTCAAATTCCTTGATTGCTATGTTACAATCCGCTGGACAAGCCATATCAATTAATAGACAAGTTTTCTCCTTCTGGTTTTTAACAATAATGTCTGGCCTGTTTGCTTCAATTTTTCTGTCTGTGTAGATGGTGTAATCCCATAGAATGGTTACATCTTCTATTTCTGTAACCGGTGCTGGGTGATGTTCATACCAGTGTTTGCCTACAGCTTTTCCATAATGTTTGCATATTGCCCAATGTAAATATTGCCCAACTCTATCGTGGCGATTTTTATATTCATTTGGGGCAAGCACAGAACAGCCTGAGATTAGGTGGTCTATTGTTTCTTGGTGTTTAACACAAAACCTGCATTTTGGATCCATATTATTATGCATAATATTTGCCTGAAAGTTTCTCGTGAAAAGACTTTGGTCTTGCGCTGCAAGAATAAAGCCTTCAGTTTCAGACTTTAATCCAGATGCACGTAACCATCGATGAGTATTAACTTTGTCAACATTGGATTTATTGGCACGTACTGGATATTGGCCATGCAGAGGTTTGTCTTGCCAGCGCTGTTTCATCTGTTGAAGAGCTTTATCTTTGGCTTTCATTTTCATATTCTTTGCCGCAATAGCCGGCTCTTGGCTTCCGTTCTGCTTTTCTACAGAATCTACTAACTGTAAATCTTGTTTGAATTTACTGTCTTCTTTTATTATTGAATATTTTCCTTTCTTTCTTCATGTTGCCTTACTAATTGTATCATCCAATCCTTTGTTGTTTCTATGTATGTTAGTAAGCCAATAGTTGTTGTCTTGTATGACAATTCCAGCTGAATAAGACCTCTTCCACCTTCTTTACGGGTATGTATAGACGGTCTACATCAGCCTTTGGATGATGCATCTTATGCTTAGAAAGAAGCTTTCTTGTTTTAGCATCCATTCGCCTGATGTCGTTTCGAGTCCAGTATAAGATTTTAAAGCTATATTGGACAACTGGGATTGCAAGGCTATTAATGGCCATAAATCTGTTCTGTGAATTTAATTCAGTTTTTAATATCATTCGTAGCCTTCTATAGTACTCTTTACGCACTATTTCTTTCATTTTTTATGGTGAATGTTTTCACTCTCATTTACACCTAGGTATTTATAAGCTTCTTCTGGTTTCAATTCTTTTATTGTTACAGCAGGGTCTAGGCTAATTGAGGATGTTTCTTGTATTGATCCACGTAAAACTGTAGCTTTAGCACATTTATTCAAATTGAATTTCATTCCAATGTCTTCGCTGAAGCATTTTACAGTTTGCAGAAGACCTTCCAGCTCATTATCATTCTTAGCATATAACTTCAAGTCATCCATGTAAAATAGCTGGCTTATTTTCTTTTGAGCTATTTTATATTAATATTAATGATATGCAGAATAGTAAGGGAGACAAAGTATCACCTTGAAATATACCTCTTTTGATGTTTATTTCATCAGACTTATAGGTACATTTACATTATTGAGGTAAAGGGTTGTTTTCCATATAGACATACACTGTTTGATGAAATTGATGATGACGGGTGATATCTTGCATATATTTAAAATCTTTAAAATCCAGGAATGTGACACACTATCGTATGCCTTCTGATAATCTATCCCGGCAATACTAAGATTTTTCTTTGTACTGTAGCAGTTTTCCAGGATCATTTTGTTAATCAGCAATTGGTCTTTACATCCGTTACAGCCACGTTTGCACCCTTTTTGTTCAAGCGGTAACATGTCATTTCTTTCTAAGAATAAATATGTCTGTTTTGTTAAAATAGATGTTAATAGTTTATATGTTGTCGGAAGGCATGTAATTGGTCTGTAATATTTTGGGTTGTTTTTGTCACCATTCTTGGGTAGAAGAAATGTAATTCCTTTGGTCATCCATGCATGAATTTTAGTGGGATCGTCAACCATTTCTTGTAGTTCTTTGGCTAGTTTTTTATGTGCTGTATTTAAATAATATAGCCAAAAGTTAGGAATCTTTAAAAAGTTAGTTATCTTTACCTGAAAATTTTCAATTGGGTGTTTTTGTATTGCAAATTTAACATCCTCTTCTGTAATTCCAGCCCATGTCTGTTCTGGTTTATTTTTGATTCATTCTGTCTTGTGCAATCCAATCTACTTCTTTGTTATGTTCTTTAGGGCAAGCCCATATGTTTTCCCAGAACTGTGTAACTTCTTCCATTTTTTTTTTTGAGTGGGGACTGTCAGTTCAATTCTTTTTTTTACCTATTTCCCTGTAACTTTTCTTTTCATCGGTTTGAATAGTCTTGTTTTGTCTGTAAAATCTTGATCTTTTCTCATTGCGTCTTATTCTTTGAGCCTTCAGTTGTATTGTTTATTTTTTTCCTTAGTTGATGGGACTTCATTTTCATTTCTAATGTATTTTCTTTCGACTCTGCTGATTTTCCTAGTTGTCACATTTATTCCTCTAGTCAGTTCATCCAGTACTGAAAGTTCACTTCTAAATTGTTCAATTTCTTTTTTATTTTCATTTTCCAAGGTGGATTTTCATGTCTGCGAGACTGCTTTGTTTTTAATTTGATGTTCATTTTTTTTTGTTGCTGCTGTTGCTGAGGCATATATTGCTTTATTCAGATTTGTATGAGTGTCTTCTTCATCCAAAATTAATTTGAGTGCTGCATTGTAGAGCTTAATAGTTCGGAGGTTATGTTTTGTTGGTTGTCATTTTGGGAGCGGTACTCGTTCCTCCATTGCAATATTTTGTATTTAACTTATATGGTTCTTGATTTATTCCTTGGCTTCTTGTATAGTATTATTATTATTATTATTATTATTATTATTATTATTATTATTATGTCATTTTTCATCATATTTCGATTTCTGCTTTGGTCTCACTACCAACCAAGTCTGCGGGGAGACCTAAGGCAGGTAGTGGCGTGTTGTTATGGCTCCATTTCATGTTTTTCTATCTTCCCTATCATCCCCAGCATTACATAGATAAAGTTTTCCTTAGTGTGTGGGCTGTACTTAATAAGACAATTTTTTGTATATCTCTTAAGCTGGGGTTTCCAGGGATTCTTTCAATGTGTTGTTTTGTTCCATTTTTTATCATTCCAAGTGCACCTACTATCACTGGCACAACTCTTGTTTTCAATTTCCACATTTTTTCTATTTCAATTTCCAAGTCTTCATCTTTTTGCAGTTTTTCAAATTCCTTGTTTGCTATGTTACAATCCACTGGACAAGCCATATCAATTAATAGACAAGTTTTTTCTTTCTGGTTTTTAAGAATAATATCCGACTTATTTGCTTCAATTTTTCTGTCTGTGTAGATGGTGTAATCCCATAGAATTGTGACATCTTCTATTTCTGTAACTGGTGCTAGGTGATGTTCATACCAGTGTTTGTTTACATATCTTCCATAAAATTTGCACATTGTCCAATGAAAATATTGCCCCACTCGATTGTGACAATTTTTATATTTGTTTGGGAAAAGGCCAGAACATCCTGAGATTAGATGGTGTAATGTTTCTTGGTATTTATCACAGAACCTGAATTTGGGATCCACATTATTATGTATAATATTTTCCTGAAAGTTCCTAGTGAAAAGACTTTGGTCATGCGCTGCAAGAATAAAGCCTTCAGTCTCAGACTTTAATCCAGATGCACGTAATCATCGACGGGTATTAACTTTATCAACATTGTATTTATTAGCACGTTCTGGATATTGGCCATGCAGAGGTTTGTCTTGCTTGTGTTGTTTCATCTGATCAAGTCATTTATCTTTGGCTTACTTTTTCATATTTTTTACCGCAATAGTTGGTTCTTGGTTACTGTTTTGCTTTTCTACAGAATCTATTAAATGTAAATCTTGTTTGTAATTACTACCTTCTTTCATTATTGAATATATTTTCTTTCTGTTTTCATATTGTTTGAAGAATTGTATCCTCCAATCATTTGTTGTTTCTATGTATGTTAGTAAGCCAATAGTTATTGTCTTGTATGACAACTCTAGCTGAATAGGACCTCTTCCACCTCCTTTACGTGATATGTATAGATGGTCTACATCAGCCTTTGGATGAGGCATATTATGCTTAAAAAGAAGCTTTCTTGTTTTAGAATCCATTTGTCTAATGTCGTTTACAGTTCAGTTCAAGATGTTGCTACTATATTAGACCGCTAGGATGGCAAAGCTATTAATGGCCATAATTCTGTTCTGAGAATTTAATTCAGTTTTTAAAATACGCCGTAGCCTTTTATAGTACTCTTTACGCACTATTTCTTTCAGTCTTATGGTGAATTTTTTCACTCTAATTTACACCTAGTTATTTGGAAGCTTCTTTTGGCTCTAAAACTTTTATTCTTATAGCAGCGTCTAACCTAATTGAGGATGTTTGTTGTAGTGATCCACATAAAACTGTACCGTTAGCACATTTATTCAAATTGAATTTAAATACAATGTCTTCGCTAAAGCATTTTACAATTTACAGAAGACCATTCAGCTCATTATCATTCTTAGCATACAACTTTAAGTCATCCATGTACAATAGATGGCTTATTTTCTTTTGAGCTATTTTATAACCACATTCTGTCTTATCAAGTTGACTTTTAGTGTTATTAATGATATGCAGAATTGTAAGGGAGACAAAGAGTCACCTTGAAATATACCTCTTGTGATGTCTTTTTCACCAGACTTTAGGTTCCATTTATATGATTGAGGTAAATTGATTATTGTTGTTGTTGTAAGTTTTCTTTCACAAATCCATAATATTAAAACACATTTTACGTCTTTAAAAATAATGTTTTTAACTCGAATCATATAAATAAAATAATTTTTTTCTCTTTTAGTAATATTTTCTCCTGAAATGATCAAAGTTAAGTGCTTCCGCATTTGCTGACAATAAACTGAGACTAGTCATTGATTATATTTCGTTTTGAACTGACGTAGCTAGGTGGACAAAAACTTAGCTTGTTTGACCAGAAACGGTGGTAAAGACACTGAAAATGAATATGCATAAATTGTCGTATATATCAATAATTCCTGCAGCTGAATTTTAGTAAAATTCTGCTTACCATGATATAAAGAAATGCAGAACAAAAGCCTAAAAACGGGATCACTCCTGGTGTGGACAATCGAGGGAAACAACGACCAAGTGTCATTCCTGCTATACTTGGGGTTAAATGATTTGAAACCGGAAAGGTTTTATCGAGTCTCATCGAATAAATATTTATTCTTTTAAGATACAAAATTTTTGCTTAGATAAGAAATTAATGGTTAAGAAATAACATTGTAAAATATTATTATTATTATTGTTATAATTATTGATAAATTCCTCAAATATATATGTTATTAATACAGTGATATACACTCGACTGTATATGACTACATCAAGAAGGTAATTTTTACATATATATATATATATATATATATATATATATATACTGTTAAATATAAGAGACAATGAATGTCTATCATGTTTAATCATGAGCCGTTCTAAACGTCGTATTTTTGCTTTAATTTCAGTTGAAAGTAAACAAAAAATTCTCCAAAATTTGGATAATATTTTATTAATTTGGTTCTAAGCTTTCGGCTCAAATGTTATTGTATTACCATCTCAATAACCTCTATGAAAATGCCTCATGTGAGCGAAAGCTTAGAACCAAATTAATAAAAATTATCCAAATTTTAGAGAATTTTTTCTTTATTTTCAATTGAAATTAAAGCCAAAATACGACGTTTAGAACGGCTCATGACTAAACATGATAGACGTTCATTGTCGCTTATATTCAACAGTATATGCTTAGAAAATTATTTGCTGCCTCGATACACTATGTATATACGTGGTGTGGTGTCCGTATTAAATATTTACAAAACCACCCATAAAACCGTTGGATTTCTTTTATTCATTATGTGAAATGCTAAGATAACAATCTAATCAGTTTATGATTTACAAACTTTAATTTAATTTGCATTCATAATTATAAAAGAAAGCTTATTTATTGTTAAATATAGTTAACATTTGATTTATACATTCAATTTTGCATGTATTAATTTATAAACATATCTACAGATATGTTTCAAATGTATAAGGTTTTTTTTGTGGAAATTCCTAGTAATAGCTTAAAACATATGTAGTCAATATCAATTTTGTAAATTTCATTATTAATTAATATGTCTTAGCCCGGTTGTTGGAACCTTCGCTATATGCCGTGAAGTCTGTATTTGCAACTCACCATTTGTCAAGAAGGTAATTTGTTATTATCGGTATAGAGCACCTGTGGAAAGAAATCACACCACGATTTGAACCAAGTGAGTGAAATCGAGTCGTTGGTGGTTGGATTACGAAACCATGAGACCGAAATCTCCCAAAAAATTTTAGTAATGTCAGCTCAGCATAGTTGTGTATAAACGACAGATAGACTCTGTACAAATGTACTTGAGCAGGCGTCGGCAATATCCTAGTAGGCAAGCATTGATGGATACGAGCGGTCAGCCTTACATTAGTTAATAATAAGTAAAAAATAATTCCAGGTCGAAAATGAACGAAAAGCACAAAAACGCTATCTTGACAAGATTATTCACCAAATTTAAAAAGGAATTTCTTCCATAAAATATATAGGAAATTAAATTTTAATAACGAATTTATTAAGATTTATTGTTACAGCGGACTTATTATTGATCATAACAATGATGTAACAATAAATAGATGATAATTTAAAAATAATGTAACAATATAGAAGAAGAAAATGAAGTTTAGTGTAACAATAAACAAAAAGAAAAAATTCGATGACTGTTATCGTCGCATAGCAATGTTTTATGTCAACACAAGTTATCATCTTTGATTGGTGCTTGACTATGTTAACGTTCCTGTATCCTCTCTGAAGATGGCTTATGTGAGCCGAAAGCTTAGAACCAGAATAATAAAAATGTATCCAAATTTTGGACAAATTTTGTCTTTATTTTCTCCTGAAATTAAAGCCAAAATTCGATGTTTAAAACGGCTCATGATTAAACATAATAGACATTCATTGTCTGTTATATTCAACAATATATTTTTATAATATATATATATATATATATATATATATATATATATATATAGTGATACATATTTTATTAAATAATATAAACAAGTTTTGTTTATTTATTTTATGTAAATGTTTTTCATATTTTCTGATAATCTTAGAGGCATTATTATTAAATGAAGAAGTAAATCACAATATTGATACATATTTTCTTTTATAATCCAATTTCAAATACAGTATTGCAATTTACGTACAAAAAATAATGATAGTCTGTTTGTGTTTACATGGAAGTTTTCCAAGCAACAAAAAACTCGTGCATACAAGACGCTAAAAGATTGAGCCACAGTTCATGATGTCACACATGACCACGCGAAAGTGAAATCAAGAAATATTAAGTATATATATATAAACGCGATTATTATTATACTCGTGTCGAAAACCTTCTTCGAAAACTTTCGACGGAAAGAAAAACTGTTGTTTATTTTTAAAAGCTTAGAACATGAACGTCAGTCAAAAGTGTTCGGACAGAGATCAGCACGAAGCCCAAAGAAAAAACCCCAATAGGAGTAATCATCTAACAAAAAGCGCTCAATAGAGAGGTAGAGCGAAATAAATAGATGTCACTTAATGAGCTAGACGAACCTACCTAGTTTTCACCTAATCGGATTGTCAGAGAAAGCTGACGATCCGTTTAGGTGAAACCTAGGTAGATTCGTCTGGCTCATTAGGTGTTATATATATATATACGCACACATTATTATTATTATTATTATTATTATTATTATTACATTATAAGAACAGAATAAAACAGTAAAATCAGAGCTTCTTAAGTTTTATAATTAAATCGAAGTATCGTCAGGCCAAGTTCAAATTTTAAATTCTACGTAGCTCGTGCTGATGATCTTAAATATGGGTGACATCGTTTTTTCACCAGAAGTGTATCTACTCTGGATTCAATATTACAATTACAAATGTTTCTGGTGTGAAGACAACTTCAGTCTCGGTTTTACTATTTAACAAAGAACACTATTCCGTGAACATCAAAATTGCCAGCTTTTCATGTTGACACAACTTTAACCAACCTCCATGTAACTCCTTTTTATTTCGGAATAGCACATTATGAATGTCGTAAATATATAAAAATGAGGACAACTGCCCGAATAATGTAAATAATGTAAATATCCCTTTATGTATTAGAACATTTAAACAATTTTATAAGCACTGTTGTCATATCTGGTCAGGCGCCCCTGCTGTTCCCCTCAGTGTTCTGGACAGGTTCCAAAAGAGAATGTAATCGGTTCCGATCTGGCAGCTTTACACACTTTCTCACAGGTGGAATGTAGCTTCCTTCTGTCTCTTCTACAAATATTTTCATGGTTTCTATTCTGACGAACTTAGATCACTGGTGCCCACTCCACAAGAATTTACTCGTGCAACCAGACTGGCAACAAGGTCTCGCCCTTTTACAGTTTGACCAACCAAATGCAGACAACAATTCTATCCCATCAGCTTCTTTTCATGCACTTCGCGCCGGTAGAGACGGCAGAGCTCCCTTCCGTATATTTGCTTTCTGATACAACCCTCCAGGAATTTAAATGCAATGTCAATTCCCATCTCTTATCCACTTAACTGCAGTTCTTTCTACATCACCCAGTGTATCTTGTTCTTTTCCTTTATCTCTATCTCCGCAACTGTCTTCAATCCTTCTCTTGCCCTTTCTTTTCACCTATCATGTAACTGGTTCGTATTTCTCTTCACATCTCTCTTGCCTAAACTTGTACTCTCTTATGTAGCACCCCGCGCATCAGTGGCGGTATAGCCTTGCTCAGGGTGAAAAGATTAATAACAAAAAAAAAATATACATTTGAAACATATCTGTAGATATGTTTATAAATTAATACATACAAAATTGAATGTATAAATCAAAATTCCTCACACACACGCACACACATATGCATACAAATATATGTCTATACAGTTAGAGAGAGAAAGAGAGGGGCGCCATTTAAATTTGATCTTTCGTCTGTGACGCGTTATTCTTTTATTTATACGAGCGTTACGATTTTCGGCTTGCACGGCTGAAATGGCTGAACATAGATCAACGACCATATTAACAAGGAAAAACTTTTGTGCTCCACTTTGTACCCAATTAATTTGCCTTCAGATCACTCTTTCTTAAGTTCTTCACACAAAGCACGTTTTCTTTTTCCCACTATGAACTCAAAACCTCGCCATATTTTTTTTTGTGCAGGCGGCGTCTATTTACACCTAGAGAAACGGGCTAATCAACCAGAAACTCCGTGATTCTTTATAGTATTTAAGAGCTGAAAGAACTAAAAATAAATAAATAAATAACAACGGTGCAAACATAATGAATTCCTAAAGAATTATTATTATTATTATTATTATTATTATTATTGGTAGTTGTTGTTAAACAACAAACTACAATGTGAGTAAATCAAGCATCGACATGGTTTTAGTGAAAGACTGTACTGAAATGACAACCTTATACAATGCTGTTGATTCCGACTTCTGCATGTATTTACGTCTAAGCATTATTATATAAATGTGAGAACAATCAATAGTCTCTGTTATTGCAGGAAAACTTATTCTTGTGGCATTCAATTTTGTTTCCTATAAATAAGACATGTCACTGAAGATTTATGACACCTTTCTTACTAATATATAATCATGAAAAATGCAGTAAAAGTGATACATCATGTACAATATATACATTAACAACTTCAGTAACAACTGAGATATTTTTCTAAATAGTTAAATTAGAATGGCAGAAGAACTCGGTACTGAAGCGTTCAGTACAAACTCTAGATGGAATTCTTTATAAAAAATCCAAGGAAGAATCGGCAATGTTATCGGTCCTGACCTGGAATCTCTGCTTAAGTCATTTACCCACTACCGTAATATAGCTTCCCTGTGTCATTTCTATAAAAAACTTTCATGGCAATTGTTCTGATGAACTTGCCTCTTAAATTGCACTGCATAGAAACTTAAGGTATTGTGATGGCTGTAGTAAGAATGGTAAGTAAATATGTGATGTCTTTGTGCAAGAAATTCTGTGATATGTTTGGGTCAGTAATTGTGGTTAGCTAAGTTTTAAAATAAGACAGTTTGAAGACTAGCCTTTCCCTATTTCCCATTTTGGTCTTGTGCCACATTTTGCATTTTTCAAAATACTTTCCTCTTTTGACAATATTTTATTTAATACAGTTAATATAGGGAAAATATTTTCATATACTATCTTAATAAAATAAAAGAATATGACAATAAATGTATATCCTGCATATTTTTTATGTTTTAAAGATTTTATAACGACAGTAAAATTAATTGTATAACAAAAAATCTTTTTTATGAATATTTTCATGCTAAGTTATTATTTCATTTTTTTTCTATTTGATAACTTTACGAATTTAAGTGCAGTGGTTAAGTGGATATCGACTAGCAATGACTCGGGAGCCGAGTTCGAATTCCAGTTGAATTCCTCGTATTCACTTATGCGTAAATACCCTTGAGGAAAGTATTAATCCGTCTCTTTCCTCCAGTTATGGGTTAAATAATAGGACAGATTGGGTTCTATAGCCTTGGCTAGCAACCAATCTACCGCAGAAAACAATGGCAACCTATTGCGTGATAATGTTCTGCCAAGTCAGTCATGTCTCTTTCGAGACATGATCGCCCAAAGTGTGTATCACGTATGGCACTTAACTGACTGACAAGATTCGCAGGTAGATCTAATCATTTTATAGTTGAAATTGCTAGTTGTAACAACATTATTGGTGCTGATTTATAGCTGCATTTACTGCTATAAATGCTGGGTCTCTGTGTAGGGCCAGAAAGGTATTGCTCGTCTGAATCCATCTTAAACATTTCAAATCTACGATTCGTCCGTGCATTGAACTCTGTTGCATATCTGGTCTGGTCAGATGCTCTTGGTATTCATCTCGAGTTTCTCGACACAATCCAAAGTCAAATCTGCAATATAATTGGCCCTGACTTAGCATCTAGACTTCAATCACATTCTCCCCGCCGTAACGTGGCTTGTCTCTATCTTTTCTTCAAATATTTTCATTGCAACTACTCTCATGACGGCTAATAAATTAGAAATAGTTAAATGTAACCACCATTTCTACTCCAAAAATTTCTTTTTTCGCACTTTCCTTCTGTTTATTTTTTTCCTTGATAACTACAATCTACAAAAATTAAATGCAACGTCAATTGTTATTGTCTATCTACTTAGATCCAATTCGTTTTTTATCCTTTCTTTAATACCCCTATACCCAATCTTTTAACTCACTGCACACTAGTGTTTGGGTTGAAATGATTAAAAAATCTCGGCTTCAATCACTTTTTCACCAAAGTAATGTAGCTTCCCTGAATTTTCTGCGTGGGTATTTATAATTTATAAATTCAAATACAGTACCTGATTGAACTTTTAAAAAGTCAGCTTTTATCTTCAAAAGTGTAAATACATTGACAGTTGTTATCCTTTGTCGTTTTAATTCCTGTTTATTTATCGTTTCCTTTTATTAATAATGATTTTACATTTTCTCATATCCATTCTTCTTCTTCTTCCATGTGCCCTGTCCCTTCAGGATGTAGGCGATCATGGCTCTCCACGTCTCCCTATCCCTTGTGGCTCTTAGTATGTTTGCTCCTGTTGCTCCTGGCAAACCCCGTTCCGTCATCCACCTGATCAGGCCCTGCAAATAGGTTATCCTCTGCCTTCCTCTTTCTCTCCTTCCTTCTATCTGTCCAGTCAGTATCAGGTTCTCCAGGCTCTCCTTCCTCACTGAATGTCCCAGGAACTTCAGTTGTCTCTTCCTGATGCTCAGCATCAATTTTTTTGTTGCCATTCTTTCTAACACCTCGTCGTTGCTTATATGCTCAGCCCACGATATCCGTAGCATCCTTCTGTAGAACCACATTTCGGCCGCCTCCAGTTTTGTCCTCATTTTCGATGATATTGTCCAGCATTAACTATATTTCTTAAAAAAATATAAGTTACCGCTTGATTCTGCACAGAGAGATCTGGGATTTTCATGATAAAAGCAAAAATAGATAAGGTGTGGTGATACCGACCGAGCAAAAGCGAGGGACCGGATGTTTGCACTCTCACGACCAAAAAGCAAATGACCAAAAGCCGTCGGTGCGCACCCCGGCTTCGCGCAGATGTTCCGGTTGAAAACTAAAAATTAATTAAATATTAAATTCCAGTTCGCGAGCCTACGCGAATTTTATTTATCGGCCAATGGGATGCCCAGAATCAAATATGGATATGAATTCCCAAATGATCTGCTGCGATCCAAAAAGTCGAAATAAAAAGCCGATACAGAAAGCATCGCCGGACAGGCAGACCGACCCACACAGACTGACTCGAGAGATGAGTGTAGTTAGTAACTCCCTAATGAGAGGATATATTTATTATGTGAAGATCGTTTATCTTGTGAAAGTGAAAAATTAGCCTTTAAATTTCAGCGCTTACCTCTCCTTTCCTTTTTCGCTGTCTCAAAACTACTTACTTCTTCGCTGTTTCAAAACTACTTCCCTAAGTAATACATCAAAGACATTTCTTACTTACAATACTCCCACATACCTAAGCATTAATTCTCTTTTCAGCATTTTATTGCCATGAATATTTTGACGCCCGTTGGACCCATATTTAAAGGATTATTTTAATTGTAAAAGCCTTAATTGATATGTGTATATATAAAATGTTATTTCTCAACTAAATTTGCTTTTCGTAATTTATAATCTTTTTATGACTTATAGTGGGCTATCTACAACGAGGCCAAATTCCGTTAATCTGCAACAATATACAACTACCCTTCAAAAGAACGCCTACCCACTATAAAGGCAATTGTTTAGGTGATAAATATTTCGAGTTTCAGTATTTAACTTTTATATCAATTAAACGCGAAGTGTTTAATAATGTGAGAGGCTAGGTGTCATAGAAGTCATCGAGGTATTTAAAAATGTTATATGTTAGATGTTTAACACTATTTATTCCTTCTATTTATTTTTTTTCCAATACTAAGAATAGGAAAATGTCACCAGGCATTCGCATCTGCACAAAGAACTAAATATCGTCGGGATTTGTTTTGTCTGCCCTTCACACTCAAAGTTGACGTTCTTGATACTTCATTTTCAGAAAACCATATTATTTTCGAAGGATTCAATGTTTTAAGCTAAACAGCCCAATAATGCGCATTGGAATAGCAAAATATGTTTTCCAAAATTATTAAGAGACAAGAAAGTTTTATTAAAGAAGCGGGTGCTGCAGAGTTATGCAATATTGGTCCATTTATAATCCTGTTTATACTGGACAAACTGTTCACAGTTGAAGAAGACGCTTCAGGCAGCAATAATGCGGCTCTACAGAAGGATACTAAGAATACCATGGACGGAAGATATTAGAAACAAGGAATTTTTAAAGAAAGAGGAAACATAAATGCTGCCTATACTTAGAATACGAAAAAGTTAATTGAAATCTCTAGGACGCATAATAAGGAATGATGCTTTGTAGATCTTGACACTCACCGTACATATTTAACGCATGATAGACAGTGAAAAGAAGCGAGTGACCTGAATAACTATATTTTGTAAATGGATAGTTGAAGCGGTATTTGTCCACGACCTGACTACACATGGAAAAGGTTACATATCCCGAAATAGAAAGTGACGTACACTTCGTTCGCAGATGAAAAAGAGCAATGAAGATCGATTTGCACAGGCTCTGACGAGTTGTGAATATCCAGAATGCATTTGTATTCAGACTAAAAAACGGTTTGTATGCGTACACATAAAAATTGCATTTGGTACCGATTTTTCAGCCTACGGATCATCGTCCATTTTTAAATTACTCGAAGACTAGCTTATGAAAGTAATGAATTCTTCATAAGCTGATTATGAGTGACGAATTTATTTATATATTTATGTATTTTTATATTTTTTATTTTTTTTTCATTTGAACTGCTTCGTTAACAGAACTATCAGATATGGAGATGATTAAAGTATTACATGTCTAAGTCATGTGTGATTTCTGAGATAAGTTGCACACACACGAATCCCTCATGCACGCACAACCCTAGACATTATGTTAGCTTTAATTCATGACTTTTAAAGTTCATTTATTGACGTTTCATACTCATACAACATCACACAATAAATATCTCCCTTAAATCGCTGCTGGGGCTTGTATTGGAAGAACATTAGTATGACCACCCTAGACTAAAAGCATCATCCTGGACTCTTAAATTAAGCACAAACCCTCGTTCACAATGACACGTGGTTTCGTACTAGCCCACCTATACAACGGCATCTGAATAATTCCGTTGACCGAGTTTCACTCACAAGACTTGGGTCAATCCGTCATATATTTTTAGACACATTCCAACAGTGACACAGGCTGATAACATCAATGTCACCACCTTGACAAATCGTACATTGTGAAATTCGAACCTGGGTCTCATGGTCCAAAATGGGAATATTCCACACACATACACACTTATATATATATATATATATATATAAATATATATATATAGATAAATAATGTGTGTATGTATGTATGTATGAAAATGTGTATGTATGTTCGAAATATTATACAACTTCATTGTGTTGATACACATGTTTGAGTTATTGTACTGTTGTGTGCAATTAAATCGAGAGACCTTAAAGACAATTACGCTATCCGATAGATTTAAATCAATATCTAAAAATAAGGCGTCTTTTCAAACATAGGCATTTACAGACTAACTAGCGTACTAGGAAAAATGTCCAAGAAAGAATCCATTGCTGTATATATATATAAAACAGATCACCTGAAGAAGAACAGTACTGAATTATAAAAACTATTGTGCATTGATATAATGCTTTGATAAGCCATTGTAAAAATAAAATTGCAATATATATATATATATATATATTGTGTGTATTTTGGCAGCATTTTTTCATTAATGCAGGTTTCATTGAATAATATAGACAAGTTTTGTCTATTAATTTTGTGTAGGATCCGTTCATACCGTCTGATATACTTGATGGTGATGTCGTTAAAAGACAACAAAAAATCACAGTATTTGTTGAATTTTTTATCAGGTCTAAGCTTTCGGCTCACATAAGCCATTATCAAAGAGTAAATAATAACACACAGTAAACATAGAACATTTAAGCTATTAACAATAAAGATAATTGAATTGAAAATATAAGTCCATCCCTACCGTGGCGGATGGCCGAAGACAGTGACAAAATAGTGGTGTTGTGGTCCCTGGTCTGATTACAGACATTTGAGTACGTTGTTGGAAATATCGAAATTGATTGTATTCAAACCAGGTTTAAACTGTTTAATGTAGAGTGCTTCGAGGATTTTTAGTTTCTGCTTATTATTTTCTTGTTTGAGTATGTACGTGTTATCAACAAGCGTTTTTCTCAGAAGTGTGCGTTGATAACCGTGTTGTTCTAAATGACGGAATATATTTGAATTTTTATTTAAGTGCAACGTCAGACGCCGTGAGAGCGAATTTGTGGTGTGGCCGATGTAGATATTATTGAGATTGTTAGAGATACATTCTCTAAATGGACATATGAATTTATATACTACATTGGTCTTTTGCAAATCACTAACGGTGGGGGAAGAGTCGTTGCGGACAAATGAATTAGATGTAGTGGATTTAGTGTAATATATAATGAACTTAATTCTTTTGTTAGAGTCTGTCGGAGAAATATTAGTATTTATGAGTTTTTTAGGATGTTTTCATCTAGTTGGTAGTTGGAGTGCATCTGGCTACGGTATAAGAGAGTGATATGTTTAGGATTGGTTGGGTTAGTATCATGTGTTGTTTTTTCCATGTTAAGCTTTTTAAGAAAGTAATGTATTTGTTCATCAACTATGTAGTTGGGAAAATTATTATTGATGAGTGTCTGTTTTATGTTTTTTAGTTCACTGTAGAAGATCTGATTTGTAGATGAATTGACTTTTGCACGGTATAATAGATTTTTTATAATGGCTATTTTGTAATAGTGGGGGCATTCACTAATATAATTGAGTGTGGAGGGATTTTTATTAGTAGGTTTTTGATACGGTGAGATAGTAAATTTATTGTTGTCAGTGTTAATTAATATATCAAGAAAAGGAATTTTGTTATCTTTGCTAAGTTCATAAGTAAATTTTAAAACTGAGTTATTTTGAAACTGTTTTTGAAGTTGTAAGATTTCATTAGTATTTTTAATTGATAGTAGGATATCATCAACATATCTTAGATATATTGATGGTTTTGTAAATTTTGCAAAGGTAGTATTTTCAAGGTTAGACATGTAGAAATTACTAAAAATCGGACCAAGCACTGAACCCATGGAGACTCCGTCACGTTGTATATATATAGTGTTGTTTGGATCAACAAAAGGCACTTCAGTAGTACAAGCTAGTAGAATTTTTCTTAGGATGTTGGGATTAATTTTGAGTGGGGGTAATGAAGGATTACTGTAAACATTGCTTATAATAATATCAATAGTTTCACTGACGGGTACATTAGTAAAAAGGTTTTCCACATCAAGTGAAGCTATGATTTCATTATTAGGTTTTTCACTCTTGAGGATTTGGATTGCCTCTAGGGTTGACTTTATGCTGTATTTACTCGGAAGGTAGGGTGTGATAAGCTGGTTAATATGTTTAGTTAACTGGTATACAGGAGTAGGAATTTGGGATATGATAGGGCGGAGAGGATAGTTAGGTTTATGAGTTTTTATGGTTCCGTATATGTAACCAGGTTTATAGTCACCAATAATTTTAGGGAGTTTTAAGGAATTCTGATCAGCGTTGTTGGCACTAATGAGTTTATTAAGTTTAGATTTTAGTTGGTGTGTCGGGTTTTTGTTAATTTTTTTAAATTTTGTGTGGTCATGGAGTATGTGGTTGAGTTTTGTGTTGTAATCTGATTTGTTAAGTACAACAAAGATGTTAGCCTTGTCAGCTTTTTTTACAATTATGTGAAGGTGGTTGCGTAGTTCGTGCGCGGCACTTTTTAGTTGTTTCGATAGAATTTTTGAGGAGCTTCTGCTTTTATCATGGCGATCTTTGATTGCCTCAGCCTTAAGTAGATCTTTCAGTTCGGGTTTAACGGTTATAAGTTTTTCATCTTGTAATTTAGTGATGCTTTGATAGAGCGTTTCTATTTCAATTTTTTTAGTAAGCTGGTTATACTTACGGTATATATGGCAGTTAGGTCCAAGGTTGAGTAATTCTTCTTGGTGCTTAGTTAGTTGGTGGTTGGAAAGATTTATGAAGTTATCGAATTTTTTGGGAAGAGTGATCGTGCCATTGTATAGTGAATTAAGTTTTTTGACAATTTTAGCACGGTGTTCAACTTCAGATTTTGCAGTGATTTTGGATAGTCTGAGTATTATTTCTTCTAGTTGGTTTGAGGTAGTTATATCTTTCAGTTTGTTGTAGAAGTCATGTTTGTTCTTGTATAATGTGTCAAGATTTTCTTTCGCTATTTCAATTTGCCTTTTCACAAGGCTCCATTTATATTTCAAGGTGGTGATGGTGTGTTGGGCTGCTGGATCATGTAATTTAAATTGTGTGTATTTTGGCAGCATTTTTTCATTAATGCAGGTTTCATTGAATAATATAGACAAGTTTTGTCTATTAATTTTGTGTAGGATCCGTTCATACCGTCTGATATACTTGATGGTGATGTCGTTAAAAGACAACAAAAAATCACAGTATTTGTTGAATTTTTTATCAGGTCTAAGCTTTCGGCTCACATAAGCCATTATCAAAGAGTAAATAATAACACACAGTAAACATAGAACATTTAAGCTATTAACAATAAAGATAATTGAATTGAAAATATAAGTCCATCCCTACCGTGGCGGATGGCCGAAGACAGTGACAAAATAGTGGTGTTGTGGTCCCTGGTCTGATTACAGACATTTGAGTACGTTGTTGGAAATATCGAAATTGATTGTATTCAAACCAGGTTTAAACTGTTTAATGTAGAGTGCTTCGAGGATTTTTAGTTTCTGCTTATTATTTTCTTGTTTGAGTATGTACGTGTTATCAACAAGCGTTTTTCTCAGAAGTGTGCGTTGATAACCGTGTTGTTCTAAATGACGGAATATATTTGAATTTTTATTTAAGTGCAACGTCAGACGCCGTGAGAGCGAATTTGTGGTGTGGCCGATGTAGATATTATTGAGATTGTTAGAGATACATTCTCTAAATGGACATATGAATTTATATACTACATTGGTCTTTTGCAAATCACTAACGGTGGGGGAAGAGTCGTTGCGGACAAATGAATTAGATGTAGTGGATTTAGTGTAATATATAATGAACTTAATTCTTTTGTTAGAGTCTGTCGGAGAAATATTAGTATTTATGAGTTTTTTTAGGATGTTTTCATCTAGTTGGTAGTTGGAGTGCATCTGGCTACGGTATAAGAGAGTGATATGTTTAGGATTGGTTGGGTTAGTATCATGTGTTGTTTTTTCCATGTTAAGCTTTTTAAGAAAGTAATGTATTTGTTCATCAACTATGTAGTTGGGAAAATTATTATTGATGAGTGTCTGTTTTATGTTTTTTAGTTCACTGTAGAAGATCTGATTTGTAGATGAATTGACTTTTGCACGGTATAATAGATTTTTTATAATGGCTATTTTGTAATAGTGGGGGCATTCACTAATATAATTGAGTGTGGAGGGATTTTTATTAGTAGGTTTTTGATACGGTGAGATAGTAAATTTATTGTTGTCAGTGTTAATTAATATATCAAGAAAAGGAATTTTGTTATCTTTGCTAAGTTCATAAGTAAATTTTAAAACTGAGTTATTTTGAAACTGTTTTTGAAGTTGTAAGATTTCATTAGTATTTTTAATTGATAGTAGGATATCATCAACATATCTTAGATATATTGATGGTTTTGTAAATTTTGCAAAGGTAGTATTTTCAAGGTTAGACATGTAGAAATTACTAAAAATCGGACCAAGCACTGAACCCATGGAGACTCCGTCACGTTGTATATATATAGTGTTGTTTGGATCAACAAAAGGCACTTCAGTAGTACAAGCTAGTAGAATTTTTCTTAGGATGTTGGGATTAATTTTGAGTGGGGGTAATGAAGGATTACTGTAAACATTGCTTATAATAATATCAATAGTTTCACTGACGGGTACATTAGTAAAAAGGTTTTCCACATCAAGTGAAGCTATGATTTCATTATTAGGTTTTTCACTCTTGAGGATTTGGATTGCCTCTAGGGTTGACTTTATGCTGTATTTACTCGGAAGGTAGGGTGTGATAAGCTGGTTAATATGTTTAGTTAACTGGTATACAGGAGTATTACAAAATAGCCATTATAAAAAATCTATTATACCGTGCAAAAGTCAATTCATCTACAAATCAGATCTTCTACAGTGAACTAAAAAACATAAAACAGACACTCATCAATAATAATTTTCCCAACTACATAGTTGATGAACAAATACATTACTTTCTTAAAAAGCTTAACATGGAAAAAACAACACATGATACTAACCCAACCAATCCTAAACATATCACTCTCTTATACCGTAGCCAGATGCACTCCAACTACCAACTAGATGAAAACATCCTAAAAAAACTCATAAATACTAATATTTCTCCGACAGACTCTAACAAAAGAATTAAGTTCATTATATATTACACTAAATCCACTACATCTAATTCATTTGTCCGCAACGACTCTTCCCCCACCGTTAGTGATTTGCAAAAGACCAATGTAGTATATAAATTCATATGTCCATTTAGAGAATGTATCTCTAACAATCTCAATAATATCTACATCGGCCACACCACAAATTCGCTCTCACGGCGTCTGACGTTGCACTTAAATAAAAATTCAAATATATTCCGTCATTTAGAACAACACGGTTATCAACGCACACTTCTGAGAAAAACGCTTGTTGATAACACGTACATACTCAAACAAGAAAATAATAAGCAGAAACTAAAAATCCTCGAAGCACTCTACATTAAACAGTTTAAACCTGGTTTGAATACAATCAATTTCGATATTTCCAACAACGTACTCAAATGTCTGTAATCAGACCAGGGACCACAACACCACTATTTTGTCACTGTCTTCGGCCATCCGCCACGGTAGGGATGGACTTATATTTTCAATTCAATTATCTTTATTGTTAATAGCTTAAATGTTCTATGTTTACTGTGTGTTATTATTTACTCTTTGATAATGGCTTATGTGAGCCGAAAGCTTAGACCTGATAAAAAATTCAACAAATACTGTGATTTTTTGTTGTCTTTTAACGACATCACCATCAAGTATATCAGACGGTATGAACGGATCCTACACAAAATTAATAGACAAAACTTGTCTATATTATTCAATGAAACCTGCATTAATATATATATATATATATATATATATATATATATATATACTAGCAGTATAGCCCGGCGTTGTTCGGGTGTAAAGCTTTTATATATATATTATCGATTTTCTGCACTATTGTAAGAACTGCAACCTTGACACTTCAGAATATCGTTTTTCATATTTTTGTCTATGTTTGTCTGTGTATTAAATTTGATTAAAATCGGACCACTCCTTCTATAACCCGATTTTTTCGATTATCGATTTTCGATATTTATCGGGGGTGCCTTGACACAAAACCTAGCTAAGAACACACGCAGACGCTTATAGTACAACTGTGTAAATTTTCAAGAAAATAGGTTCAGCCGTTTCGGAGTAAATAGTTAACGCACACACGCACACACACACACACACACACACACACAGACACACACATACAAAGATCCATTTATAAATAAGTTTATATATATATATATATATATATATATATATATATTACGAGATTATACCGAAATTTACGAAATTAGTTTAAACCGACATATTTATTTCAATTTATATGTTAGAACATTATTATTAATGAATGCTCGTATTTGAGTGGATAGTCTGTTTTATTTATAATTAAACAGTACTTTTTTTTAAAATATCCACCGGCCTAAGCGTTCGAGAAATCTTGTTTAGAATCCTACAGGAAGTTAGGAATTTTTCAAAAAAGATTTCTCGAACATCTAGGCCGGTGGATATTAATCGTTTTCGAAAGTCAGCAGTGCTAAATATACATATGTATGTATGTATGTATGTATGTATGTATGTATGTATTCAATGATGGTGACGACTAGTCGCAGCACTGAAATTTAAAGGCTAATCTTTCACTCTCACAAGATAAACGATCTTAACATAATAAATATTTCCTCTCATTACATTTACAAATCAAATCATTTGAAATTATCCCCAATTGATCCTCTTGGATTAATCAATGATTTTCGTGAATAAATGTGAGTCAAAATTGATTTTAAGCAGTAAAACTCCATTTTAGCCTGACCTAGTCAGTCCAAAACGGAGACATGATTTGTATAATATAAATTTTAATAGGATATTAAACTACTAACAATAAAATTTCGGTTGTTTATTTTGTTGAAGCAAACATTAACATTTTACAACCGGAAACTCTAAAATGTATGACTTGCCTGAACATGACTCGCAATTTATTAGTCTTACCTATAAAGCTAAACATTGTTGATTTCATCTTTCAACGAAGTTGAATTATTGGTTCCTTCCTCAGGCCTGGCATCATTTAAATTACATATTCGATACGACCTGCGTTTTACAAATGATAACAAAACGAAAACGCAGTATTACTACTCCTAAAAATAACTCATAATTAATAACCTACATACATACCTGCATACGTGGGGGTCTGAGACTAATTTTCTAGTACTGCCATCGCTTTATTTATTCTCGAATATACAGCGAAAGGGTGCACATTTAAATTCCCATTATGGTTTTACATTTTTTAGTATAGATTTGGCAATAATTGAGCCTATTGCTATATTTTGGTAAACTTTAAATGTGTGTTTTTCTTCGATGATTTATGAAGTTTAACCTATTTAAATACAACCACACTCACAGTTTTAATTAAATTCTTTGCTAACATTCTAAGAGAAATTAGCAACAAAACTCTTACGAAAATCTCACTTGAGTTTTTCATGCTCATCACAGTACTTTTCAAAGTATCCCTTACTGTTATCGTCCAGGATAAACGATCTAAAAAACAAGATATCACCCTTCTCCACTGTATTCTTGGTGCCATCTTTATAACACAATTAGGTTTTGTACGCTGGTCTTCTCCCTTTTTCCAGAGCAAAATCATTTTACTGATTCTATTGTCATTTATTCTAACCACTCTATTATAACCTGTAATCAGTTACCAATACCTCTATAACAGAAGCTGACTATACGAGGATATTTACGTCGCTCACATTTTATTTTATGTGCCCTGCCCTCTGATGGCGTAGGTGATCAGGGCCCTTCACAATTTTCTGTCCCTAATAAACTTGTCTTTATGCTATTTTTAAGCCTTGTTCTGCTATTAAACACAATCTCACTAAGAATATTATGATTTGTTTTTTCTGTCCCTCTTAACCTCTATATATCCCGTCATTATCAGATTTTTTGTGCTGCCCTTTCTAATTACACTATCGGCCATAATTATTAGGCAACCCCCGTGTTTTAAAAAAATAATGTATATCATACTATTTTTAGTATTTATTGCCAAGTGAATAATTATAAATGAAAACAGAATCATTCTTTTGTTAATACTGCACAGTAATATATGCATCATTTTTTAAAAAATAAATATTTAATAATTGCAGTTTCATCAATGAAAGAATGAAGAACATTTAGGGTGATTCCAATGAGTTCATTTTACAAAGTTGTCTTGTATATTTTTGCAAAGTAACCATTCTGTTTTCATTTAGAATTATCCACTTGGCAATAAATACTTAAAAAACTTTGAAATACGTCATTTCTTTTTAATAAACTGAGGTCGCTTAATAATAATGGCCGGCCGGTAGTGTATATATTCCAGAAAGATCAACTGTCGCTACCTGATATTAAATATTAGTTTCTTTTTTTTATTTTCACTTTTTCAAAACTTCGTCGTTACTCACATGCTTGGTACGCAGTATCCTCAGCATCCTTATGTAAAACCGCATTTATTTTGCTCTAATATTTTCTTCACGTTTACCATAACATAACCAATATATGGCACAGAAAGACTTTACTTGTGTTTCCGTTAAACCAACTATGTTCCACATTGTCATATATATTGGTAATATAATATTCATCGTTTTCCTAAAAGGGAAAATTTGGCATTCATTGACCGGGTAGCCAGTACTGTTTTCGGATAACATTTATAAAATCTTTCTCTGAAAACACTGCTTTAGAAAAACAGATTCCTCAAGTCTAGTAGCTTTTATCGCTCTTCTATTTGAAATGGTGTGTAATGTTAATATATTGATTATATCATTATTCTCTTCCCGAGTTACATGTGCTGTCCATTTTAGTTGGTGTTACTCTTAAAGTGGTGTAGTTTCTGTCATTAGATACAGGTCTTGTTTGTTATTCTGCTGCACCATTCCACTATTTTGAAAGTAGTATAACCAATTCTCTTAATTGGAATTCTTCGCGAAATTATTAACTCCCTTTTTACTTTGTATATATTTGTAAGCTCTTTACTCATTTAGCGTTAGCCCCGTTGCCAGCCACTTTGTTTACCTTATTTAAGGTATTTTCTGAACCTGTGTTTACATACAATACATACATACAAGAATAATGACACCACTTTCTATTTTTGTATATATCTGCAAACTTATTTCCTGTCCGCATGCAAGAGGTTTTCTACCAGTATAAATCTTTGATTTTTTCAATGTCTTTCCCAAAATCTGGCGGCTCGACTGCAGCCACTTCCCCATCGTCGAAATGTGGCCTCCCTTTGTCTGTTCTATAAATACTTTCATGTCTTCTGCTCAGACGAACTTAAGTCACTGATGCCTCCTCAACAGGTGTTTACCCGTGCAACCAGACTGGCAACTGGGTCCCACCCATTCACAGTCAGGTTAGCCAAATGCAGACGACAATTCTACTCTTGCAGCTTCTTCTCTCGCACTGCCCGCCTGTGGAACTCGCTCCCGTATTCTTGCTTTCCTGACAGCTACAACCTCCAGAAATTTAAATGCAAAGTCAATACTCATCTACTAACCACTGGACTCTAGCTCTCTCCCCACCCCGGTATAACCTTCCCTTCCTCTCCACCTATGTATCTGTCATCGCACCTGCTTTCTCAGCTTTCTATTGTTCCTTTCTAACTAGGTTGTACTCCTCACTCTTTTCTAATTAATCTTTTTACATTTATGTAGTCCCCTGCACATCAGTGGCGTTTCCGTCTTGCTCGGGGTGAAATGATTAAAAAAAAATATATATATAAAATTTGCTGGGGAGCTCTCACATATCTTTGTGGCGTACTTTGTCGAACGCATTTGCGTATTCTATAAAAGACAGTTACATATACTTCTGCATTGTATTTATCTTTGGTAAGCATCTCTTTCCTTGTTCCGGTGTTTCTGACAAACCCGCACTGTTCTTGTTTTATCTTTGGTCTGAGTCTGCTGCGCGCTTTATTCTTCAAAAATCGGATAACAAATTTTATTATGTGGCTCATTAAGCTGGTTGTTTGGTAGATTTCACATTTGTTTGCACCTAATTTCTTACAGTACTCTCAAAATAGACCTGCATATTTCTTCTATTTTATCAGCATAAGTGATAAGAGAGAACGGGAATTGCGACACTGTATTCGGATGGCGAATGATGCATTCTAAAAGTTTTTTGAAAATATTAAGATACAATAAAATTTTGTTGGAAAAAAATACAAAAGAGTATGAACTGTTATTTGTCCTGATTAGCAGTGAATACCGGACATTCCGCTCAAGATTAAAAAAAAAATACACCCAAAGAAACAGAAGGACGCTGAAGATATTATGGACTGAGCACGTAAGCAACGATGAGGTTTTGGAGAGAATGGAGACAAAACGGAAACTCATACTTAGAATCAAGAAGAAGCAGTTGACATTTCTGGGACAGATAATGAAGAAGGGGGACTTGGAAAATTTGATACTCACAGGGTGGATATAGGGAAAAAGGAAAAGGGGTAAGCAGTACGTGACATACTTGATGGGATTGAGTCTAATGATGGCAGAAGCGGGTTTGGGAGAAGTTACAGAATGACCAAACATTTTATGATCTACAAGGGATCTCTCCCAGATATTTGAAAATGTGGTGAGCCATAATTGCCTAAATTCTTAAGGGACACGACACGTAAAAGATATTTTGATACGTATATTAACTGTATTTTTATCGCCAATTCTCAGTTATGTTCAATGCATTAACCAGAAAGAGAGTATGTTTAAAACAATATTAGTTGTGTAAAATAAAGTCCATTTTATCATAGGACTAAGAGTTTATTAACTGATTAAGTAACTCTAAAACTGTTACTGGTATTAAATAACCCAGTACTGCCTGTCGCATGGACACATCAAAACAGGATCTCATGAGGGAGCGTGGTTAGACCATCAGCTGGATTTTTTTAGAAATAGGCATCAATGGGGAGGCGCATAAAGCTTCTCGTAGTGTTAAGGTCCATCTATGAGTTGACTTGGTTCCATATAATATGTATGCTAGCAGTGTATTGATGACACGGTGTCGCTGGTTGCAGAGTTTGACGGAACTCAACGGCCAGGATAAATGGATCTGCCGAGGGAATCAACGACCACGTTTTCGTAACTAAAAGAGCCATGCAAGCTTTAACCCATCGGCTGTGGTTTGATCTGGTAAGGAATGGACCCCACCAGGTTTACTTAGGTATGAATTAGTACTGGTCTAGTTATCAAGCCCTGATATGTTGAAGGAAGTGCTCAGATGTGCAGCGACCCTGCGACCACAGAAAAACCATGGAAGTGATGACGATAAGGATTATGACGATGATGATTAAGAGACGTATATAAATCTGTGCCGAGATGTTTACCTTCTGATCAAAATATGTTTTACAAAAAATGTCGTTTAGCTATTTGAGCATATTTCTGTGGAGCAAAGAAATTTTCAACACCACTTCATATATAACACATCACTCAATATGTACCGGTCCTGACACAGAGATGGCGCCAATAATAAAACCTTCATATAATTTTTATAAATTACTAACCTCCAATTGGCAGGTGACAAAAATTGGGCTCAGTCGGATTATGAATTTACAAATTACAGTTATTTAAGTGAAGTTACTGTTGCAAATTTTCATAATAACGGAAAATTTCGTACGTTGATAAAGCACTGCTTTCTGATGGGAAAAATACTGTTCAAGTCACCCAATAACTTGATAAGTGTTATTTGAACTCTGTTCAGTCGAAAACAACGGTTAAGAAGGGATATGCTAACTTCAGAAGTGGTGGTACAGACACAAATGATGCTGAACGCTCAGGTCCCCCAAAATAGGCAGTTGCCCAGAAAACACCAAAGACTCCACAAACTCCTTTTGGCCGATATTAAATTGAACTTGCTTGAGACAGTAGTGTAGTTCAATATATCAGAAGGCAGTGTATTCACCATTTTGCATGAATATTTGCCAATGAGAATGATGAGTTCAAAGCGGGTGGCGCGTTTGATCACGGTCGATCAAAATCAACAACGCGTCGACGATTTAGAACGTGGTCTGTGACTGTTTAAACGCAGTAAGAAGTTTTTGCGTAAATATATGACAATGGATGAAACCTGGACCAACTACTTCATTTCGGAGTCAAATCGGCAGTCAGCTGTGTCGGCAGCAGCAAGTGAAAGCCATGTAATGCGACCAAAGAAGCAAACATCAGCGAGTAAGGTTTTGGCCTCTGTATTTTGGGATGCGCAAGATATTTTGTTCATCGATTACCTTGAGAAAGGAAGAATATCAATAGCGAATATTATATAACATTACTGGTGCGTAATCGACAAAAACCGGCCACAAATGTAGAAGAAAACTGTTCTTTCACCAAGACAAGGACCCGTGTCACAAGTCGATCGTAACGATGGCAAAACTACGTGAATTGCACTTCGAAGTGCTTACGCATCTATCTTATTATCCAGATTTGACCGCCAACGATTACTGGCTATTTACAGACCTCAAAAGAATGCTCCAGAGAAAGAGATTTGGTTCCAATGTAGAAATTATGTATTAAGTAATGTGTTATGTGAGTAGCGAGATGAATTTTTTGAGACTTAATGACAATGTGGAGAATTTTTTCTCGTAAAACATTACATCGTTGAGGATTTTATTAAGTTAAATAATATTTATATCCGTGCGCACGGAATAACGGGGACGCTGAAATTTAAAGTTTTTGAATATAACTTTTTTTTAATATTATGATTAAAGAAAACTAAATTACGAGTACTGACAAGAAAATGTAAAATAAATAATTAAAACAAATAGTTATTTTTCTACAATATTTTGTCTTGTTAATCTAATATAAATGTTTTTCTTCAAGATACAACCGATTATTGACATTGTTGCCATGTCTCACCAAATTTTGAATGCTCATTTTTAAGGTCAAGACGTCAACGCTTAAAAAAATGTTGGAACACAATATTCAATTTTGTTTAGTGCCTAGCTAAACTGAGCAAAGAAAATATTTACGCATCTCCGTACAGAAATGCGAAATACTACAAATTATTTGACCATGAAAACCTTGATAACATGAAAGACTGGAATAAGAGGCCAAATAAAAAGAAAATTTGTATTATTGCTATTCTAACGGAGCGCAAATTCGCAGAGTGAAGTGTATGTTATTTACCTCGACCTGTGTTAAGCATGCACGCTGAGTTGCATTCTTCTTGATCACTTCCTTTGTTTATAACTTTATATGGAAGGGAAAGTGTGGAACGTGGTCATCTCAACACACTACAATCAGTGACCATGATATATGTAGCGGTCTTTGACCAAGCACATCATACCTCATCTCCGACAACCGCCACATTCCTCAGACCCGGTCACTTGTGACATTTTCCTCTTCGAAAATAAAATCTCACTTGAAAGGAACAAGATTTCAAGACGTTAAGGAAATCCAAGATTTGACAAGAACGCTTCTCATAATCCCCCAAAACGGTATTTCAGGAATGCTTCCATAAACGGTAATGTGTGAGGCTTGAGAAGAAGGCTACTACAAATTGATCTGTGGTATATTTATTTTATAGCCAAACTGTTTTGGTAATTCTTCGTCTCCAAGTTGTTGTGACCTGTTTTGGCCAGGAAATAAGACGCAGAAACAAGAAATTAAGTTCAACAAGTGTATTAGAATAACAGAACATATATAAATTATGAGTTTTAGTGATCAGCAAATAGAAATGTGCGTCCGAACTGTACAGTTACGCTGCGTCTCAACTGTCTCTAGACTGCCTTACGACTGTCTCACAGCTGCGTCCTAACTGCGTCCCACGCAGTAACGCAGGTTAGTATTTATTGACGGAAGAAGAGTCCATTCTTATAGAACAGGACACTATAACGAAAAGTCCTAATACTTTTTCATCAGACCACGTGTAGTTGAATATAAAGCAAGAAAACACAATTTGAAAAATATCGTATATCCTTCGGCTCTTTCATATGATATAGATATTTATCTGCAAAATTAATTTTATATTTTCCAGGTTTGTTTTATGCCATTAGCGGTATTTCCTTTCAGTAAACGTCTAATTTTATGTAGTCTCCAGCTGGTTAAAAACATAATTGTGTTGAAGCAAATTTAGGTATGATGGATTAGGTGTTATCTTAAAGCAACAATTTTCTTTTTCAGTGAAATTACTACTACTACTACTACTACTACTACCACAAATAATAATAATAATAATAATAATAATAATAATAATAATGAAAATAATAATTATAATAATAATAACAAACTGTAAAATGCTTCAGCGAAGACATTGGAATGAAATTTAATTTGAATAAATGTGCTAAAGCTACAGTTTTACGTGGATCAATACAAGAAACATCCTCAATTAGCTTAGACCCTGCTATAACAATAAAAGAATTGAAACCAGAAGAAGCTTATAAATACCTAGGTGTAAATGAGAGCGAAAACATTCACCATAAAAAAATGAAAGAAATAGTGCGTAAAGAGTACTATAGAAGGCTACGAATGATATTAAAAACTGAATTAAATTCACAGAACAGAGTCATGGCCATTAATAGCCTTGCAATCCCAGTTGTTCAATATAGCTTTAACATCTTAAACTAGACTCTAAACGACATCAGGCGAATGGATGCTAAAACAAGAAAGCTTCTTTCTAAGCATAAGATGTATCATCCAAAGGCTGATGTAGACCTTATATACATAACCCGTAAAGAAGGTGGAAGAGGTCTTATTCAGCTGGAATTGTCATACAAGACAACAACTATTGGCTTACTAACATACATAGAAACAACAAAGGATTGGATGATACAATTAGTAAGGCAACATGAAGAAAGAAAGAAAAAATATTCAATAATGAAAGAAGGCAGTAAATACAAACAAGATTTACAGTTAGTAGATTCTGTAGAAAAGCAGAACGGAAGCCAAGAGCCGGCTATTGCGGCAAAGAATATGAAAATGAAAGCCAAAGATAAAGCTCTTGAACAGATGAAACAGCGCTGGCAAGACAAACCTCTGCATGGCCAATATCCAGTACGTGCCAATAAATCCAATGTTGACAAAGTTAATACTCATCGATGGTTACGTGCATCTGGATTAAAGTCTGAAACTGAAGGCTTTATTCTTGCAGCACAAGACCAAAGTCTTTTCACGAGAAACTTTCAGGCAAATATTATGCATAATAATATGGATCCAAAATGCAGGTTTTGTGATGAACACCAAGAAACAATAGACCACCTAATCTCAGGCTGTTCTGTGCTTGCCCCAAACGAATATAAAAATCGTCACGATAGAGTTGGGCAATATTTACATTGGACAATGTGCAAACATTATGGAAAAGCTGTAAACAAACACTTGTATGAACATCACCCAGCACCGGTTACAGAAATAGAAGATGTCACCATTCTATGGGATTACACCATCTACACAGACAGAAAAATTGAAGCAAACAGGCCAGACATTATTGTTAAAAACCAGAAGGAGAAAACATGTCTATTAATTGATATGGCTTGTCCAGCGGATTGTAACATAGCAATCAAGGAATTTGAAAAACTGCCAAAATATAAAGACCTGGAAATTGAAATAGAAAAAATGTGGAAATTGAAAACAAGAGTTGTGCCAGTGATAGTAGGTGCACTTGGAATGATAAAAAATGGAACAAAACAACACATTGAAAGAATCCCTGGAAACCCCAGCTTAAGGGATATACAAAAAATTGTCTTATTAAGTACAGCCCACACACTAAGGAAAACTTTATCTATGTAATGCTGGGGATGATAGGGAAGATAGAAAACCATGAAATGGAGCCATAACAACACGCCACTATCTGCCTTAGGTCTCCCCGCAGACTTGGTTGGTAGTGAGACCAAAGCAGAAATCGAAATATGATGAAAAATTACATAATAATAATAATAATAATAAAAATAATAATAATTATAATGAAATCGAAATAGGAAAAATGTGAAAATGAATAACAAGAATAATAATAGTCATAGCTGGTGCGCTTGGAATGATAAAAAATGAAACACAACAACAGATTGAAAAAATTCCCACAGATCTCAGCTGAAGAGAAATACAGAAGATTGTCTTGATAATCTAGCCCACACAGTAAGAAGCTTGTCCATGTAAAGCTAGTGATGTTATAGGAGCTAGAACAACAAGTCATGATAGGTAACATAACAACACACCACTGTCTGCCTTGGGTATTCCCGTAGATTTGGTAGGCAGTGTGACCATATCAGAAAAAGAAATATAATGATAATAATAATAATAAGAAGAATAAACATCTATAAATGGAATCGAACAAATGCAGGCAGTGTGAAAATATCATCCCCGTCATTAGCGCTTGTACAATGCATGCGTAGAGAAAATAAAAGCGTCGCCATGATAGAGTGGCCTCCTTTCAATATTGATGCCAATTTAGGAGGTCTGAACTTGAAGTTGAACAGTTATCGTACCGTCACAAGCCAAGCGATTGTAATCGAGAACGACTGTCACATGATCTTATGGGGATTGCAATATCCAAACAGACCACATCGTTGAGCCCACTAAACCAGACTTCACTATAGGAAATAAATAAATAAAATAATAATAATAATAATAATAATAATAATAATAATAATAATAATAATAATAAGGAAAAAAATAATAAAATAATAAAAAGGAAAAAATAATAAAATAATAAAAAGGAAAAAAAATAATAAAAAGAAAAAAAATACGACGAAAAACACTAAAAAACCGTTCGATCTACGATATTCTTTCTTAGAAAGAATATGTAATAATTTATTTCTATTTGTTCGTTCATTTTATATATTTATTTCTTTTTCGATAATCTTATTCTCGTTGGATTTAATGAAAGTATAACACAGAATACAGTGGGCGAACAAATTATGATTTTTAAATGTTACGGTAGTAAACTCAAAGGTATATCCACTTTTTCTTTCATATTAAATTTTGAATTTTTTTGCAAGGACAAAGGTTAATAGTAGCAATAAATTTTTTTTTTTTTAACAATACTCTCTAAGTGCAGTGATGCTTGTTTTTTTGTTTTTTTTTCAACCAGCGTCTCTCTCTTTGAATTTTTCTTTTTCTCAATATGAAATTCTGTTTTAATATAAACAGGTTTTTTTCTTTAGATATTAGGGAATTTTTTTTTTATGAAATTCTGCTTTATTTTAATTTGTCTGTTTGTTCTTTAAATTACCCTAAAAAAATCATCCGTATTATATTTCCTTTAGCTGTCGATATTTGTTAAATTTTTTTTTTAACTATTATAATTTTCTTAAAAACAAAACAAAACAAGAAAATAAATTAAATCCGATGAAAAACAATTTATATGGTATTATTTTATAGAAAGTCTACGTATTTATTGATAAATTTATTTTTATTTATTTATTGATTTAATTTACTTATTTAATTTATCTTATTATGATAATCCTTTTTTTGACCAACGACTTTATTGAAAAAATAAAAGATAAAGTGGACGAACAAATTATTACATTTATTTTTATTTTTTTTATTTTTTTTTTCTTCAACAAACGTCTCTCTATTTGAATTTTTCATTTTCTAAATATGAAATTTTGTTTTAATATAAACAGGATTTTTTTTTCTTTAGATATTATAAAATTATTATTTTTTTTTTTAAACAAACTACTCTAGTAATATTGATGTTTTGTTTCGTTGAGCCGTCTTTCTCCTTGAATTCCAATCGCGTCTATGTCAGATGTTGCTTGGCAGCCCATTTAGGAGAAGGAAAACTCCGAACAGCAACCCGCAACTCAAGGTGTTAATCGTGCCGAGGAGTGAATGGCTACAGCGTTATGAGTTCACAAACGATTCCCTACAGGCTTCGGGACCCTGTTTGTAAAAGACCGTTACCCAACGTGCCGGGCAACATTGGGTGGACTTTTGCAACCGTGCGTCACTCGTGGGAAAAACATGAAAAATACAAATAGAAATAAAAAGTCCAGTATGGCTCTTCCAGTGGATAAACAGGGAGCCCGTCCTTCAGGAGGGAACCTACCTGAGGTCGAAAAATCTGCCATAGGAACAAACTCCTACACAAAGAATGTATCTTCAGGTCCCCACAACCAGGATAATCCTAATGATGGTCCTGAAAATTCACCAGCTAGATCTACAACCGTATATTTAAAGAAAGAAAAAATAAAATGGTCTCGTGAGGAGTACAAAGTCGTTATGACTGCATTTCATGAAGCGTTACTCAAACCTCAAAAAAACATGACTAGCCAAACATATGACATTTGGCGTGAAAAAGTTGGTCAAGCAAATAGAAAGTATATTGACGAAAATAAATTGGCCAATGTACGTAGGTACATTATTCGTAATAACCGACTGACAGAGGCTGAAATTCACGAAATTAAAAGAATTGTAACAAGAAGAGTCGAATCAACAAAATATGAAAAGGAACCGGAACCAGAAATAAAAAGTAATAACATCAAACAAATCACAGGTCATAATGTAGAAACCGTGAAACACGCAAATCACTGCGAAGATAATGATGTAAGTTTAAAAGTGCTGGAAAGGTGTGATCTAAGTCTGAGTCAGTTAAAAGACAAAAATAAAATGAGTTCAGAACACATCGAAGATAATTATTTGACGGAAAATAAGAACAATATACAGGAAGCCAAGATAGAAATAAAAAACCAGCTAAGTCAAATACAAAGTATTACAATGGAGGAACGTGAACAGCTCCCAAAATTCCAACCAACAAAACAAAACCTCCGAACTATTAAATTGTACAATGCAGCACTGAAATCAATACTGGATGAAGACCCTCATACAAATCTTAACGAAGTAATATATGCATCAGCAACAGCAGCAACAAAAAAAATTAAATATCAAAATAAAAACAAGGCAGTTACGCAGACGTGAAGATCCACCTTGGAAAAGAAAAATCGAAAAAGAAATCGAACAACTAAGAAGTGAACTGTCAGTACTGGATGAACTGAGTAGAGGAATAAATGTAAGAACTAGGAAAAGAAGAAGAGCCGAAAAAAAATATAACATCAGGAATGAAAATGACGTCTTATCAAATAAAGAAAAAATAAAGCAAAAATCCAACTGAAGGCTCAAAGAATAAGACGCTATGAAAAAAGAGCAAGATTTTAAAGACAAAACAAGATCTTTCAGACTGATACAAAGAGATTTTACAGGGAAATAGGTAAAAAAAGAATTGAAGTGACAGTACCCCCCAGAATGGAAGAAGTCACACAGTTCTGGGAAAAGATATGGGCTTGCCCTAAAGAACTTAGCAAGGAAGTACATTGGATTACGCAGGAGATAGAACGAATGAAAAATAAACCCGAACAGACATGGTCTGGAATTACAGAAGATGATGTTAAATTTGCACTAAAAAAGCACACAATTGGAAATCCCCAGGTATAGATAAAATTCCTAACTTTTGGCTATATTATTTAAATGCAGCACATAAAAAAATAGCCAAAGAACTCCAAGAAATGGTTGACGATCCCACTAAAATTCCTGCATGGATGACAAAAGGAATTACATTTCTTCTACCCAAGAATGGTGACACAAACAACCCGAAAAACTACAGACCAATTACATGTCTTCCGACAACATATAAACTACTAACATCTATTTTAACAAAACAGACATATGTATTCTTAGAAAGAAATGACATGATACCGGTTGAACAAAAAGGGTGCAAACGTGGCTGTTATGGTTGTAAAGACCAATTGCTGATTAACAAAATGATCCTGGAAAACTGCTACAGTACAAAGAAAAATCTTAGTACTGCCTGGATAGACTACCGAAAGGCATTCGATAGTGTGCCACATTACTGGATTTTAAAGACTTTAAATATATACAAGATATCGCCCGTCATCATCAATTTCATCAAACAGTGCATGTCTATATGGAAAACAACCCTTTACCTCAATCATATAAATGGAACCTATAAGTCTGATGAAATAAACATCAAAAGAGGTATATTTCAAGGTGATTCTTTATCTCCCTTACTATTCTGCATATCATTAATAGCACTAACCAGTCAACTTAATAAGACAGAATGTGGTTATAAAATAGGCCAAAAGAAAATAAGCCATCTATTTTACATGGATGACTTAAAGTTATATGCTAAGAATGATAATGAGCTGGAAGGTCTTCTGCAAACTGTAAAATGCTTCAGCGAAGACATTGGAATGAAATTTAATTTGAATAAATGTGCTAAAGCTACAGTTTTACGTGGATCAATACAAGAAACATCCTCAATTAGCTTAGACCCTGCTGTAACAATAAAAGAATTGAAACCAGAAGAAGCTTATAAATACCTAGGTGTAAATGAGAGCGAAAACATTCACCATAAAAAAATGAAAGAAATAGTGCGTAAAGAGTACTATAGAAGGCTACGAATGATATTAAAAACTGAATTAAATTCACAGAACAGAGTTATGGCCATTAATAGCCTTGCAATCCCAGTTGTCCAATATAGCTTCAACATCTTAAACTAGACTCTAAACGACATCAGGCGAATGGATGCTAAAACAAGAAAGCTTCTTTCTAAGCATGAGATGCATCATCCAAAGGCTGATGTAGAGCGTCTATACATACTCCGTAAAGAAGTTTGAAGGGGTCTTATTCAGCTGGAATTGTCATACAAGACAACAACTATTGGCTTACTAACATACATAGAAACAACAAAGGATTGGATGATACAATTAGTAAGGCAACATGAAGAAAGAAAAAAAATATTCAATAATAAAAGAAGGCAGTAAATACAAACAAGATTTACAGTTAGTAGATTCTGTAGAAAAGCAAAACAGAAGTCAAGAACCAACTATTGCGGCAAAAAATATGAAAATGAAAGCCAAAGATAATGCTCTTGAAAAGATGAAACAGCGCTGGCAAGACAAACCTCTGCATGGCCAATATCCAGTACGTGCCAATAAATCCAATGTTGACAAAGGTAGTACTCATCGATGGTTACGTGCATCTGGATTAAAGTCTGAAACTGAAGGCTTTATTCTTGCAGCACAAGACCAAAGTCTTTTCACGAGAAACTTTCAGGCAAATATTATGCATAATAATATGGATCCAAAATGCAGGTTTTGTGATAAACACCAAGAAACAATAGACCACCTAATCTCAGGCTGTTCTGTGCTTGCCCCAAACGAATATAAAAATCGCCACGATAGAGTTGGGCAATATTTACATTGGACAATGTGCAAACATTATGGAAAAGCTGTAAACAAACACTGGTATGAACATCATCCAGCACCGGTTACAGAAATAGAAGATGTAACCATTCTATGGGCTTACACCATCTACACAGACAGAAAAATTGAGGCAAACAGGCCAGACATTATTGTTAAAAACCAGAAGGAGCAAACTTGTCTATTAATTGATATGGCTTGTCCAGCGGATTGTAACATAGCAATCAAGGAATTTGAAAAACTGTCAAAATATAAAGACCTGGAAATTGAAATAGAAAAAATGTGGAAATTGAAAACAAGAGTTGTGCCAGTGATAGTAGGTGCACTTGGAATGATAAAAAATGGAACAAAACAACACATTGAAAGAATCCCTGGAAACCCCAGCTTAAGAGATATACAAAAAATTGTCTTATTAAGTACAGCCCACACACTAAGGAAAACTTTATCTATGTAATGCTGGGGATGATAGGGAAGATAGAAAAACATGAAATGGAGCCATAACAACACGCCACTACCTGCCTTAGGTCTCCCCGCAGACTTGGTTGGTAGTGAGACCAAAGCAGAAATCGAAATATGATGAAAAATGACATAATAATAATAGTAATAATAAAGAAACAGCCTTCTCATCGATATGGACATTCTTGGTGACTATAATATCAAATCCAAAGAAATTGAAACGATTACAAATACGCTTACCACCCTAAAAGTTGTCTAAAATCCATCAACTACTCCCTAACACGATGAATTTGTCCAATAGTAGCTGACAAAACCCTTCGTAATATGCGCCTAGAGGAACTGCGAAAAATACTACAAATAAAAGGATACCCCAATCCACTAATAAAGAAAGTTTTCCAATTTGCAAAAAGAAATACAATTAGAATCACTCCAGAAACCAAAAAAGAAAAAAAAATATGAAAAGAATAAAACATTCTCGTCTATGTCTCCACACACCACAAAAACAACCCAGAATTATTTACAAAGATAAAATGTCACATAGAATTACGTAACAAAAATTATAAAATAAAGGTAATCTTAAAGACAAGTAAAATAAAAGCAAACGCAAACACAATAACCAAAAAAACATACTAATCAAAATTTAAGCAACAGACAACACAGGGGTCACAAAATGCAACAAAAGAAAGTGGGGTGTGCAACATAATAATAGAAGGAAATTACTTCAAATTCGAAAACGCATCGACATTCGAAATAAAAATAAATCTGATCTCCAACTTTAAAAAACGTAATCTATATTCTAAAATGCGATGAAAGGTCTGAATAAAAGAATAGCCGTGCACAGAAGTAACATTAAACTAGCCAATAACAGGAAATTGTACTTTTCCCTACATTTAGTCAAATATTTGGGGCAAATTCAGAGGAATGTCTAACTACCAAAATGCAGATTATAACACGTTCCTGATGCAGGAAGAAATATTCATAAAAAAATACAAGCCTTCCCTCAACAAAACAATGTAAAAGAATAAAGACAAACACCAAGACACATTAATTTCAAACACGTTAAAAAATTGCGAACCATTACAAAAATATTATTCCAAAAAACAATAAAAAGAATAAGAAGACCCATAAAGTAGAATAGAATCAATATCGTGGAAAACAATTTTGAACTATAAAGACGAAATCAAATATCGCAAGTTAGTGTAAAAAAGGTTTTATAGCCAATGAAATGTGACTGACTTCCAAAACGGAAGAGATTTAACGTGCGTGTATGAAAAGACCCAACAAACAAACACGCACGCATATGAAGTTTCTGATGTGATCATCACTTATATATATATATATACGCGATATTTTGACCATCAAAAAAAAGATCACAATATGTAAAGTTTCAGGTTTATTCGCCCGAATTGAGTTAACGTTAGACTCGATACACGTGTAGCGACACAAATACCATTATGAACACTTATTGTATCATACAAAAAACAAGTAATATTAATAACAATAACAGCAATAAATCAACACTTTAAACAAAACGTTCAAGGCTTATCGCAATTTTTTCTTCTGTATACATACATATATATATATATATATATATATATATATGTATGTATGTATGTATGTATATATGGTGTGTGTGTATTTATATATAATTTAGTACTATATATATATATATATATATATATATATGATTTGTTTGAACATTATTTTTATCAATACTCATACTTAAGAAGATTTTCTGTTTTTAATTAGACAGTATTATATATTTATATCTACCGGTCTGATTATTTACGATACATTTTTTTTATTACGAAAATAAATAAGTAGATATAAATATATAATACTGTTTAATTAAAAATAGAATATCTACTTAAATATGAGTATCGATCAAAAATAATTTTCAAACAAATCATTTCAAATTGTCTGTTGTATATAACCAAATTTCGTTAATCTTCGTTAATTTCCGGAACATATATATATATATAAATATATATATATATATATATATATATATATATATATATATATATATATCCGAGTGAATACAGAACGAAGAAAATTTTTTTAAAATGTCCAAAACATTAATTTAAAACAGTGCTCAATATATAATATATAGAGCTGTGAATATTCATTATAAAATATATTTTAGAACACTGAGCAAATATAAGTATCACTGCCCACACTACTTTTTTTCAAAATTCTAACGGTCAATCCACAAGACTTATTCCCTTATCACTAACCCGCACCAACATCCCACACACAACTGACCAAATATAAGAAAAGAGGCTTTCCATTCCTGTCCACACCGCCTGATGAGACAGTGTAGTTCCAATGTCGAAACAAATGTACTATTTGTAGTGGATATATAAAAAAATTCTGTACATGTTCTAAAATAAAATTTATACTATATATATATGTTTAGTATTTAAAACTATGCTACAACAATTGTGAAAGCTTTCGTTATTGCTTTTTAATATCCCAAATTTGTACTTTGACCCAGGTTTTTTGTGTATTTTATCATTTTTCTTTTTTGCTTTTGAATACATTTTGCGTCATTTCAGATTTAAACTAATCCGAGATCTCAAGTTGAAATCGTACATACGATCCACTGCTAAAGAATTTGGTAAAATGGTCAGTTCCCTCAATCGCTTCAGTAAGTACCTGACTCTTCTTGCTTTCCTCAATCATTACAAAATCCAGCTCAGACCAAAAATAGATCTACCAAGTTTTCAATTTTAGACATTGAAAGAATTCAAAGGTGTCTCCACTTCCAATTGGGTGAGTTATTATTTTTCACTCTAAACCGATTCCTCACAGACGAATATCGCAATCTTCTTACTGTTTACCACTATTTCCTGGGAAAGTGTTCAGACAAACTACATTCCTCGTTCCATTAGTTCTAATTTTCACGATTAAGGCTTACCATGCCCCGTATATTGTAGCGGCTCACTCTCCTTCAGTTCGTATTCCATTAGTGAAAGTTTAATTCGAATTGCTGCTTTGTTCCGCTAGTTTGTAAACTTTAAGGTAAATACCCGCTATGCCGCTTATATTATAGCAAACCACCCACATTTCATCAGTATTCTTCTTTTGTAAGTTCTATTCGAACAGTTTCTTTCCTCAAATCACTGCTCTGTGGAACCTACCCTGCTTCAGTTCGTATTCCGTTGGCGAGATGTAAGTTCCATTTGAACTGTTGCGCTAGGACCCACCATGCCACTTACATAGTAAAAATTGCCCACATTCACGCTGTATTTCATTCGAACAGCTTCTTCCCACTATGGAACCAACTCCGTAGAGGATGCTTCCCCGATCACTACTATCTTAACCTTTGCAAGAATGGGATTAACTGTTATTTTCCTCACATATTCCCATAAACAGTGTGTCTTAATTTGTAACCATCTAACTCAGGGGATTTGGTATTTTGTACTAGGTGAAGATTATTGCAAAAACTACGAAAATTTGTTAAATATGTTTATTACTTTGCGCGATTATTTCTTATGTTTTGATATAATCATTTTTGCTGGCATCATTGTTTTCTACCGTGCTCATATGCTGTTTTGATTTTGATTTTAACCAAATACTTTAATGAACACATAGACCACTATGATATAAATTAATGTACCAATTCCAAGACATTTAAAGATAAGGAAAATAAATAAATGCTTTATAAAATTTAATGTAAATACAGTACGTAGAGGCTAGCCAAATTCACGCTTATTTTTCAACCTTCATTGCATACAATTCGGTTTGCTGGAAACATCTGTTAGAAACTTGATTTCCCTCTGTTTATTCTGAAGATAAGTTTAATTTCACTGAGTAATACTTTACACTGAGCAAAGGAAGTTTATCTCACTTTCTTCTGTATCGCCGTTTGATAAGACGATGATATATACATATAAATACATACATGTATGCATATATCTATCTATCCACATATATCCATATATATTGCGAGCTTTTCAGCAGTAGATTTTTATGTAGGCCAGTGATGAATACCAACGAAAATTCTTTGTTTATTATTTATTTATTGTGCGGCTTGTTCCACCTTTCAGCTTTTCGGGAAGAATTTGATCATAAATATCCGAATGTCTTCTGAGTGCTTTAGTATTTCTGAATCCATTATCAAAGAATTTTTCGCGACTTTCGAGTGTCGCGTCTTCGCGTGTCGGTGGGTATCAGGTTTTTCAAGTATCGCCTCTTTAAGCGTCATTTTGTGCCATTTTGTGTGTTTTGTTGTTGTTTTTGTGAAATATAATAAGCTATTTTGTTTCTAAATGGAATTAAAATTTATTGTCTTTGTGCTGGTTTTTATGGTTAAGGTTTTTGATATTTGTAAGCGTTCTCACAGTTTATTGTGTATAGTTTATTTTTTTCATTTATAAGTATTTATAAGTACAGTGGAACCTGTTGTATGCGACCACCATTAAGAAAAACTGGCTTCACGATCGTATATTTCACTTTCCAGAATGTACATATTTTTGTATTTTACAATGTAATCTGGTAATAAATAAATGAGAACATACGATGGTCTAACTTTGAAAAAAAATTATTCAGCATAATTAATTTTAAATTTAAAAACGTATTTACAACGGTTATCAAAAAAAAAATTATTATTTACACTGGTGTAGGCTTAAATAATCAGTTATTACAGTCTGTGTTTTTTTTTTTTGTAATGTTACCACTTCGATTATAATTGACGTTGGCACTTATTTCTTATAAAATATGTACGTTGGAAAAGATCGCCATGTATACATTTTCAATTTTTTCTTAGAAGTGAGTGATAGTAAAAGAGAATCTGCGATAATATATAGAAAAATGGACAAACATACAATAAAATAATAGTAAAACTATTGAGAAAAAATAAAGTTCATGAAAGAGATAAACATTAAAAATTTAAATTTCACGTAAATGAGATTTTTTTCACCTACGCCCGAATTTATACAAGAAACCGACACATATCTTGAACTTGTCAAATGTAATATGTATATGTTAATGCAAGACAGCTGCCGTTTGACCACTGCCAATTCAACAAAAAATAATAATTTGACACTTCACTAGAATAACAAAACAACGAGAAAATGTTTCTGGCTTAGATTAAAGGAAAATGAAATAGATTACAAACATAAAATTTCCTAATTTATAAGTTAGGACTGTACTGCCAAAATGAATGTTTGTTAACTTGATGATTTTTATTCTTTCATGCTGGTCGGTGGTCGCGTTTTGGAAGAGGTCGCTCACTGGGAGTCAATTAACATTAGCAAATCGTCTGTGCATAGATAAACGATCATTAATAGCAGGTGTTTGCCGACGAAGGGGTCGCATACACCAGGTTCCACTCTATTTGCTGGATTTCTTAAGTTTTATTAGTGATTTTATTGGTGATGAGATTAAAATACATATCCACAGAATATAGAAGTTGGCGAAGATATGGCGGCTCAATAGAGAAAGGACTGGCCTGTAACATTCAATATCATCAAAACCAAAACTAGGAATATTTTACCATCACTGTGCAAACCAGAAAATTTCATGATAAATAGTTGTTCTCTCACGGTGACGCTTTGATGTCACCTATTGAGACTGATGCCCATCCAAAACTCCAGATAGAATATATATATATATATATATATATATATATATATATATATATATATATATATTAGAGAAAATTTGCAAAATTCAAAGGTGTCGGCTACACATTTCGACATAGGATCTCTAATAGAGACTCTACATCACGTCAGTGACAGTGTTTTTTTCCAAATGGCGAAGGCCCTGCGTTAGAGTGTGGAGGGGTTTTAGGTTAACAACGGCCACAAAGTGGAAAAGGACAGAGCTGGTAGTCGCCGGTTTGCAGGGTGTTGAAATGGTATATTTAGAAAGGAGAGGAATAGGAGTTCATATTTTATAAAGATAGACAACTAAATGAGTTAAATTACTTTTTAAAGTTAAGATTTTGGGCTGTTTGAAGAGGTGTATTTAGTCGAGAAGGAATGGGTTTCAATAAGATTTTTTTTTTAAATTTAGGTAGAAGCGAGCTAAATGCCAATTACAGGAAGTTATCAGTTTAAACATTATTAGAGAAAAAATTATTAGAAAACAATATATATATATATATATATATATATATATATATACATATAACTTGAAAAAGTAATTTAACTGATTTAGTTGTCTATTTTTATAAAATATGAAATCCTATTCCTCCCCTTCCTAAATATACCATTTCAACACCCTGTAACCGCGCGACTACCAGCTCTGTCGTTTTCCACTTTGTGACCGTTGTTAACCTAAAACCCCTCCACACTCTAACCCAGGGCCTTCGCCATTTGGAAAAAACAATGTCGCTGACGTGACGTGACGTAGAGGCTCTATTAAAGATCCTATGTCGAAATGTACATCCGACACCTTTGAATTTTGAAAATTTTCCTGTATTCTTAATACATTGAGCTCTCTGCCTGAATCAGTTTTTAATGTTAAAAATTTTTAATATTGATTAGGATTAGGTTCTTGGAATTTACCTTCCTACTCTCTACCTATTTCTTTTAATCGTATCACCCCGACCAAGGCGGTAACGCCACTGATGTGCAGGGGCTACGTAATAGTGAAAAGATTGGAAAAGAGAAAGCCGGAAACCACATCCTAAACAGGGAACAAGGGATGAGCTTCTTAACCTGTTTAATAGACGTGGGTGGAGTGTGAACCGGGCGAGAGATACCTATATATATACGATCCATTGGGAAAAATGCTGAAAAATGGAGAGCTCCACTAAGTACCTGACTGTCTGATATTTATCTTTACAAAGAGACTGAACTGGTGCTCTTCAGTTTCCCATTTCTAGTCTTCAAAAATATAGTATAATTCCCTCAAAAAGAAGATATAGTCTTTTAATGTCATTCAAATTCATTACCGACTATGAATTTTAAATAAAAAAGAATAAAAATAAATTCATTCGTATTTCATATTTCAGCTATATCAGTCTAAAAGCTTCATGCAAACTCTTTCCAATGAACTCAGTATTGTATTGAACTTAGCTAGTTAACTTCTTTCATGCATATTTTTTCATCTGGCTACACATTTTTATAGCATGTCCAATCAGAATGTAGCTAATCATAGATCTCCACACTTTCCGTTTTTATCTTCAGTGAATTGCCATGATTCTTGGAAAATATTGAAGAATGATTTCCTGTTGCCTTCGCGCCTGATATGAATTCAGAACGGTCCATTCCTTAGATTGGATTCCACTCAAGCCTATAGAAACCAGTTTACTAATTAACCCCTAGACAAAATGGATTAATGCTTTTCTGAAAGGTATTGTCCGAAGCAAACGTAACTAACTAGGCCGGAATTTGAAATCGGTTTCCTGATTTCACTTAATGCGTTGAAAACCGTTACACTCCCTGCGCATCCCGGACACACATTAACTGATCCCTAAAAAAAAACAAAAGTAAAAAAATTGTAAATAGTAAACGATAAATGAGTACATTCTTCGGGTCACTTTTGAAAAGTGATCACCATCATCGCGAATCAACGGTGTGGCAGTGGAATATGTGAGGGAACGAGGGAGGACTCTCTCGTATTTACGTAGCTCGTCTGCCTGTTTGTTCAGTATGAGTACATGTGTTTGTTTAGCGAAGGGCAGTGTTTTACTACGGTGTTTGTATGTGTACTAAGCCATCAAGACTTGTTGACAGTGGCTTTCGCCGGGGGCACACACAGTTAATTACATCGAACCAATCTGTTCACAACCGACCCCTTTCCGTCGAGTTTATTATACTGCTTCCCTCTTCTTTAACAAATAATGATTCGAGCAATTTTATCGCTATCTAATTTGGGTAACTTGAGTTTTCTTACAAATGGGCGCCCGTGAACCCTGTTGTTACTAACACATCGCCCACGAAACGGAGCTGTTTACTTAGCTTTATTTTAACCATTTAATCGCAGAAGAAAAACCCAACCTGTGCGGCTTTCGTAAAAAGTAATAAATTTCCTTAAGTGACAACCAAAATATTCCTTTTTTATTATTATTTAAATTTGTTATTTCATTTTTATTTATTTAAAACTGTTTAACTATTATTATTTCGGTTATTTTCATCTGAATTGCTTTCATAATCCCATGGTGTGTTATAACTAATAACCTAAGGCAATCAACTGATTTTTTTTTTGTTATTTAAACAAAAAACTGACTTTAACAAGAAAATGTACAATATTTTTTGCAGGATAAATGCTCTGCTTGTTTGCAGTATTTTTTAGATTTCGTGGAGAGATGATCAACAGCGATTTTGTTGTTTTTTATTTTTCTTGAGTTCTTTTCTTTATTATTATTAATAGTAATAATAATAATAATGTACTTTCGACTATTAAAACGCAAGAATGTAATTGCATATGCAAACAAATAACGTCCCACACAGAGTAAATGAACAAAATGACAGAAGAGTTCCATAAAATCTATACTAATCTGTTTGTTTAATGGACTTTACGAACTAAACAACTAACGAATAATTTCAATATGAGCACCATCACTATCATCTTTTACGTGCATTTTATTCATGCTGGCTGTGTTTCACTATTTTTGTCGGGTTGATTACTTAATTTCTCAAGATAAACGCCGTTTCTACAAAGTCTTGTATGCCATTTTTAAAAATAACTTAAAGACGGAAATTCGGTCGAAGTATGGTTAAACTTCGTTAAACAATGTCTCTTTTATTGATTTGTACTAATCTCTAAGTTTTGCAAAATAACTGGAAGATTACGTCAAATGTTTATTATTATTATGTCATTTTTCTCTATCAATTGATTTCTGCTATGGTCTGCAGGAAGAGCTAAGGCAGTGGTGTGTTGCTATGACTCCATTTCATGTTGTTGTTGTTATTATTATTATTATTATTATTATTATCATTATCATTATCATTATTATTATTATTATCATTATTATTATTATCATTATTATTATCATTATTATTATCATTATGTCATTTTTCATCATATTTCGATTTCTGCTTTGGTCTCACTACCAACCAAGTCTGCGGGGAGACCTAAGGCAGGTAGTGGCGTGTTGTTATGACTCCATTTCATGTTTTTCTATCTTCCCTATCATCCTCAGCATTACATAGATAAAGTTTTCCTTAGTGTGTGGGCTGTACTTAATAAGACAACTTTTTGTATATCTCTTAAGTTGGGGTTTCCAGGGATTCTTTCAATGTGTTGTTTTGTTCCATTTTTTATCATTCCAAGTGCACCTACTATCACTGGTACAACTCTTGTTTTCAATTTCCACATTTTTTCTATTTCAATTTCCAGGTCTTTATATTTTGACAGTTTCCAGGTCTTTATATTTTGACAGTTTTATTATTATTATCATTATTATTATCATTATTATTATTATCATCATTATCATTATTATTATTATTATTATCATTATCATTATTATTATTATTATTATTATTATTATTCTCTTGCCAGAGACTAATTTTAAGTGCTTAATTACGAAATCCCCCTCCGGAGCTGAGTGTTAAAAGAAAACTTTAGTAGTGCAAATTTGGGACGTTTCGTTTAGATGCGGGGTTGTTTTGTTTGATATGTGCAGTTCAACACAAAGCAATCTTTTGTAGCTTTGAGTGGAGTGATTTGTCCAAGAATTTTACTCAAGATGTCTTTTGATACCCTTCTTCCTTATACCCTATGCCCCTATCTCAACAAGGATAATCCTAGTTTTAAGTTTACACAGTTTTTTATTATAGGTTTTAAGGATTTGCCATTTGATAAAATTATTAAACATGATTTTCTATTTGATAAATGTCTTTAAAATATTTTAACGTTAGTCCTGAGTTAAAGTAAGATCTTACTTATGAAGTTACTGATTATATTAAATCGAAACAGTTTAAGTTTAGTTTATGTATGATGCTCATCGCTGAACCCCAGACTCTGATAGGTTTTCTTGGATTCTTAATGCATGTATCAGTATTGATTTTAATCATTCTAAATGATACCATTATTGGAATACTGGTTCTGTTTAAATGCCACTTTCTTGTAATTCTTATTTCTACGTCTTTATATTTAGAAAGTTTGTCTTTTTTTTATTTTAATGTTTAAATTTGTTGTTAGATTGTTTGGTAGTATTTATGAGATAGTTCTTATGATCTGGATCTCTTTCAATAGAATATCTAGCTTATTGGCTCTACCTTTTACAAAAGGGGAAGATCTAAATAGATCCATTTTCATAGAACTGTCTAATAAAAAGGTGCAAACGAATATAAACTGCACCAAACAGTCAGCTTAATGAGCCTCATAACAAAATTCATCATCCAAATTCTGATAAGGAGAACGCACAGAAGAATCAGATTAAAGATAGCATAAGAACTGTGGGAGTTTATCAAAGACATTAGGGCAACTAAGGCGATATTTTTGTTCAGAAATTTATCAGAAACAGCTATACAAACAAAGAAGGACGTTTACGTGTGTTTTACAGACTAACACATCACTCAATAAGTCCCGAACCTGTTATATACATGCCGCTACCAATAAAGAATACACATGGCTTTTATGATTACTAATCTTCAAATGACACCTGGCAAAATTTGGGCTGAATCGGATTATTAGCTTACAAATTACAGTTAATTAAGTGAATCTACTGTTGCTAATTTTCAAAACAATGGAACAATCTGAATTCCGTGTGCTGATAAGCATTGCTTTCCGATGGGAAAAATCCTGTTCAAGCAAAGCAATGACGTGATAAGTGCTATTCGAATTCTACTCCGTCGAAAACAACGTTTAAGATGTGGTACGCTGGCTTTAAACGCGGTCGTACAGACGCAAATGATGATGAACTCTAAGTTCGCCCAAAATCGGCAGTTGTCCGGGAAAAATAACAAAAGAAATCACAACCTCGTTTGGGCCGATCCTAGATTGAAGTTGCGTGAGATAGCAGAGGAGTTGAACATATCAGAAAGCAGTGTATTCACCATTTTGCATGAATATTTGTCAATGAGGAAGCTGTGTTCACAGTTGGTGCCGCAATTGCACAGAGTCGATCAAAAACAACAACGCGTCGACGATTCAGAGCGTTTTTGTAACTGTTTCAACGCATCAAGGATTTTTTGCCTAAATAGGTGACAATGGATAAAACACGGATCCACCACTCCCCTCGGTAGTTAAATCGACAGTCAGCTGAGTGAACAACAGCAAGTGAAAGTTGTCCAAACGACGCAAACATCAGTAGACAAAGCCTCCGTATTTTGAAATGTGCAAGGTATTTTTCTTCGATTATTTTGAAAGCGGAAAAACCATCAATAGCAAATATTATATAGCATTATTGGTGCATTTGAAGGAAGGAATCGCCGAAAAAACGGCCACAAATGAAGATGGAAGTGATCATTCAACAAGACAACACACCGTGTCACAAATCAATCTCAACGATGGCAAAACTACATGAATTACACTTTCGCATCCACCCTATTCTCCAGATATAGCCCCCAGCTACTACTAGTTGTTTGCATACCTCAAAATAATGCCCCAGAGAATGAGATTTGACTCCAATGAGGAAGTGATATTAGAAACTGAAGCGCATTTTGAGGTCAAAGACAAATCCTTCTACAAAACAGCATCAAATTGTTAGAAAATTTTGGAATTTATGTATCACCTTAGAAGGAGAGCATGTTTATGAATAGTCGAGTCATGCCTAAAAGTCGTTGTTTTATTAGTTAGGCCTGGGATTTACTGAGTGATGTATGACGTAAAACATTCGACAAAGTTCGGCGCAAACGCCATATAGAGTTGCTCAGCAACTTTGAAATATTCGTGAAAGACATCATAATTAAAAGTCATTTAACGCCAGAATTTAAGGTTTTTATTATAATTATGAGTAGATATTTCCGCTATTCTATCAAACAAAAATTACATCAGGCCGAAAATAGAGTACTACTGCTATATATAGGCAGGAACAGCCAGTCATTACTTTTCTCTCTCGATAGAGTTCAAAAGCGTCTCTTGTCCTTGTGGGTGATTAATTATTTTCCACTTTTTAAAACTTCTTCTCCACAGAGAAAACGTAGCAATTCTATCCCTGGTTTATCTCTATTTTTATGGAAAGTGTTCGGAAGAACTACATTCTTTAGCTCTACCAGTTCTGCCCTTCACAGCTAAAACATGCTACGCTGCACATGTTGTAGTGAACCACCTTTATTTCCTTTCTATTTTATTGTGAACTGTAAGTTACACTGAAGCAGATGTTTTCTCCGATCACTAGTAGGTGATAGCCTCCAGAGGTGTGAGTTATTGTGCATTCTCGTGCTAACGTTTTCTACCTACATGAAATGGAGACACTATATAGGTGTTGTGGGATCTCATTTTGTATATGATAAAGGACTCGACTCATAGAGAGAACAGCAGTTGCAGTTGGCAGAGAAGAGTAATCGTAAAGATTCGTTACAGTTATCGGAGAGTTTCGGGAGATACCAAAGTTACGCAGAGACCAGACTAGCTCTGAGCTCCACTCAGCTAGAATAATATGCACAGATATACTATTTCCAACGACTTCATCTCAAGACTTCTATAAATTTCTTTCTTTCTAATAGTATTTCTGGATTTATTAACCTTCGTTCAAGTGTATGTATTATGTTAAATATAACCAACTTTTCTATCTCCATATCTGTTTTGTTGTTCATTATTTTGTGCGGTTCCTCACCCGGAATCCACAACAATAGGTATAATTGTTAAGAAATTTGGTTCACTGTGTAGTGTTAAGCAATTATTTTCAACAGAATTCATCGTACATATCTACAAATCTCCCGTTTCTTCATGCTTAGAATATAACTAGCACATATTATCTGGTTCTGCTGTCTTATATCTAGTCAGTCAGTTAAGTGCCATACGTGATACACGCTTGGGCGATCATGTCTCGAAAGAGACATGACTGACTGGGCAGAAGATTATCCCGCAGTAGGTTGCCATTGCTTTCTGCGGTAGACTGGTTGCCGACCAAGGCTATAGAACCCAGTCTGCCCTGCTATTTAACCCATAACTGGAAGGAAGAGACGGATTAATACCTTTCCCAAGGGTATTTGCGCGTAAGTGAATACAATGGATTCAACTAGAATTCGAACTCGGCTCCCCGGTTTCTCGTTCCGAGCCGATATCAACTGTACCACAACGCAGAGACTTTGATAAAATCCGAAGAAGGATCTACAATGTGAATGACCCTGATATGTCATCCCAACTTCAATCACTTTCCCACTGTCGTATTGTAGTTGCCTTATGTCTTTTCTATAAATATCCTCCTGACCCAATGTCCTCCATGGTACCTACAATTTATAAATTTAAGCGTATTACTAGATTGGTGGCATCATATTACACTCGAAATGACTAGACGTAATCGTCACTGCTGGGATAAAAGTTAGTTCTCTCGCACTACTCGCTTTTCTTCTGGCTTCGTGTTTTCTTTTCCTTTTCTTTTTTTTTTAATCATCTCACCCCAAGCAAGGCATTCCACTGCCACTATTGTGCATGAGGCTACATAGGGGAAGGTAAAGAGAAGGAGTGGTTAGACATAGGGAATGTCAGGAGGAAGGTGACAGATGAGTAAGGATAGCGAGGATGAGGGTTGGGCAGATGGGAAGAGTGTTTGATAGAATGGGAGCAGGTTAGTGTGTTAGGAGGTGTCTATTGACATTACATTTAAACTCCTGGAGATTGTAGCCGTCGGGGAAGCAATCGTGTGGAAAAGAATTCCACAGTCGGGAAGTGCGAGGAAAGAAACTGTTGGAGTAGAAGTTACGGCTGCATTTTATCGGTTTCACTGTAAAAGGGTGGGATCTAGTTGCTAATCTAGTATCTCGTTCAAATTCGTATTTAGGAGGCACCAGTGATCTAAGTTCATCTGAGCAGAAGCCGTGAATGTATTTATAGAAGAGACACAGGGAAGCCACGTCGCGCCGGTGGGAGAGAGACTGCAGGCGGTCTGCCAAGTCGGTATCTATCACATTACAGACCCTCCTCTGAACCTTATCGAGAAGCCCGACTGTCTTCAAAAAATTAAATGCAATGTTGGTCATTATCTTATGTCCACATAAATTATGTTCTTTAGTTGTTAACCCTTCTTAATAATGTTTTCCTTATATTTTTTCACATTCCGTAAACCAATGAGTGTTAGCGGCTCTGTTCCTTTGTGTGGGGTAAAAATTTTCAATTCTAGCTTTAATCGTTATCTTCCCGCACATCACCACGAACATGTCTTTTACTCTGTTACATTCTATCTCTTGGGCCTCGGAAAGAGTGAAGATCAATGATAAAAAATAAATAAAGTTATTTATACTGACTTGTTCTGTAAAGATTTTAGTTTGTGTTTCTTTTTTATTGTCAAATGTATTTATATTTACTTATATTTTGCTTATATTTATTTATATTTACTTGATAAAGACTTAAGTCAAATATTCGCCGATATACAATGTTTGAGGTTTTAATTTTCAAGAATATATATATATATATATATATATATATATATATATATATATATATATTAAAAAAGGATTAATTCAATGATGTTGAATGACCATTTCGATATGAAAATCCCCACGGGGGATAACACATCACCTCAGCAACAGAAAAATCCTTTCAGAAACTGGAGAAAAATCAGTCTAATTTTCCTTTTTAAATAGATTTACAAAGAAATTAAAAAAGAAAATAAAAAGAAAAAAGAAAAAGAAAAAAAAAGAAAAAGATAAAACAAAATAAAATCAAATAAACAAGAAAAGAAAAAATTGAAACCGTCTGGGTTCGCAAAAAAAGGAAAGAGAATTGCAACTTAAAAATTAACAGACGGCCGTGTTGAATTGATGAAGGTTAAGCAACACGGAAAAAAGGTGGGAGATAAGAGAGATAAAGGAAGGAAGGGAGGGAAAAAGAAAAGAAAAGAAAGAAAAGAAGATTATATATTACAGACGCTGTACATATTCAAAAACCTAAATTTATATATAGAAATTAACGAAGATTAACGAAACTTGGTTATAAACAACTGACAATGTGAAATGATTTGTTTGAACATTATTTTATCAATACTCGTATTTAAGTAGATATTCTGTTTTTTAATTAATCAGTATTATATATCTATAACTACTGGCCTGATTATTTACGATAAATTGTTAATACGAAAATGTGTGTCATTCGGCAGGATTCGAACCTGTGACCCATATCTACATAGTGGAAGCTACCATGTGATTTGGCACGTCTTAGACTTCTCGACCACGAATGACCATTAGTCTAAACGAGGTTTTACTCAAGCCTATATAACACAGATTTTAATTTATCGCAACAACCATATCTGCTCTGAAATGTATCGTAATCAGGCCAGTAGATATAAATATATAATACTGTTAAAAAAAAAAACAGAAAAACTACTTAAAGACGAGTTTCGATAAAAAATAATGTTCAAACAAATCATTTCATATATATACATGTGTGTGTGCGTGTGTTTAATTTTATGTGATAGAGTGAGAATTACATAAGTGTATTATTCAATTTGTTTAATGTTCTTACAACTTTTTCTTTAACTAAAAAGATAAAATTTGTAAGATGAGAAAAACTGAATTAAAAACGTATAAGACATTCAAATGTGCATTGCGATTGAGAAAGATGCTCTCCAAAATCGATGCAAATTATTCAGGAATGGAAAAATTTCGTTAGAAACGAACAAATAAGTACTGAATTTTTTATGGGTTCTTCTATATGCCAATGAATGCTTGCCAATCTCATCACAGACGAATTAAAGTCATCAAGGAAAAAGAATGTGAGTCTATAGAAGGATGCTGAAAATACCACAGACTAAACATTTAAGCAATGACGAACTTTTAGATAAACTGGAAACAAGAACGAAACATACTTAACGTTAAAAGGAGACTGTTGAATTATCTAGGGCCTATATGGAAGAAAATAGGCTTAGATAATTGGGCACACACAGGCCCTGTTGAAGAAATGCGGAAAATAACGAATAAGCTACCAAATGCGTTTGTAAACATGTATGGAAACATAGTTTAGGAGAGATTGCAAAAAGACAAAATTTATTACAAGAGAAAGAAAGACAGGAAATTGTGGAGTGGCATGATCACCCACGTCCTGAAGAGCCATGGTTCATAGAAGATTTTCCTTCCCTGTCATACTCATAGAATTTATATATAAAAAAAATGCTCACCAAGTATATAATACATTGATGATTCAGATGTTATTCGAAATTTATTTAAAATAAAATCATTCTTTGATTATGGTTGTATAATATAACTTCACGAACATTTCGGTAGTACTGTGATTTCAAATCTCACCTTCATTTTAGTTTCATGGCCTTGGGCCAGACCAAGCAATAATTTATAAATAACTAGAAACTGGCCGTTTAAAAAATAAATATGATATGAGAACACATTTCTTTTTCAATGTAAGCCGATCTATGGTTAAATAAGAAAGAATAATAAAACAAAAATAGTGCGTTTTATTTTTCCTTCATTTGTTTTGGTCGAGGATTTCACAGCTCCCAACGCACTTGACCTTTGCCCTACCATCCTATCAGCGATGTCTTGGTCGGCACGACGCGCTGGACACTGTTATTTTCAACGGTTGTTTACTCACACCCCTCCTTCACGCCATCGAATTCAACAAATTTTCCCTCATCATCTATAAAGTTCAACGACAACACGGATCAGAACAAAGATGTCGGTTCCCACTTTTTTATGTATCTGCTTTTATTTTTGAGTAAATAACAAGGTGAAGGGTTAAGGAGAAGGAATTGGGAAGGGGTTTTAGATGCGGTTGAAATGTAAAGGAGAGTAAGTAGTATGAAAAGGAGAGTAAATGATAAACTGTTGCCACAATTTGGGTGGAGATGGTAGGGATTTACAGGGTGAGAGTTAGGCTGTGTTAACCTAGGTCGGGTTGGGGTTCGACTACGGCAGGAAGGGAAGGAAAAGGTGAGGAATGGGATAATCTAGGAAAGATGGAGAGATGACTCTCTGGATGTCGGTCAGATTTGTAGGGCAATAGTTCGTCTGGACTGAAAATGGATTCGACTATTTTTTGTCTCTCATTAATTATATTACAACAACGACGATTTTTCTATAGAAACTGTTTCTTTCTGCTTCTGTTTTGAGTTTTTTTTCCCCCATTTTTTATTTAGTGAAAATAAAAACGTTAGGGACTTTTACACGATAGCTGACAAGCAGGTACATATATTGGTAATTATGGGTATATTTGTAGGCTTAAAGAAATTTATATAGCTGGACTTGGGATTATATATATATATTGAATTTTGAAAATTTTCTCTAATTTATATATATATATATATATATATATATATATATATATATATACACAAAAATCTAAAATGATTTTTTGAAGGTTTATTTTAGTATAAATTTACGGCCTACATACTTACGGAATCTATTTAGGTATATATATATATATATATATATATATATATATATATATATATCCACAGGAACGCGATACTTAAGGTTTAAAATAATGAATTTGAAAAATTAAAAAACGTTCTGAAAGCTTTTATTTTAAACGGACGCTAAATTTAATATGTCAAATAAGCAAAATTTTGCTATTTTTCAAAAGTAATTTGAATTGATTGGAAGGCGTTTTTGTTTTGAAATGATTAAGAATTTTTGACTATAGTGCCATTTTTTCAGCTGTAATCATAATGTAATTCTCCTTTTTGAAATAACCTTTCAAAAATAAAATATACATTCCTGAGAGTTTAATTGAGAAATAATAGCTGATTTAATCTTTACTTATATTATTTGCCACATTTTTTTTTTACAGAAATGAGTCTTTACAAAGGAGTTCTTTATTAAAGGTGATGGAATATTAAAATTTTGATTGTCAGAAGTAAATTTATCTACGGTGCATATTTCTGTAAGAATATTTAAGGAATATAATTTGAGCGCTTTTTTTTTCATGAAATTTTAAACATAATTATTAAATTTTAATTAAAAATTTGAACATAAAATACTGGAAAATATACTCTAATGTTTTATTGAATTTTAGCTACTTTCGTTTTAAATTTAATATATTTATCGTTCTTATTTTCAAATAACACCGCGTCTCGATACACTATATCTTTTGCATTTAGATAAATCAACACTTTTATACACACAAAAAATATTTCAATGTTTTAAATATATGGGTTCGAGGGATAGTATTTATCGATACTTATCGTTTTTCCTTAACAATATCACTTAACCTCTACAATTGTATGAATTTTAAGATATTACGTGATATTTTTTCATGTAAGACTATATTTCTTATCACAAAGAGAAGACAAACTACAGATCAGCAGTTTTTGCAATAAACAATAGGCAAAATTTTTCCCGTGATGCGTAATCAAAGGTCGAAAGACTCTAGACACGTTGTAAATTATATTTATACAGGAGCTGCCCTGAAATTATCCTCCATGCGCTACTATGAGATATACGATATACTAGGGTCATTTAACGGGTGCTGGTGCCTGCATCCTCGACGACAGTGTGTAGAATGTGTTATTTTTAGTCAGGCGTACGAGTGTATATAGTTGTGGTGCCACGGATCCTGTCTTAAGAGCGCGACGATAAACAGCGGAAAAGATCGGATGACACGGCTGTCTTCGTCCATTATTATTTTCAGGGCTGTATGTAAAATTCATATCTACCTGTTTCATATCATCCTGCCATTTTTAAAGGGAACAATTCTCAGTTAACTCCCTATTATATACGTGAAACGTTGAAGAGAGACGATCCATAAATGTACATGGATGAAAAATATAACTTAGTCCAGATGGCAACATAGTGCCATCTGACATGAGTAAGTTAAGTGTCATACGCTTGAGCGATAATGTCTCGAAAGAGACATGACTGCTTGGGCAGAAGATTATCCCGCGGTAGGTTGCCATTACTTTCTGGGGTAGACTGGTTGCCAGCCAAGGCTAAAGAACGAAATATGTTCTGTTATTTAACCCATAACTTGTGAAAAGAGACGGATTAATACCTTTCCCATGGGTATTTGCACGCAAGTGAATGCAAAGTATCCAACCGGAATTTGAACTCGGCTCCCCAATTTCTCATTCCAAGCCGTTATCCACTGCACCACAACGCACATCCGCCTGCCGTAAACTTTTTTGAACTCAAAACCAAAGGATTTGCGGATATATATTTATTCGAAATTTTGTTCAAGTTTTAGTGTGAAGAACCCGCTTCAAAATTTTGCAAAAGTATTTATTATACACCCAGTACATACATACAAATACACACACACACACACACACACACACATATATATATATATATATATATATATATATAAGTATATATGTCTACGTTAATGCGAAAATTAACTGTCTCTGTTGAATATAAGTATGGAAATGGCTTATTTTAAAATTACCATAACATAGACGTGTATAGTACACATGTATCACAAATTAATGAATTTTACTTTTAATTTGGCGTTTTACGACTTCAAGCATATATATATATATATATATATATATATATATATATATATATGTACTAATATTACTAAAATATACTTCGATTCTAAATAAAAGGGCTTAACATAAAGTATATATTTATTTCGCTATATTTGTGCGTATCTGTTTATATTTTTATATGTACACTTTAGTGATACTGCATTTATAGCCTCCTAGCCCAGTAGGCACAATTATAGCATATTGTTAAACTTGCTCTACTTCGACACTGTAAGCCCTGTATGATTAGTTGCTCACTTCGTTATTGACACCATTGCACTGTTATTGTTTTGGCAAAAGTTTTCTTAAATTGTTTCCCTTGGGAACGGTTTCAGATTCCTGCAGTGGCTAATTGTTTTAACTTTGTGTATAATTAATGCTTGTTAAAGACTGATTAAATTTAACAGAGAAGAAATAAAGAAAACAGAATAAAATAATATATTTCCATGCACACGCATCATACCGGCAGTTTTCACTCATACATTCTGCATGTATATATGAAGGCTTCGAACATTTCAGAGATAGAATCGCCGACTGACGCCAATTCGGTCGGGTTTCAATCTTGGGTTAAAAGCAATCGGAGTCTAACCTTTACTGATGAGCTGTGATACAGCAAAACAGATCTGTCTGCGGATGACTATATATATATATATATACTTAAGGACAAGAAAAACTGAATTTCTGGGACTTATAAACCTAACGTTTAGTTAACATATTTTTACCAGAGTTCATATTGCAATTTTTTATGTTAATTGTTTTCAGTACATATTTAGTAGTTTAAACGCTATTTTTAATGAATACAAGTATTCAAAATAGACGCCCTGTTTTCTTTTAACCAGTATTTGTTACATCTATCTGCCTGCACACTCTAGAAACTTCAATAAATAAAGCGTCCCTCTATTTCAAATAAGGGTATCCTCTCAACATAACCGCTGATGAAATAAAAATATCGAACAAAAAATAAAACTATTTTTTAATCATTTCCCGCCAAGCAAGGCATTCCACTGCCACTATTGCGCTTGGGGAAACATAGGGGGAGTTAAATAGGAAGAGTGGTTAGATATAGGAAATGTCAGAAGCGTGGTGATAGACAGTTGGGTGGGTGGGAAGAGTGTTTGAAAGAATGGAAGTTAGTTTGTTAGGAGGTGTCTATTGACCTTACATTTAAACTCCTGGAGATTGTAGCCGTCGGGGAAGCAGTCATGTGGAAGAGAATTCCACAGTCGGGAGGTGCGAGAAAAGAAGCTGTTGGAGTAGAAGTTGCGGTTGCATTTTATCGGTTTCACTGTAAAAGGGTGGGATCTAGTTGCTAATCTAGTATCTCGTAGCAAATTCGAACCTAGGGGGCACCAGTAATCTAAGTTCATCGGAGCAGAAGCCGTGAAAGAATTTATAGAAGAGACACAGGGAAGCCACGTCGCGCCGGCGAGAGAGAGTCTGCAGGCGGTCTGCTAAGTCGGTATCGATCACATTACAAACCCTCCGCTGTACCTTGTCTAGAAGACCAAGGAGAATAGCAGGGGCACCCGACCAGATAGGGCAACAGTATTCAATGCACGGTTTAGAAGTTGTTTTTTTAATATTTCGGATACAAAGCTGAGCAGATATGGGTTTTTGAGAAAAAAATACTTTCCTTGAAAAGTGATGAGGAAAAGTCCGGTTGGCCCCTATATATGATGAAGATGTGTAAGTACGTCAGATGAAGCGTTAATTTCTAGTGTAAAGGGGAACGCAGTTTCGAACCCTGCCAGTGAGAATATATTCTGTATGAAAATTTCAAATACGAGTATATAAATACTGTTTATCTACATCATGAAAATTTCTGATATAGTAGGGTGGGGATTGTTCCGTATATTAGTAAACTACTTTCAAGAATAAATTACTGTGTTGTGATATTAAAAAAAAAACAGAAAATGAGGCGAAATCTAAGAGTGCAGGCAACCAAACTTGCATAGGAACTAATGACGGAAATATTATATTTTTATACTAATGGATTTAACCCTCTAAGGAGTTGTTCAACTACACACAGAAACGTAAAAAAATCAAGAACGTAAATAAAATAAATTAAGAATCATGAAAACTTTAGCCTTCCAATTCACACACTTGTTAATTTCTCAAAAATCTTGTTTTCAACCTGATTGACCAGCTAAGAGTAGTCAGTCAGTTAAGTGTGAAACACGCTTGGGCGATCATGTTTCGAAAGGGACATGACTGACTGGGCAGAAGATTATCTCGCAGTAGGTTGCTATTGCTTTCTGCGGTAGACTGGTTGCCGGCCAAGGCTATAGAATCCAATCTGTCCTGTTATTTAACCCATAACTGGAGGGAAGAAACGGATTAATACCTTTCCCAAGGGTATTTGAACGTAAGTGAATGCAATGAATTCAACTAGAATTCGAACACGGCTCCCCGATTTTTCGTTCCGAGCCGATATCCACTGGACCACAACGCACATCCCCTAAGAGTAAATTAGTACTACTAAGAGTAGTAACGGTCAATTTTCGGTCAGTTTTCGACGTGTCTAAATATCATGTGTATTTACAGTGTTTCAGAGGTGGAAACAGAAGTCCATAACATGAGGAAAACATAATATCTTGGCAGTGTACTCATGCCGAGATTTGAAGCTTTTCAAATCCACAGAGACTCAAAGGATGGAGGAATTTGGCGTTGTTCTAAACTAAGTATCACTCCAGTCATTTAATGCCAACCCTGGTGAAAAAGAAATTTTAGAAATTAGAAAAATATTTACGAAAAAGAAGACTCTCGTATACATTCAATATATATATATATATATATATATATATATATATATTTAAACTCTTAAACATTCATCTGAAATATATATCAACTAAACACAATCTAACGTGGAAATTTTAATGCAGTGCTCTATACCCTTTATATACAAACATACAGCTGAGATACATACACATATATTAATATATATACATATATAACTATACATTTATGTATGTGTGTGTTTTGTATGTGACCTAATATTTATTGTTATAATTAGTGTAAAAAGGCGCTTCAGTAAACCCTTTTTCATTCTTTGAAACAGTACATTCGAGAAACTAAATGAAGAAAATATTCCACACACACACACACACACACACACACACACACACACACACATATATATATATATATAGCCAGAGTGCTCTAATTCATTAGTGAATGAGCGAATGAGGATGATTATTTACGTTCTCACACCCTGATTGAGCACACTGGAAGAACGGGAGACTTTGAAAAACAGGAGCTACTATGGCATGTACGCATCGCTCATTCACTAATGAATTTGATCACTCTGGCTATTGGGCCTGTTTAATGACAATATACATGCTAAAAGGTTTGCCTTCTTCTACCGTGCACCCATGGCCCAGATGTAGAACCGCCGACTGACGCCACTTCTGTCGGGTTTCAATCCTTTTTTAAAAGCAATCGGAGTCTAACAGTACTGATGAGCTGTTACACAGCGAAACAGATCTGTCTGCGGATGGCAATATATATATATATATATATATATATATGTGTGTGTGTGTGTGTGTGTGTGTGTGGAATATTTTCTTCATTTAGTTTCTCGAATGTAATGTTTCAAAGAATGAAAAAGAGTCTACTCAAACGCCTTTATTCACTAATTATATATTTGGTACAAGGCCGAACGTATGGGTTACCCAGTGGGAAATTTTTATAATGTAGAATTCATATGAAATTATATTATAACCTAATTATGTCCGATAATGCATCAGATGCAAGGTAGTTAAACAATTCGACCATAAAATCTTAAATGTGCGTTGTGGTACAGTGGATATCGGCTCGGAACGAGAAACCAAGGAGCTGAGTTCGAATTCCAGTTGAATCCATTGTATTCACTTACGCGCAAATACCCTTGGGAAAGGCATTAGTCTGTCTCTTTCTTCAAGTTATGGGTTAAATAGCAGGACAGATTGGTTTCTGTAGCCTTGGGCGGCAACCAGTGTAACCGCGAAAGTAATGGTAACCTACTGCGAGATAAGCTTCTGCCCAGTCCGTCATGTCTCTTTCGAAACATGATCGCCCAAGCGTGTATCACGCATGGCACTTAACTGACTGATATATTTACAAATTATAGACTTGTCATAATAGATCATTCTATTTTAAAAAACCAACAATGTCTTGCGGCAAGTTTTTGCGTCATACTTCTTAAAATCTTTAATAAATTTAATACAGTAAAAATTATGGATAGAAAATGTGAATTTTACGTACTATTTTTCCGAAACTTAGTATGTGCAAAACAAACACACAAATTTGAACAACCCCACCACCCGGAATGACGTCCCAAACTGCTAACCAGTGTTCCTCGTTTAATAATTTGTTGCGCTTAGATTAATTTGTAACGTATGTAAATGATTGAAGGTAGGTAAATTGGTGATAAGACAGCTAGTCACAAAGCACTGCCAGGAGCCCTAAATCAGGATTGGGCCTCCCATTTTTGAGGTTTAGTTTTAGTACGCACCGGCCCTAGCTGGATGTTATGCAGAAAACAAAACAAAGATCCAGTTATATATATATATATATATATATATAAATGTTCCCATAAGACACCCCAGCACCAAATGGTGTAAGCTCAAATGACTGTCTCTTTGTTTTTGATAACACTAATTTTTAACGTTTATAGAATAACCATCTAAAAGAATAGCCCCCAGATTTGGGTTAAAGAGCAGAACATTTATCTGGAAACATTATTTTAACTCAAAACAAGATTTATTTTAATTCAATAGCCACTCAAAAAAAAAAGAAGAAATCTTCTTTTTCTAAAATATATTTCGGCTTTAAATAAACAATAATGAAATCAATCTATCAAGCGAATAATAACAAGCAGTGAAATAAAAACTGAGTATTTAATTTAAGTAACTTGAAGTCATTTGCATTCTGTCTGCTTTATATTCATTGGTATTCGCAAATTCAGAGAAACTAATTTCACTAAATAACTTTAAGAAAAGAAAAGTATGAAGAAAGAGTGTCAATTTCATGAAACCAAAATGTACAGCTGTTCACAAGGGAATCTCAATATACAAACTACAAATCGAAGACGCCAAAATGAAACAGTTAAATAAATTTATCAATCGGAAGGCATAGAAAACAGAAGTCATGTTGGAGTAGCGAAAACTACTGACTGAAATGTAAACAAATTGCAGAAAAAAAAATGAAATAAAAAGTCTTGAGATAAAAGCTTTACATTAATTGTTATATCAACGCTTCCCAAACAAAACTTTGTCACCACCGAAACCTTTTTAGGATAGCTGATGCCAGATTTCAGGAGACCAACACTTAACCTTGTTGGGTTTCAGTTTTTCACTTCTATAAAGTGGATCGTCTCTGTTGATTCAATTGCTTTGTCTGCTGCGAGCGAGGTGGGTTTACTGTGCAATTTCTCGTCATAATCTATCGTGTACATTTATAAGTCCACCGTTCGTTTCTGTATTGGATACTGTTCCCATCACTTGTTTGGTGCTTCTGCCTCGCATCTCGAGATTCTTAACAATATCCAGAGAATGGTCTGCAATACAATCGATCCTAATCAGGCATCTTATTTTTAGTCACTTTCTCACCAGCGTAACGTGTCTTTTCTATATATATTTTCATGGCGACTGTTTTGATGAGCATTTTTTCACGGTGAATTTAAGCGTGCTACTAGATTGACAAATATGTATCACAGTTTTGCTATTGATCTGACTAGTCTACTCCAATATTTTTCTCTCCTGTAGAACTTCTTTCTGATTTCTTGCTTTACAGATTAACTACAATCTTCGAAAATCTAAATTTGTCTTATTTTAAGAAAATCTAGTTAAACAAATTTTGTTTACATTTGATACACTGCATTTATTTAATTTTATGATATGTCAAGTAATTCATTTTTGTACTGTTTAAAGTTTATATTAGTTTGAAGGACAATTCCTTGGGAAATTTAAAAATATATATATTTTTTTATAAGGGTTTCACCCCGAGCAAATATATATATATATATATATATATATATATATTATTTTATAAGCGTTTCACCCCGAGCAAGGCATGTCACTGCCACTAATGCGCAGGGGGCTACGTAGAGTGGAGAAAGGATGATTAAATATAAGAAATGTCAGAGGGTGGGTGATAGGCGGGTGAGGATACCGAGAATGAGGGTTGGGTAGATAAGAGTGTTCTGAGAATAATTGGGAGTTAGTGTGATAGGAGGTGTCTATTGGCCCTACATTTAAACACCTGGAGATTGTAACTGTCGGGAAAGCAGAATTGTGGAAGGGAGTTCCACAGGCGGGAAGCGCGAGAAAAGAAGCTGTTGGAGCTGAATTTACGGTTACATCTTATTTGTTTAACTGCAAAAGGGTGGGACCTAGTTGCTAATCTAGTATCTCGTGTAAATTCGTGCTTAGGCGGCACCAGTGAACTAAGCTC
>JBBBDQ010000780.1:1972500-2040000 GCA_037127315.1 Ascarosepion bandense | reverse complement strand
GGTCGCGTAATCGACTGATTTCCGTATTAATATATATATATATATATAGTAGTTCGAACGTTGTAATTCGTATAAATAATTTATTTTTCTTTGTTGCTAAAGATATTTTTCTGTTTCTCTGTGTTTACATTTTGTCATGACATATTCATATGATTATTCAACTTAAATGCCTAGCGATCGTGTTTTCTCCCTGCATGCCATGACACATGAGCAGGGAACATGCCAGTTAGGTTTGTCTGATAAATACAACATTTCCGATTTATACAATGAACTGTTGTAAAGTTCTCAATCTGACCAAAAAGATATAAAAAAATATATAAAATATATAACAATTAATTCAGAAATTTTATCAGAATTACAAATTTGAGGAAAAGGGTCGTGTTGGGGAACTTTTCAGCAGTTCACTTACATTGTTAAGGAAGGCTCCTTGTGCAGGGCTCGGAAATTTTTCCTACCTGAATCTATTCTGCACATATACAAATCTACCATCCGCCCGTGTATTGAATATTGCTGCCATATCTGGTCGGGTGCCCCTGCTGCTCTCCTTGGGCTTCTTGACAAAATACAAAGGAGGATCTGTAACGTGGTTGATACTGACTTGGCAGACGAGCTGCAGCCGCTCTCACACCGGCGTGATGTGACTTCCCTGTGCCTCTTCTACAAGTACTTTCATGGCTACTGCTCCAATGAGCTTAGATCACTGGTGCCGCCTAAGCACGAATTTACACGAGATACTAGATTAGCAACTAGGTCCCACCCTTTTACAGTTAAACAAATAAGATGTAACCGTAAATTCTACTCCAACAGCTTCTTTTCTCGCGCTTCCCGCCTGTGGAACTCCCTTCCACAAGTCTGCTTTCCCGACAGCTGCAATCTCCAGGTATTTAAATGTAGGGTCAATAGACACCTCCTATCACACTAACTCCCAACTATTCTCACAACACTCTCATCTACCCAACCCTCATTCTTGGTATCCTTACCCGCCTATCACCCACCCTCTGTCATTTCCTATATTTAATCAGCCTTTCTCCACTCTACGTAGCCCCCTGCACAGTAGTGGCAGTGACATGCCTTGCTCGGGGTGAAACGCTTATAAAAAAAAATTTAAAAAAAGTATCTAAATATACACCGACGTACCAAAAACCATAGGGTTAATGTCTTGTATAGTGTGAGGCCTCTTATTCTTCGGCGCATTACAGCAACTCAATGAGGCACCGATTTCGCAGGTTTTATAAAGTACTTTATTTGGAAGCTGATCTATGCGTATCGGTAGGTCTCTAGGATCTTGCTTGCGAACATATTTCTCTATCATGTCCCACACATACTCGGTTTGTCTCATGGTGGGCAAACGTTTTGACCGTACCATTTGTCGGACGTCTCCAGAATGCGGCACCAACCGATTTTGAGCAATGTATCTTGATGACATGGTGCTTTTTCTTGAGAAATAAATGATTGTTTGAATACACAGAGTCCATACATGTAGATATATGATCACGAATTACTAGTAACACACCATGTGTTCATACCGACAAACACTCTCAAGACATTCTACGAAAACATCCCAAGCAAAACAATACTGAAACGACATGCTTAATATACATGTTCTACTGCCTGAATTGAATGTGCATATGATTTGTACCAGTATTATTTGTTTGTTACCTCATATAATGCTAGGTAGACGCCTCTATTCAGGATCGTTATGGCCAGTGTTCAGCCACTGTATTGCTTATTTTTGAGGTATACCCGGTAAAGATACGATACGTTAAATGCTAAATGTTTCCACTATTATAGAAATCGAATATCCAATCCGTGTGATACCCACTATCTTACTACAATGCGATATTTATTAACTTACCTTGGCATGAGCCGGTGTTCAAACTTTCTCACTAGATTCCAGAACACAACTAATGTAGCTTTTCCATACAGCCAAAATACGGTAACGTCACCTGAAATTACGATTGCATAGTAATACATCATGAATTCAGCACGTCATTGTACACATATTAATCACGAATACATGTCATGATATAAATTTTCTGAATACTGGTACAACACTCCTTATACACATATGCGAATCTGAGGTTGTACATTTATGAGATTTAATTGACTTCGAAGCAGGACTACAATTATCGTGCATTAGAAAATAGCGTTGGAGTTATGGACACGGGAAAATGAACACTATGTGCAGAGTTCAAATTTCGGAGATGGTTGTTGTGTTCACTTTCATACAAATATATAGTATAAAACTATAAATCTATCGCTATCTATCTCCATGTACAGCTTAAATAGAAACGCAGGCAAGGCTATCTAACCTGGGTTTGACAACCTGTATATGAACAGAACAACACTGAATTCAAAACTAGTTGTAACTGCGGAAACGTCTACAAACGCCACATCAATTATATATATTCTTTGAGGATGTGATCCTATTCTCTGAAGACTTTCATAGCACTGAGGATGGTTGGGGGTGTAAAAACAGTAAACTCAATTTGTCTTAAATTAACCTGCATTCGCAGAGGCCAAAGATTAGTAAATAAATGCAGAGGTATATTTTAAAAGATATAACAGGACATAACAAGAAATGAGGTTTCTGATTTGCTGGGTGTCTTTTTTGTTAATAATGGTTTTGGTAATACAGGTCTTACTAATTAACCCATAGCTTGGGGCAAAAGATAGATTCATACCTTTCCCAAGGATATTTGAATACAAGAAACCCAAATGAAATTGATACGCAGATCTCCGATTAACAATTCCGAGCCATCTCAACAAGTTGCCTTACTTATTTCTTGCCATGTGTGTATCTCTCAACATAAACATGTTTAAATGTTTACTTAGTTTAGTCCAGTATCAGACCTAACGGGGCGGAATAGGTTTCCTCTTTTTTTGTTTTGCGTGGTTTTATTTACCCGGTGTTAATCCCATCAAGAATTATATTTAATAATGACGTCAAAGTGCAAACGTAGATATTGCAAAGCGAAGTTGTGAAGTACTTAATTTACGTAAATATTAGTAGTTTCCAACGTAATAAGGAATTAAAATCGTATACTTTAATAGCTAAGATCTAACGCAAGAACAAATCCTATATATGTATCATATAACTTTTAATGAAGAGCATTCCGGAAGTTTGAGACTTTATTTTTAGGGGAGACAGTTTTGGCCGTTGTAGATTATTTTAATTTTAGTATATCATCAAATTTAGTATATCATTTCTAATTTTTTTATATCATTATCAGAGGATGTGCGTTGTGTTGCAGTAGATATCGATTCGGAACGAAAAGCAAAAGAAATGAGTTCGTATTCCACCTGAAATTTTTGCATTCACTTACGCTCAAATACTGTTTGGAACGATATTAATTCGTCTCTTCTACAGCTAGTGGATAAATAACAGAACAGATTGGGCTCTTTATCCTTGGTTGGCAACCAATCTACCTCAGAAAGCAATGGTAACATACTACATGAATATTTTCAATCCAATCAGTCATGTCTCTTTCAAGACAAGATTTCCCAAGTGTGTATAACGTATGGCACTAAACTGACTGGCATTATTACTATACATCTAATAAACTGATTTTCATCTTATTCCACATTGAACATAATGGTTGTAATAGCTCTTTGAATACATCTTACTACCACTGCTTGTCACTGCAGTTGAGACGCGAAGACAGTTTCAAAGCTCGCTATGCAATACAATTTTATACAGACAAAGATGGGCATCACCCTGCCTACAATTGAAACTTTGCTTTTTGTGACGTTTCCCAAGCTGAGAGAGAATATTAAAGTTAGTTGTTAAGACGATATTTAGAAGATAGAGTCTGTGACAAGTGTCATGGACACCTTCACTATGGATGACTTCCACGGAGAGTTCACAAAAAAGCTGGACCGCCGCAGCAAATTCAAGAGTAAGTTAAAGGATCCTACTTTGATGGAAAGTAGATTTTTGAACTTCCTTGAAGTTAAAAAATGCCTCCCCTGAAAAAATCTCAACACTACTGGAATGCACTCCTTAATGTTTAATATTATGACACTTCTATTACTAGTTGTCAATCGTTCCATAAGTTTAAATTGTAAATTAAAAATTATTAGAAGTATGAGTAAAAGAGCATAATTTTTAATATGTGCCTATATTTCTGAGATGAGTTATTTACATTATTTACATTGTCCTCGTCTTTATTCTCATATTCACAGCGTTTAGTGCGCTGTACGCTCTGATCTTTTTCAGATGCCGCAAGAATATATGGACCAGTGGATAAAAGAGTTGGTTGAACCCAGTGACTTGATTCATAGAGTTGTGAGTTTAATACTTTGCGAAAGTAGTGGTGAAAAAATAGAAAAATACTGAGTTAAATAAGATATCCGGAAGTAGCGTGACTCATAGAACAAGAACAATCTACCCCAGTGATTGAAATAAAGAATTTGGTTAAAATTTCCAGTCATCTGAAGAAGTCATCAATAAAGATGAGGAAAACATTTCGAAGATTGTAAATAATAATAGTTTTCCTGCATCTGCTTGAAGTCTTTGGTCTTATCACTGGCATATAATGGTAGTATTGTATAGATTGTAATCAGTTAGCATAGCATATTAAAACCCTAAACCGGAAACACAGTAACATGGAGCAGCACATTATTTCGTCCATATGAGTAAATGTTTTAGTGAATGTATCGATTTGTCATTCTATTCGCAATGTAGCCATTATTTGTGCGATGTTAATCGAATATTGATTGGTACAAACTTATGATGTTGTCCGATGAATCCACATTCCACCTGATTCGAGTTGATAGCAGCATTGAAAATTCTTACCCACTCCCAAGATTAGGGTCACAATTATGGATAAAGTATCGTGGAAGATACTGACGAACTCATAATCCTACTTGGTGTGTTCGCGTAGAATGGGTTGTGTCTACTGGTCAGAATAAACACGCTGAACGATTGGCTGGTTGTTTTTTTTTTTTTTTTTTTTTTTTTGCTTAGCGGAGTATCAAGCTCTATAGCTTATTTAATACCGAAATATTTTCTATGCAAACTTTTTTTGATAATACTGGTTTTTTAGTGATACAGATCTTACGAATTAACCCATAACTTGAGGTTAAAATGGATTCATACCTTTTTCGAGGGTCCCACCGTTTACTGTGAAACCAATATATTGTAAACGCAAATTCTACTCAAACAGTTTCTTTACTCGCACTTCCCGTCTGTGGAATTCTATTCCACATACTTTCTTTCCCGACAGTTACAATCTCCAAGAATTTAAATGTAAAGTCAATAATCGCCTGTTTCACTAAGTTACATCCTCTCTCTCATTCTTTTTCTACATCCACCCCACTCTCATCAGTACTCTCTTCCCTCTCCTACTCCCTTCCTGACACCACCTGCATTTTCTCACTCCTCATATCATTCCTCCTTGTCCACCCCACTCTCATCAGTAATATTTTCCCTCTCCTACTCTCTTCCTGACACCCCCTGCAACTTCTCACTCCTCATAATATTCCTTCTATGTAATCCTCTGCACAACTGGCGGTCAAATGCCTAGCATGGGGCGAAACGATTATATATATATATATGTGTGTGTGTGTGTGTGTGTGTATGTGTGTGTGTGCGTGTGTGTGCGTGTGTGTGTGTGTGTGTGTGTGTGTATAATTTGAATATAAAAACCAAAATGAAATTGGCACTCGGGTCTCCGATTAACAATTTTGAGCTATTAATATTCCGAGTCTACTTAGGCAACTGATCTCCCAAGGGATCACCTAATTACTGACAAGTCTCGACCTCGCATAACATCGGTGATCGTAAGTGAACCGGTTTTTGAGCGTGTTATTGATTGGAGACAGTCACGTCACTATAATTTTTGACTACGTACACTCATATATGGACCTTATGTAATTCAATAATGATCATATTTTCCAGGATAATGCCCCGTGTCATCGCGCTCAAATTGCAAACAATTGCTTTGTGTAGCATTCTAAAGACCTCCGACAAATGGTAGGATCAATACGTCTGCCCATCATGAAAGAAATCAAGTATTTGTAGGATATGGAAGAGAATTAGGGCAAGGCAGATCCTCATGTTGTTCAAGACAGGTTTATAGATGTAAATTTAGCTTCCAAAACATTCACGTGTTTGATATACGCGCTGCGTAGTTGTGAGGCAAAGAAAAGCCAGGACAAATTAAAAATCTACTAAAATTTTGATTTTAGTGTCATCCTATATTCTTTCAGATCAGAAGGAGGTACTTTATTTTGCTTGCCTTCATTTGGAAAATTAAGAAAAGTAACTGTTTTCTTTAACAATATATATATTTTTTGAAACAATATATATATATATATATATATATATATATATATATATATATTGTTTCAAAATCGCCGACTGACGCCAATTCGGTCTGGTTTCAATCCTGGGTAAAAAGCAATCGGAGTCTAACTGTACTGATGAGCTGTGATACAGCGAAACAGATCTGTCTGCGGATGACTATTTACGCTCTCACACCCTGATCAAGCACTCTGGAAGAATGGTAGACTTTGAAAAGCAGTAGCTACCCTGGCATCTACGCATTGCTCATTCCGTAATGAATTTGAGCACTCTGGCTAGTGGGCGTGTATAATGATAATGTATAAGTTTAAAAGTCTTCCCTCTTCTAACGAACGCTCATAGCCCAGAGGTAGAATCGCCGACTGAGGCCAATTCGGTCAGTTTTCAATCCTGGGTAAAAAGTAATCGGAGTCTAACCGTACTGATGAGCTACGAAATAGATCTGTCTGCGGAAGACTACAGATATATATATATTTATATTTTAAACATAAACTTTATTAAATATGTTAATTGCTTGCAATTCTACTCCTGAATTTCAAAGCATGGAATTTATTTAATAATGATTCAAAAGTGGAAGTGTAAGAGTTTTGGAAATTGAAATATTTGAAAGAAAAAATGAAATGTGCTTGCTTTATGTGAAGGATTGAAAATAAACCACTAAATTAAGATAGAAAAGTTGTATACAAAATTTGTTAATATCAACAAAAAAAAAAAAAGAAGAATATTGTATCCCTCACGTAAGTTTTATTACACTATAAGAATATAATTGTTGTATTATCTTTTATTGATGTTAATCTAATATTGTGTCTAATATGCTCTTCGGTAAGAACGAAATTTCTGTCACATGACATTATTGCCATAACCAGTATCCCAAGAAGAAGCACTTAAGAAAACTTTTTCAAACTGAAACTATGATCTGGAACTGAAATGAGAGTATTGATAACAGATACCCAGGATACGTCAGAAAATTCAGAATGTGGAATTAATGAATTCTAAACATTTAAAATACCTGTGTATGGATCAGTTATAGCAAATTGAATATAGAACCCTCAGGCACTTTTTCTCCATCCACTCCACCCCCATCACACCAGTATTTTCATCCTTCTCTTACCCTCTTCCTGACACCCACTATAACCTGCCCCTCTTTCCCCCTATGTAACCGCCTGCGTAAAACTGCCTTTCTTGGGATGAAATAAAAAAAGGAAATAAATAAATTGGACACAGTTTAGTTCAGTGTTATTTTTCCAACATCAATGCAACAAAACTTAAAATATTAATCTAAGAAATTGACTAATATTCTTAAATTGTCTCACCATATCTAGACTCTCGTATGGATGCTATATATAGCTTACAATTCGTTTAGTAATACCGATAATATAGATTTATATAGAACCGTTGTTTTAAGTTAGCGACTGAAAAATGGTTTTAAGTGGAAAGAATAATTCTTCTTCTTCTTTTTCTTCTTCTTCTTCTTCTTCTTCTTCTTCTTCTTCTTCTTCTTCTTCTTCTTCTATGTGCCCTGTCCCTTCAGGACGGAGGCGATCATGGCTCTCTTCGTCTCCCTATCCCTTGTGGCTTTTAGTATGTTTGCTCCTGTTGCTCCTGGCAACCACCGTTCCGTCATCCACCTGATCAGGCCCTGCAAATAGGTTATCCGCTGCCTTCCTCTGTCTCTCCTTCCTTCTATCTGACCAGTCAGTATCAGGTTCTCCAGGCTCTCCTTCCTCATTGCATGTCCCAGGAACTTCAGTTGTCTCTTCCTGATGCTCAGCATCAATTTCCTTTTGTTGCCATTCTTTCTAACACCTTGTCGTTGCTTGTATGCTCAGTCCACGATATCTGTAGCATCCTTCTGTAGAACCACATTTCGGCCGCTTCCAGTTTTGTTCTCATTTTCGATGATATTGTCCAGTATTCACAGCCGTATTGAAGAACTGACATCACGTAGCATTCTAGCACTCTTTTCTTCGTTTCTATTGAGATTTTCCTGTGTATTAGTATTTTGCTCATCTTCTGGAACGCGTCCTTTGCCATGCCAATTCACCTTCGGATCTCCGTGTCGCACTTTCCATTGGCGAAGCAACGACGAAAAAACTAAGAAAAATAAATATCAGTTAATATCTAAAAGTTAATGTGTAGATATTCTAATAGGTTACAAGCTGAATAGATAAATGTAAGAGAAATGTTAGAAAATGCAAAGTTTGTAGATGACGATAGTAAATATAATCTTGTTAGCAATTTGAGTGTTATTAAAGGAGCTTCGCAAATATCTAGGCAAAGTGTATATCTAACGTAGAATAAATTAAGACAGCACTATCGTTGAAAACTTTCGTTAGACATGATAAACCGTTTAGGTTCTGCATTAGCCCACACAAAAATTCTTTTTTTTTTTTTTGGTGTATTTTATTATCACATGAACTTCTGTTCTTTTTTTTAATTTATGAAAATATATGTATTGCATTGTCAATTTACAGAAATGTAAAATGAATTTCTATGAGCGTAAACATATTTTGATGGCTTATGGAGCAAATATGCTGAAATAATGCACGCCTCAAAAGCGAAAGTTGTTCACCAATTGAAACGCCGTAACAGGGCTATCAATTTGAGAATGATAACGATAAAATGTAAATATTACTTGAGAATAGGTCAAACAGCCGACGAAAAATATCCAGTCTACGTGGGGTTTATACTGCAACTATAGAATAAGGGAGAACAAGGCCAAGACGCTCATACTCTCGGTCATGATTACCTTTGACTTCGAATTAGCAGAACCATCGACGACTAATATACCGTACGCAATAATATCAAGAAGTCACCTTCCTGACAACTCGACCATCACCCGGATTTCGATGGTCAGAAAGCGAACGCTCTAACAACTCAGACACGCGCCCATATAGTGATATGAGTGAACGCGAAGGTAGTAAAAAGGATAAAGACAAGAATTAGAAGGAACGCTAACGGTTGACTTGAAAAGGTCAATATTGATGTATTCAGGAAGAACTCAGCTGGGAGTTTATTTCGGACGGTGACAGTTCTTTTGCAAAATCTGTCTGAGAGAAGCTTTCTTTTTACATTTGAAACACAGAGAAAATGAGGAAGATTCGACGGAATGCATGTAGCATGAAGTATCTTACTCTAAATGCCTGAACTGGCAGATCTGAAAAAATAGAGTCTATCTAAACAATCGCTAGGCAAATAGACCCGTCCTGGGTATGACGATAAGCTGCATCCGACAGCAAAGACTATGATTGCCAAGTTGTGAGGAGCGTAGAATCACCTCCTAATTGCTGACCAGACCCAACGGAGTTGGTAGGACATAAAAATAAACATTTAAGATGAAAATTTCAGCAATGCATATTAGAAGAATAAAATATTGCCAGCAATACATTTCTGAAGTAAAAATTTTACCAGCAATTATCAGCAAACCATTTTGGGAAAAAATATTACCAACAAAATATTCTGAAAAAAAAAAACTACATGCTAATAATATATCTGACTCTCGTCAGAATCCTCTTTAAAAAATGCGTCAATGAAACCTGATCTACAAACTGATTTCTTAGAAACAATACATCTTCTATTCATATATATATATATATATATATATATATATTACAAGATATATGAATATCTTGTAAAAATGTTGTCGGCATCAAATAACCAGTGAAGGTTGATATGCCGTAAATAAAAACGAGCCAAACCGAACCAAAAAGCAAACAGCGACAGAGTAGCACTTTCACTCCATGCGTCCTAGTTGCATTATTGCCTTGCTTGAGGTAAAAACGCTTTTCAAAAATGCACAAACGGTTCCCATGTCAAAATCGGCACCGACCTTTAGAGTACTGAAGTTTTCTTTCCTGTCAAATGGATTTATGTTTAACAATATCTACATGACTTTTTTCTTAGTTGCGTCAATTTTTATGCTGACAAATTTTGTTTATAAAACGACATCCTCACAATTATAATTACAAACAGATTTTAGATTGTAAAAGCAGAACGAATTGGCTGAAAAATACTCTGTACGTTTAGAATTTCATGCTGAATTATTTCTACGAATTAAATTGATTGAAAGTATGAGGTCATGCTTACGCTTTATGTCTGCGACAGCATTAACATCAGTCTCCTTGAGCCACATAGATATATCTGAGCTTTTTCCTTCGACCATCCTCTCATGATAAAATGCATCTCGACAAGAATTTTACTATCATCATATTTCAGATACATTTTTAAAAAATTAAATCTGTTGTATATTGTTGTTCACCCAACCCAAGGCCTAAGAGCCACTCAAGATGGGAAAAATTATTAAGTGAGGTTGTTGTAAAAGCTTACCAGGAGGGAAAATGATGTGGATATCAGGAGGATATGTCGGATAGATAATGGTTGTTTCTCGACTTTTAAGTTTAAAATTTTAGTGATTTGCAATCATTCTCTTAGAAGTCTATTTCAAAAATTATCAGTTCTGAGAAATAAGCGATATGAGTGGAATTTTCTCCTTACTAATGGAAGATGAACAGTTACGATGACCTCACTCTGTATGCATTACTTGGCGGATCCCAACTGTGAATTTATAGACGGGTGAAACTAAGGAATGTGGCTAGTCTGAACATCTATCACAAAAATAGCGATAGAATCACGAGAGACTAGCAGTATCACCCTGAGCAAGGCGGTAACGATATTCGTATTTGTGAGAAAGGGGCCGTACTGTAAATTATTATTAATCACCTACAATGCCGCGTAAACGCTTTTGAAATTAAGGCCGGAAAGTGAGGATTTAGCGCATATATGTACAATTTTCGGTGTGATAGGGCTCGTGCAAATATAGGATATGCTAGAGGTAGCACGAGTCAATTGTTTCTTTGTTTACTATATTTTAGAAGAATTATCTCGGCTCACGCGAAGACGCACGCCAGCTAATCCAAATTTTCTTAAATAGGAAATTATTAAAACAAATTTCAATTATCATTTCGTTCTTCTTGAATCCGTGTCTTCACAGCCGTCTCTCTACTCAAAGTTTTCTTGATTCTTTCAAACTTAGTGACGGTTTGCGTCCATTTATTTTTAATGCCTTGCTTAAGATTATTCTATGTGTCCTGTTCTTTCAGGACGTAGGCGATCATGGCCTTTCACGTCTCCCTATCCCTGGTGGCTCTTAGCACGCATTCTCCTGTTACACCAAGCAAACCTCGTTCCATCATCCACCTGATTAAGTCCTTCAAATATGTTATCCGTTGCTTTCCTCTGTCTCTTTTCCCCTCTATCTGGCAGGTTAGTATCAGGTTCTCAAAGCCCTCCTTCCTCATTGCATGTCTCAGGAACTTCAGCTGTCTCTTCTTGAGGCTCAGTATTAATTTCCTTTACGTTTCCATCATTTCTAAGACCTCATCATTGCTCACATGCTCGATCCACGATATTCGCAGCATCCTTCTGTAGAACCACATTTGAGTTGCTTCAAGTTTTTCTTTCATCTTTACTTATATTGTCCAGCATTCACTGCTATATTAAGGAACTGACAACACATAGCAATCCAGTACTCTCTTCTTTGTTTCTAGCGAAATTGTCCTGTTTTTAATACTTTACTAAACTTCTGGAATGCTTCCTTTGCCATGCCAATTCGCCTTCGGATCTCTGTGTCGCACTTTCCGTCTTCTGTTATAACTCTTCCCAGGTATTTAAATTTTTGTACCTGCTTAATTCTAGTATTCCCAACCTGTATTTGGCATATTGGGCTGCCTTTTTTACAGATGACCATGCATTCGATTTTCTTGCACTTTATTTATAGTCCGTTCTTGTCACTCTCTTCTGCTACCTTCTGTAGATCTTGTACTTTCCTTTCTGTGTCTGCTATCAGCACTGTATCATCTGTGTACCTTAGGTTGTTTAAATTGTGACCTCCGATGAGGAATACAGGTATATGTTTTAGGGTCCTCCAAATATTCTCGCTGTACAAGTTGAACAAATCCGGTGAAAAGACCATCCTTGTCTTACGCTCCTTTCTATCTTTGTATATCTGCCGAATTCGTTACCTATCCGTATACAAGCGGTTTACAATGAAATGATTGAAAAATATAGAAAAATATTCTTTTGCCTGCATTTCTGAGATAAGGAGTTTTCATATTTTACACTGACTCTAACTATACACTATGTGTTCCAGGTATTGAACTCACGATTATTAAATATTCCTGAATCAACGATTTGATCCACTAAGCAACCGTCACATAAGAAAAGTGCAAGCAATAATTAGGAATTACTAAATGTAGAAACTAGGCAAGAATCTCTAGACATAATCAGTGGGATGAGAACAGCCCTAGATTAAACAAAGGATTCAGGTCAGAATTCCGTGCAGGTTACCCAAATCGAAATGCATACGATGAAGGCCAGAGGGCACAATAGCCGAAACATTGTGATAACAACAATAAAAATAGGGACAATAATTATTATTTCGACATTAGTCATTAATAAATTTAAACGATATTCTGGTTTTTATTTCACAATATTGACAAATACAGTATTATCTTGGATGTTGTTAGACGAAGCATTGTCAACAAAATGACGAATATTCCTAATTTTTTCAGAAACATCGTTGATTTCCGGACTGGCTGTATATATTTTATTATATTATTGAATTATTTATAAAGACAACTATTTACTTTGAACTTAGTAAATATATTAGTCTTGTTCTTGTTCTTTATGTATCGTTTCCATTCAGTTGAATCTAAACGTCAGATGGTCGTTTTACAGGTATTAGTGCATATCTAATCAGAGTAAATTTAACGGTTGTTCTTTGTTTCTGAATAGAACTCTTTAAGAATGGCTGTAAAATAGTATTTGAAATGTTTGGCACCGAAATGAAAAAAATGAAAAAGTATATAGCATCAATTGTGAAGAGCAAGTTTGATGAAAAATAGGAATTAAGCACACACACACACACACACACACACACACACACACACACACACACACACACACAAACATATATATATATATATATATATATATATATATATATATTGCTTTGAACAAAATGGAGGGTTTGTGAGTGTTATACTTTTTCCATTTTATCACTCTTATGGAGTTGTGTGTTTACACCCCCTTACATTTTTATTATTTGATTAAAATTTACTTTTAGACGAGCCCCATCTTTCCCCCGTATTTGTAAGTTAAACTTTTGTTGTTCTCCTTTGTCCTGTACTTACTACTCATAATAAACCCAACCTAAGCCTTTGAAAAGTGTTGGTCGAAAGGTTCCTCAGGTTAGGTTATTATAATGACGTCCATTTTGTTCAAAGCAATTAGTTCTTTCTGTGTGTACAAATCTTTGTTTGTATATATATATATATATATATATATATAATCAGAAAAAGACACCTGTGACTTCGAGAACACATCGTGAGAAAAGACGGCTTTGAAAACATAACACTCAAAAGACATACAGAAGTAAACAGTGAGGAACTTACATAAAGAACTTGTGTAGATGGATGTCAGAACAGAAAATATGAAAACAAATATAATGAGAAAGACGACTTTAAAACAATGGGTCTCACAGATTATAAGTAAGGCAAGAGGGAGAGGGGAAAAACAACGAGGGACCTACCAAACAAATTTGTTGAAATGGATGCCAGGACTGGAATTATGAGGAATAGCGAAAAGACTTATACAATGAGGAAAGACGGCTTTGACGACATGACTCTGAGAGGGTATACTGCAAACAAGAGTGACAGAAGAAAACAACAAGGAAACTACCCAACGACATGATTAATGATCGCTAAAGATGTTTAATGAGTAAACGAAACTCACAGGACTTATCAAAGGCAAGATTGACAGACAGAAACAGCGAGTAACATTCTGTCGAGCTTGTGTAAATGGATGTCAGAATATGAATAATGAGACAAATATTATCTGGAAATTTAGGTTTTGAAAACATGATTCTCATCGGACAAACCAAAGGCAATTGAAATGGAGGAGAATTGCGAGGATCCTAACCAACATGCTTGTGTGCTTGAATGCCAGAATAAGAATTATGACACACTCCACCCACATCTATTGAACAGGTGAAGAGGCTCATCCCTTGTTTCCTGTTTAGGTTGCGGTTTCCGGTTTTCTCTTTTCTAATCTTCTTTTTTTTTCAATTGGAGTAGATAGACTAAACTATCGCCCTGTTCACACTCCACCCACATCTATTGAACAGGTGAAGAGGCTAATCCATTGTTTCCTGTTGCACATCAATGGCGTTTCCGCCTTGCTCGGGGTGATACGATTACAAAAAAAAAATAACGAAAACACTGTTATAATAAGGAAAGACGGTTTTAAATATAGAACTCGCAAGATACACTGAAGGCTAGAGGGAGGGAAGAAAACAACAAAAAGAAACCAATGAGCTTGTGTAAATAGATTAAAAACAGGAAATATGAAAAATAGCAATATATATATATATATATATATATATATATATATATATATATATAAACAGGAATGAAGTGTTTGAAAACATAACAAACATAAGGTCTAGCGAACGTTAAAGTTTTCTAGAAAAACTGCGGGTAACTTGACTAATGAGCTTGTGTAAATTGATATCAGCTCAGTTATTGAGAGATAGCGAAAAGACAAATACAGTGAGGAATGATGTTCTTTGAAAACATAACGTTCACGCGACATACCAAATGCAGGAGTATCAGAGAAACAAACATCTCGTAACCTACCCAACAAGTTTGTTTAAATAGATGTTAGAACAGGAGTTATGAGAGACAGAGAAAAAACAAAAAGTGGCTTTTTAAACATGACAATCAAAATATATACCGAAGTCCCTGTGCCTTTTCTATAAATACTTTCACAACTTCTGCTCCAATGAACTTAGATCACTGGGGCCCCCTAGGTATGAAGTCTGCACGAGATACTAGATTAGCAACTAGGCCACGTTATTTTACAGTGAGACAGATAAAATGTAACCGCAATTTCTACTCTAATAACTTCTTTACTTGCACTTCCCGCCTGGCCGACCTGCTAACAACCGTAACGGAGTACATGCTACAGGCCCTTGATGAGTCTGACGAGGCTCGCGCGGTTGCTCTGGACATCTCCAAGGCTTTCGACAGGGTTTGGCACTCTGGCCTCCTATGCAAACTACGCGTTATGGTATTACCGGTCGCCTGCTTGACCTAATCCAATCTTTCTTAAATAACCGCAAAATGAAGGTCGTTCTGAATGGGCGTGCCTCTTCGTCCTACAGCACGAATGCTGGTGTCCCACAGGGCTCTATCCTGGGCCCAACTCTCTTCCTTATTTTCATCAACGACCTCCCAGATGAGATCAAGTCCCAAGTAGGCATCTACGCAGATGACACTACAATATACTCCCGCTCCAGTAAGAAACCTGTCGTGGCGGACAGACATGATCTCGCTGCTAATCTTGAGCGGGATCTACACTATGTGGTGAACTGGGGCAAGAATTGGCTTGTCAACTTCAATTCATCTAAGACCAAGTCTGTCAACCATTAAAGGCAACCTCTCCTGCCTCCCATAAGCATGGACCAAGTGATTCTCCCTGAGAGTAATACACTACGCCTCCTCGGACTTACCCTGTCCTCAGACCTCAAATGGAACCACTATATTGAATCCATAGCAAAATCTACTGCTAAGAAGATTGGGTCACTATGTCGATCAAGGATGTTTTTTCCACCTGAATCCATCCTGCATATATACAAATCAACCATCCTCCCGTGCATGGAGTACTGCTGCCATTTATGGTCAGGTGCCCCTGCCGTTCTCCTCAGTGTTCTTGACAAGCTCCAAAGGAGAGTCTGTAATGTGATAGGTACTGATCTGGTGGCTCGACTGCAGCCACTTCCCCATCGTCGAGATGTGGCCTCCCTTTGTCTGTTCTATAAATACTTTCATGGCTTCTGCTCGGACGAGCTTAAGTCACTGATGCCTCCTCAACAGGTGTTTACTCGTGCAACCAGACTGGCAACTGGGTCCCACCCATTCACAGTCAGGTTAGCTTCTTCTCCTTCAGCTTCTTCTCTTGCACTTCCCGCCTGTGGAACTCGCTCCAGTATTCTTGCTTTCCTGACGGCTACAACATCCAGAAATTTAAATCCAAAGTCAATACTCATCTGCTAACCACTGGACTCTAGCTCTCTCCTCACCTCTGTATAAGCTTCCCTTTCTCTCCACCTATGTATCTGTCATCGCACCTGCTTTCTATTGTTCCTTTCTAACTAGTTTGTACTCCTCACTCTTTTCTAATTAATCAGTGGCGTTTCCGCCTTGCTCGGGGTGAAATGATTAAAAAAAATATATATACTTGCTTCCTCGACAGGTACAATCTCCAGGAATTTAAATGTAAGGTCAATAGTCACCTCTTATCACACTAACTTGCATCCATTCTCTCAAACTCTCTTTCCATCTTCCTCACCCCCATCCTCGGTATCCTCATCCGTCTATCACTCTCCTCCCGACATTTCCTATAACTAACCACCCTTTCTCATCACTTTCCCCTATGTAACCCCCTGAGAAACAGTGGCCGTGGAATGCCTTGCTTCGGGTGAAATGATTAAAAAAATTCTAGATGGCCAAAGGAGACTGCCAAGAAACTATTCAATAAATGTATGCCAGAACAGGAATTATGAGAGATGGCAAAAAGACAAATATACCGAGGAAAGAGGGCTATGAAAACATGGTACTCACAGGACAAACTGAATGTAAGATTGACCAAGATAAAGAATGAGGAATCTACCCAAAAGGGTAATGGATGCCAGAACAGGAATTATGAAGAATAGTGAAAAGACAAAAATAATGAGTAAAGAGAGTTTTGAAAACATGACACTTACAGGATATACCGAATTTAAGATTGCCAGAGGAAAGTAGCGTCTAACCAACCCAACGAGCTTCTGTCAATGGATGTCAGGATAAGAATTATGCGAGATATCGAAAAGTCAAATATTATGAAGAAACACGGCTTTGAAAATATGACTGTCACCGGACATGCAAGTGTGACAGAGGTAAACAGCGAGTAACCAAACCAACGAGCTTGATGTCAAAATTGTAATTATGCGACATTGCGGAGAGAAAAATATAAAGAATATAAATAGCTTTGAAACATGACACTCAACAGACATATAGAAGGCAAGAGAGAAAGAGGAAAACATTGAATAGCCAACACAACGAGCTTGTGTAAATGAATGTCATAGGAGTTATTATTCGTGATAGCGAAAAGACAAATATAATGAGGAAAGACGGCTTTGTAAATATGACAAACCTCGGACATATCGAAGGCAATAAAAAGACAGGAAAACAGCGAGGGACCTACCAAACGATCTTGATTAATTGGACGTAAGAGCATGAAGTGAAAAGAATGATCAAGTGACAAATATATCTTAAGGCTACAAAGAATATGAACTTGTGAATATCCATCTTTGTACAAATCCTGAAGCGATCAAATACTTAGAAAAAGTGCATTATGTCAGCGAAAGCTAAAATGAAGATAATAATAGTTTATTTACTAATATGAGATCAGTAAAATTCATGCCAATATATGTTTGAAATTCAGTCAGTCACACAGTTAAGTGCTATATGTGAAAAACACTTGGGCAATCATGACTCAAAAGGGACATGACAGACTAGGCAAAAGTTTATCACGCAGTAGGTTGCCTTCAAATTTGCTGTCGACTGGGTGTCAGCCGAGCATACAGGACCCAATTTGTCCTGTTATTTATCTTATAAGTGGAGCGAAGAGACTGATTAATACATTTTCCTATAGGTATTTGCGCGTAAAAGAATGCAATAAATTCAACTGGTTTTGATTATAATAGAGAGGGCATATATATATATATATATATATATATATATATATATATATATATATATATATTCTTCATTATTTGACGACATAATCTAAACTTATTTATAAACGGAACTTTGTCTCTATGCGTGTGTGTGTCTGTGTGTGTATCTGTTACCTATAGACTCCGAAACGGCTGAACCGATTTCCTTGAAAATTTACACAGTTATACTATAAGCGTCTGCGAGTGTTATTAGCTAAGTTTTGTGTCGAGGTACCCCCGATAAATATCGAAAATCGATGTTATAGAAGGAGTGGTCCGATTTTAATCAAATTTGAAACACTCATAGACAAAGACATAAGAAACGATATTCAGAAGTTTCAAGGTTGCAGTTCTTACAATAGTGCAGAAAATCGATAATATATATAGAAGGCAAGATGTTTGTGTGTGTGTGTCTGTTTATCTGTCTGTATGTCCTTTATACAAATCTACAATTTTTATCCGATTCTCAACAAACTTCACACAAATATTCATTAGGCTGAGTTTGAGCTCCATGACCATGGATTAGTTTTAAAGCTTTTATTACACCCAAGCAACGCCGGGCTATACTGCTAGTTATTGCATAAAATAAAATAAGTTACTATTATTAACGAAACATGCAGCAAGAGCTTAAATAACTGGTAAAAAAGTTTAGTAAATGGAATTAAATAGAATGAACTAAGCTGGCACAGCCTTAATATTGTCTCTTTAATGAATTGAGCCGACACTGCCTCGCTATTGTTTCTCTTTCCGTGAGTGTGAGAGGAGGCATATCTTCTTCCACCGAACGCCCCATGGCCAAGTGGTAGAGTCGCCAAATCGGTCGGGTTTCGAGCCTGGGTTGTGTAGCAATCGGTGTCTAACCGTACTGATGAGCTGTGATACAGCGAAACAGATTTGTCTGCGGATGACAATATATATATAGTCATCCGCTGTTTTGCTGTATTACAGATCATTACTACTGTTTGACATCCGATTTACCCAGAACTGAAACTCGACCGAATTGACGTCAGTCGGCGATTCTACCCCTGAGCTCTTTAGAAGGAAGCAGATTTTTAGCGTATGATGTATCATGCGCCAGTAGTTAGAGTGCTCTAATTCATTACTGAATGAGTGATGTGTAGGTGCTAGGGTAGCTGTTTTTCAAAGTTTACCATTCCTCCAGAGTGATTAATCAGGGAGTGAGAGCGTAAATAGTATGTACATTGATTTATTGATGATTTTTTAATTACTTAGTTTTTGATCATAAAAAATTAGACCATGACACATTTGTATAAAAAGTGTTCAATACAAATATTGTAGAACTTTTGATTATTTTTCATTTGTAAACGAATTATATATATATATATATATATATATATATATATATATATATATATATATATATATATATATGATTTAATAAACTTTTTTCGGTTGCAAATTATAACCAAACTATCCCCACTTGCAACAAAGAAACTGTTATTGATTTTACTGCTATAATTATTTTACTTGGAAAGGAATTCGTTTAAATTCGGACAGAGAACACGCAGAAATAAATTACTGTTTCCGTACCTTAAAGTGAACTGATTTACACATAGTTTGTTGTTTTATAAACGCTTAATTTAAAGTTAATTAAATATACATTCAGTCTAATTTTAGCCTTCAACCGATGATTTTCTGACCACCTATGATCATCATTTAATTATGGACACGTTTTACTTTTCATTAGCAATTTAGAGTAATATGCCGAAAACGTTATTTGAAAAAAAATTCCTATATAGGTCAAATATTTCAAACGTTCGTTTTACTATGTATCAGGACATGCAGACAATCTTTCTAAAGGAAATGGATTGAAATATGCTGTCTTTATTTTACGTGAAATGCGACGAAGGTGATAATTTGATTGCTTTTGCCTATTCGTCTGATATTCTACGAACTCACTTCCGTATGTACATACACATACATATTCACGAGTATTATTAATGATAATCATTTGGGACAGGGCGCATTCCACAGAGAATTTTATTTAGGAAACTCTTTTCGCAGACAAAATCGCTTGCGAAGTAAATTCGATTCTTCCTGGATCCTCCGCATTTACGACCTTGTGCTAAATGAAAACAAGATTGGTAGATAGGAACGATTTGGAAGAAAGCCTTTTGGCATTTCTTGAATATGTCGAGAGGTATGCAAATTTCTTAAGTAGGTGCATCCAAACACATACATATGTACGTCCATGCATACTTCTAGTTAGAGACATATCTACACACACACACACACACACACACACACACACACACACACACACATATATATATATATATATATATATATATTACTAGTGTCTTTCTGTATCATTTTTTGAGGAGCCTACACTTTAGAAATGAGAAACCAACATCCTCACAGTCTGCTAGGCAGCGAAATAATTTCATCTTCTGACAGTTTATCACTTTGCTGAAATATTTTGAGCGTTAAATAAAAGATATTTTTGTAAGCAACTGGATATATTACTTAAATATAATAGGCCAACGTAATAAAGCTTGATTGACAGACACGATAGATAACATCGGAAAAACATTAACACGTTGAGATTTCATTCTATCTATAGCAAATACGTAAGAATTAGATTCGCTGTTTACTCAAGGCAAAGCTAAACAAAACCTAACTATAGTAAAAGAAAAATATCTCCGTAAAAATCGACATTGGGAAATTGATACTTTTACTTAAGTAAATCTCATATCTTCATATTAATTCTAATTGTACCAGTTAGAAAATTATATTCTTTAAATATTACCTTTAGTCATAAGTAATGTCTGATTTTTTAACCAATTGTAATAACGAATCTATATCCGTTAACGAACCATTTATGAAATCTATAAAATAAACGGTTGAAAACCTATTGCATATATCTTTAACAACAAGTATAAATTTCCATAACTGATCTCATGTTTGAACTCCATAGAAGAATGTTAATGTGTGTGGTGCTACTGTCTTTTTTGTTTTTATTCATTTTTTACTAGAATGTTTTGCAACATGCTGAAACATACTAAACTACTTATAGTATTTAGTATTGTTGAAGGTATCACTCACATTTTTCGTTGGGATTTACAAACTCTGCCTTCCATTCAGTTTCTCGAACCAGTCAATGAAAAATGAATAAGCTAATTTATTTGGAAAATACTTTGACAATAACATGCTATGGGGTTTTATATTTTCTTAAATATAATTTAATTTAACTTAATCTTATAGGGCTTCATTGTAAACAATATATTTTAAGACAATTTATTCATTTGCTTTTTCCTTTTTAACAACGAAGAACTATTTGTGAGGTTTACTTACTCTTGAGTAAGTAATATGCTTAAATACTCATTTCTGAATCTAACTTTCAACTTATTGAAATGTTTGGTCTTATGATTTGTTCATAGTCCTTGTGAACGTAGGGCAAACTGAAAGCTTGTCTCTGCATATCAAAACTTGTAGAGAAGATATGCAAAATCAATATAGCATTTGATTAAATATATTTTTTTTATTTTAATCAGGAAATTGTTTTTAAAATATTAGTTTTATTTTGTATGTTAAATAATAACATTTTAATTTTTCCAAAAAAATAATGAAAATTTATTGTAATAAGCTACGCACCCTAATAAAACCAATTTTACTTTGTATTCCTTTAACTGTTTGCACTTCTCCCCAAAATTTAGAGGGTGTCACGGACGGACTAATGGAAGTTACATGATTTTACATATATACTTCACTTGCGTTTGGTGCAAAGGATATAGACTCGGAACGATGAATCGGGGAGCTGAGTTCGAAATTCTGTTGGATTCCTTGCATTCAAATATAATTGGGAAAGGTTATAATCCATCTCGTCGATCCAGTTATGAGTTAAATAATAGGACAGCTTGGGTTCTATAACCTTGGTAGGTAACCAGTCTACCGCAGAAAGCAATGGCAACCTACTACGAGATACATCTTCTGCCCGGTCAGTCATGTCTCTTTCGAGACATGATTGCCAAAGCGTGTATCACGTATGGCACTTAACTGACTGACTTCATTTGTAAAGAAGCTATTACGCGATCTAACATGTGGTGCCTTCAGGCGATTTGTAATAACTGCTTTTACTGTTTATTTAAGAACGCTGAAGTAACGGTGTTTTTTTTTTAGGAACGCTCACGTGACGGGGAATTTTGGAACTATATATGGAAAATATAAGGTTTTCATCCATGGTTGTATAAACCATATAGGTACTATTTAGTATGGTTAAACTTAATGATAATGTCTGTTCCTTCATTCAATATTATTGCAAATCGTCTGAAGAAACCAAATGGTAGAAACCTAGGTCGCATAATAACTCGTTTACAAATGAAGATTATTCAAAGTTCTAAAATATAATTTTATTGAACACTTTTTAATACAAATGTGCACTTGTCTAATTTTATCATGACCAATAACTAAGTAATTAAACTATGATTTTATATACAGATAGATTTATTTAGAATTCTTAATAACCAGTGAAATGCTAATGCGCATTTATATGCTCGGCATCTGGAACGTGTCCACGAACACTGAGTCAAAAGCACCCTACTTTAGCCAGTAAGGAAAGTGTTATTCTCCTTCATGACAAGGCAAGCCCGCATACATTAAGAATAACACCGGAACATGTCTACTACTTGGATTGGTCATTTCTTTCCTACAGTTTCTTCCTTATTGACCTGAAGTTACACAAAACGATTATTAACCTTTTTAGATGACCGCAAATATTGATATGTAAAACTTTCTCTAAGGAAAACCAGATTCGAGAGTTTGTCGAATATTTTTGTCACCAAAACACACGGAATTTTTCTAAAAAGTTATAGTAAAGCAGTAAACGGCAACAAGCCATTTCAGTTAATGCTAAATATACAATTGAATAAATTCTGGGACTTAACATTTGCTGATATTAAAGAAACTCAGTCGACACCACACGCAATTATTCGGTTATCCGTGTCTGAATTGGCGCCTCTTTACAAACCAGTTGGTCCCAAATTTTATAAAAATGTTCTCTTATCTTTTATACAGATAGGGATGAACAGCTACTAGCCAATGTAATGTATTGCTTTTAATTCTGAGTGAATTCTTTTTACTCAGCGGAGTTTGTTCAAAATGTTAGGTCTGTTTTTTAAGCATCATATAAATTATACAACTCCATATTTAACTTCTATAATTATTTGATACAATGTTGAACAAATATTAAATCTATATTTTAGCTGCATAAATTTAGACAAGTCAGTGCGTCTTATACCTGGAATATTTTCGTTAGTATTTTCTATAGTATACGAGAGGGCATTTTTACGGAAATAATTACAGTATATATTTCTATTTCTCTCTCTCTCTCTCTCTCTCTCTCTCTCTATATATATATATATATATATATATATATATATATATATATATGAAATTAGAGTGAATGAGTTAAATAGTGTAGACATTGAAATTAACACAGACTAAGTGTCGGATGATTGCTCAAGGCATTATCATGGTGGTTGACTTTTATGTCCAAAATCTTAATTTCAGCAAGCGCTCTATTCTCTATCCTTAATAAATATAGCAAATATTATCTACTTATCTCTATAAATGCGTGTTTAATTTATATCCGTATATGTGCATGTGTGCGCGCGCACAAATCGCACTAACGAAAAGTGATCAATTCATCTCCAAAAGAACGTGACGTGGCTGATTGAAGAATTTCTTGTTTGTGGTTATATACAAATTTGATTGGGCACGATAATTTAGAAACAACATAGTTTTTAGCAATAGGCGCATTTTTGAGGTCCCACGTTATCTGTTTTGAGATTTTCATAATCCGTATATATAAAATGCAATCTGTGAGTCTGTGTGTGTTTGTTCCCTATGCACGCGTACATTTTTTAAGCTAACTCATACAAACTTTCTAGGGACACATATATACAGGGAAACCAGGTCGACACATAATTTTTCATTTGAAGTTCAGCAATTTTCCCTTTCACACTTTTTGGCCAATGGATCCGATTGTTTACATTTGCTCCGTAAAACATCTAAGATCTAAGATGATTGCTAGATTACGTTACAGAAATCAAATCATACGTGTCAAACGCGACTAAAAAAGAAATGAGCCTTTATATTTAATTTTTATTTCGCCGTTTTAAAAATTAAATTGGTCAAAACTTTCGACGTTTTAAAAATTTATTTGGTCAACAAAAAATGTGATTATTTTCCCCCGTAATTTTCGAATAAAAGAAATATTTTTTAAAAAAGTGTTTTTTCAAACAAAAACAAAATATATAAAAAAAAGTGCCCATGGTTAATTTAATTATTTAAGTTTTTTTTTTTAAGATTTAATATTTCATACTTCACAAAATAAAATTAAAAAAATAAAGCTTTTTTTTCGCTACATATTTCATGCAGGGAAACAACTATTTGTAATTTCGTGTGACATTAATGTAACTTTTCCTCTAAAATGTTTACATTTGTAAATAATCTTCGAAAATTTCTGAAATTAATTCAGTCAACAAAAAATGTAAATATTTTCTTCCATAATTTTGAAACAATTTAATTATTTATGTCTTTTTTTCAGATTTAATATTTCATACTTCAGAAAATAAAATTTTAAAAAATAAAGCTATTTTTTCGCTAAATATTTCATGCAGGAAATCAACTGTCTATAATTCGTGTGGGATTAATGTGACGTTTACTCTAAAATTAAATGTCTACATTTTTAAATATTCTTCGAAAATTTCCGAAATTCATTTAGTCAACAAAAAATGTACGTATTTTCCCTCGTAATTTTGAAACAAAAACAAACGCAATGTTGTTTACAATGTCACACAAAACATTAACTCACGTGTACGCAAAACAAAAGAAAATAGATTTTTAATGGAAGTTTTGAACAATATTTAAACAACAATTTTTTATATAATTATTTTTTTATATAACCGAGTTTTAACGTGAGACGGCGAATACAAGCGCTTGGAAATCGCAACACTCTGCATTAATCATCTAAATAAAAATGTTCTGGGTTGCACAGGCAATGCTAGTTAATGAAAATTCTAAAATATTTTTTGCTATTATTGAGTGACTTAGTAATAATTTGAGGGTTGTTTCGTTCAACATCGAGATGAAGCTTAAAACGTGTTGGTGACTTAGTAATAATTTGAGGGTTGTTTCGTTCAACATCGAGATGAAGCTTAAAACGTGTTGGTGACTTAGTAATAATTTGAGGGTTGTTTCGTTCAACATCGAGATGAAGCTTAAAACGTGTTGGTGACTTAGTAATAATTTGAGGGTTGTTTCGTTCAACATCGAGATGAAGCTTAAAACGTGTTGGTGAATTTTTTAGAGTCAATGCATAAATGTTGAATACATTATTAAAAACATGAATTTATTTATATAAAAATGTAAGATGAATCATTGTTTGTAACATAGGGGAAATTAAACGGTTCATTTTGCTTGGGAAACAATTTTGTTTGAATACAAATGAATACTTTATTTTTCTAGATTAGTGATATGACTAAGGTTAGTAATATCTCGTAAAATCTCGTAACTAATTTAAGTTGATTTGTCTCCCTTCCCACTCCACATATGACAGGAAAGATATAAATAAATACACAGGAAATATATAAATGCAAATTGATAATTATTATATTGTTTGATTATTCACAACGGTTATATGCTGTGGTTTCCTTGGAAGTGGATTATTTATCTCAATTTAAATATTGAGTATATTTGGTTCTTTATTACAAAGAAAAATAAATTGAGCATTCTTATAGACTTTGTACAGTGGAATGCAAATTAATTGCAATATCCCACTAAATTAGGCTTATTCTCATTTCAAATATGTTATATATTAATACATCGAAATCTAGAAATCTTACAAGCAATCTATTTTTCATTATTTAAAATGTTTGGAATGTTGTACTCATTTTTATTGTCATATTCATGAGCTTTCGGTCTTTGTACGCTCTGACATTATTCAGGTGTCTTGAATTTTGAACTGAGAACTTTTTTGTTCGCCACTACTCTCACCAGGTATTGAACTCAGCTATTTGGGTCAGGTCACCGGATCCAACCAATTTGTTTTTCCACCTAACTTACATCCTAACTCTCATGGTTTTTTCTCCGTCAACCCAACTCATCAGTAATCTCTTTCTTCTCATATTCTCTTCCTGACACTCTCTGTAACCTGTCACTCTTTTTCATAGCAGTCCTCCTATGTAAACCCCTGCCAACAGTGGCAGCAAAATGCCTTGCTTGGGGCCATACGATTATAAAAAAAAAAGATATAAATTTGTAGAATATGACAACTCTTAATAAAGATTTATAGAAACATTTTTTTGTAAAACTGAAGCTCTGTTCATAATAATTTTATCAATTCCTTAATACTGAGGATAATATGGACCAAACATGTGAGCAACAACTAATCTTTAGAGAAAATAGAAACAGTAAGGACAAGAAGAGGCAGTTGAAATTTTTGTGGAATGTGGGCTTGGAAAATCTGATACTCAAATGACATATTAAGGGAGAGAGGTACAGAGAAAAACAACACGTAATATTTTTAATGGGTTTGAGTAAATGGCAACGGGTAGGAAGATATGGAGGGCCATGAGAGGGCAATTTACATGAACAAGAAGAATGTTGCTTTCCAGATATTTTCAATTCTTGCAGGGATTTCTTATTCTTCTAACGTTTTCCCATGAATCATTTTGGTCGGTTCTAAAGTTGTTTTTTTATCAGGAAATATATAAACGTCACCGCCACACTGTATAATAAATTTTACTTTCTCTCAAGGTCCTGTTATTCATGCAGTTTTTTCTTCTTCAGATTCAGTTTCTGGCCTATTAAAATTTTTATTGAAGTCAGAATTCCAGCGTCAGTTTTTGCTGAGGGCTAAGCTTAAATTAAGTTTTCCTAATGCTTTCTATTTTATTTAATATTTTCACTTCCCATTTTTCTCATATTTGGTATGAATAAGTATTAATTTCACTAGAGAATAGAAACGCATCTTAATGCAACGATTGAAATAATATTCTTAATTGAAACACGCATACTTATTTACTTATTTAAATGCTCAAACATATATTTGAAAGCTTCTGGCCACGTAGAAGTATTGGTTCCTGTATGATCATCAAAATTAAACAACGTCGGGCCTGGTAAGTAACCTAAGTAGACAACCACTGGACAATACCAGGTTCTCTAAGTTTGGATGTTAATGTGGTTTAATAGATAATGTCTTGAAATTGTTAATTGGAGAGCCAAGTTCTATTTTCATTTGGGTTCATTATTCAGTTGAGCTCACCTTTAAGAAAAATAGGAAGCCACCTCTCTTGCCCCAGCTATGAATAATTAGCAAAACTTCTATTACTAAATCATTATTACCCACCGAAAAATTTCTCATGATCTAAAAATATTCTCTAGCAGCAAAAGGTTGATATGCCGTATAAAACTAATTAACCAATCAAAGAACATATATTTGAATAAGCGACAGTAAAGTAGTATCAATACTATTTGTTAGTAATTACATTTTTAATAATAATAATCATAATACTAGTGCTACTCACAGGACTAATATTAGGGGTACTAATATAAGTACATATATTGCAAACACTTTAAGAAAGCCTGATGTCACTTTGCAAAGTTCTTAAAAATTCATAATGAATTCGAAATTTAATAATAATAATAATAAAAATAATTGGGGCAAGCGGCCAAATCGAGGCCTGAAGGTCACGAATCAAGGTCAGCTGACCCGGTTCTCGTTGCGTTCCTAGATCAGTAAAAGCTGACCTTTTCCGAAGTGATGTTAAGCTATATGCAGTGCCGGGGCAGAACCCGCTCAGGGTAGATGAGTTCACTGCACACACAATATGCAGACTGACTGAAATATTTCATTGGTCTCTTTATTTTCTTTTTTTTCCTCCTCCCGACAACCACACATTTTTTTTTCTTCTTATAGTTTTCGTTGTTTTCCCTCCCATTGTCTCTGTCGCTCTATCACCCTTTCGCCTTTCTTTCCTTTCATTGTCTCTTATATAGGTAGACCTCCATGTGTGACACAGAAACATAGATTAGCACCAGTCGCATATAAGCAGCCTTGAAATTATGCCCGTCAATACATACATATATACATATACATATATACGTGTTTTTGTGCGTGTGTTGCCTGTGTTTGTCTCTGTGTGTGTGCTTGCTAGGCGCACACTTTCTGATACAGACGTCAACATATTTTATTAACCGGGATTCGCCTTGAGGCATGGTCACATGCTTCAAGTTAAAACTCCCAAAGAGACAGTAAAGCCTGTTTCCCTTCATTAACGAAATGCTCCCCACCCGGCACCGAAAAAAGACTTTCGAATTCTGAAAAAGGCCGTACTGCGAATGCCATATTTGAAACAATTTTTTTGCTACCCTCCCTAACAACAGGTAAATACCGCTATGCAGTCTCTTAAGAGGAAAGTATTAAGTATATTAAATATCAATTGAGATGACAAATAGCAGATGTTCTTTTATACATACATTTTTTAATCAAATTAACCCCAAGCAAGGCAGTAAAGCCACTATGACCCATGGGGTTACTAGGTATAAAAGAAATAGAAATCAGAGACATTACCAAGAGGTAGCAGGCGTTGCGTTTCTTAAGTAAAATGCATTACGTACAATATATATCAATAAAGGATAGGAAATAGCAGCTATGTTTTTATACAAACATACATTTTTTTAATCGAATTTACCCTAAGCAAGGCCGGATTACAAAGTGTGAAATAAATAGAAAAAAAAATATTAATAAACAAAGCAGTAGTGGAGTAATCGGGAAGAGAGTAGATAACGATTGACATTGCACTTAAATTTTTAAAGATCAAAGTTAACTGAAAAAAATGGAGCTGGAAGGGAGATTCACAAGCAAAAAGTGAGACAAAAAAAACATCTAGCCAATTTAACTGTAAATTGATGAGAACTTCTTGCCAATCTGCTGCTGGAGTTAAAATCATAAATGCTAGGTATTAGTATTATAGCAAAGAGCCCACCCGAACAGTTAGCAATAAATATTTATAGAAAAAATTACAGTGAAGCCTCGTTACGTCGGTATGAAAGTGACTGAATCCGTCAGGTCAGGAATAATAATATTCCGGATTTTCTTATCAATTAACTCCCCCCCCACACACACATAGTGAATAATGGGTAAATTCTCGCCATTTCATACATTTAATCTCGCGCATGCGCTTTGTTTGTTTTTTATTTTGTTGACTACTAGATATATTAGTGTCAGTTAGGCACTGTCTATAAAGAAAAGAGCCCCATTATGCATTTTACTCCGCCAGAAATTTGCACTGCTTAACATTCGCGCCGGAAGCTGCAATACGAACATTTCGGAAGATTTGGGTGTCAATCTGGGGAATGTTCAGAGGATTCGAAAAGAGATAGATGAGTCTAATGATGATTACGAAGGTGTTTGGAGTGATTAATAGTGATGACAACGTTATGCCTCCATTAATCTTTCTACATGATCTCAAAGTCAACAGGTAGTCAACATCAACTGCATTAAGAAGATAGTGCAGCTCTGGGTCAAGAGTGAGACTTTTAGAGGACCATATATCTGGCAACACGACTCCACACCATGCCACATCAGTAGGAGAAGCCATTCATGGCTGTCAGACAATCTAAGACCACATCACCCCTTACATCTGGTCATCTAACTCCCCAGACGGAAAATCCCCTGATTATTATTTGTGGTGCACAGTTGAGTGAGAGTCCAACAAATCTTGAAACACCAAAAATGAATTGAATGCAAAGATTATGGCAGCATTTACCAACGGTCTAGATGATTTGCAGGAGATTCCGAAGTTGTCTGGAGACCGTGGTTAAATACATTGGCAATTTCAATATATTTTTGTGCAATTTTTGTAAATATATCTGTTGAAAAGAGATATCAAAGTTATTTTCATTTTTGTATAATTTAGACTTCGTCAATGGCATCCAATTTATCTATCTATCTATCTATCTATCTATCTATCTATCTATCTATCTATCTATATGGGTCAGTAAAGAGTATCATATGACTTCATTTTCTTTTTATGTTTTCGAAAAGTAGGAGATAATAAAATACTGGATGTTTTGTACCGTACTACGTCGCAAAGTTTACCGTTAAATGACTTTTTACTCGCTATAAGGTGAACCATCAGATCTCATTGCCAGTGCAGTTACACTACTTCAATTACAATCGATTTCAATTGAATCATTTTTATAGATTATATTGGGATACGCTATGTGTACAATGATAGAGTAACACCCCAGAATATACGGCAGCTCAAGGAAAACACGGATTTACTCTAGTCTACAGTGATTGTTTTTTATCGGCACTATAATTTAAGCATAAAATAGGTTTGGCTAAAATATCTTGCTAGACGAAAATCAACCCTCGTCTTTTTCTCAATTTCGTATGAGATTGAGTCATGAACAATTTCCATTTTTGGGAATTAATTGTATTGACAAATTTTTCAGTAGTACAGTTTCTTAAATATAAACTAAAAGAGAAGTAAAAACGGCTTAAGAAACAATAAATTAAAAGCAAAAGACACTAGATTGACAAAGAAAAACAACTACAGACAGTTAATTGCCATAAATAATAGACGCTTGGGTGGGTGATCACATCACTTTCGCTCATAGACTGACTACGCAGAAAATTTTACCGCAATAGGTTGCCATTTCTTTCTGTGGTAGACTGGTAATTACCAAAAAAGGTTATAAAACCTAATTTTTTCTGATATTTAACCCATAGCCCGAGAGAAATGAGATGAAGTAATACCTTTACCGCGGGTATTTGTGCGTAAGTGAATGCAACATATTCAACTGGGATTCGAAATCGGCTCTCTGGGTTCTCATTCCGAGCTGATATCAATTGCACATCACTCTAAAATCTGAGCTCCAAGGAAGAATTAGCTGTGTACAATCGCCTTTTCTGATTAATGATTAAGAATGGCTTCGAACGAATGAAAACCGTAGGTCACAGCGAAGAAATTATTTTCCGCCTATCGTAAACTAGTGCTAATTATCACAACGCTAGGGGAGGAGAGATGGATTAATGCCTTTCTCAAGGGTATTTACAACGAATACAAATGGATGTGGAACTTTGCTCCCCAATTATCAACTTGATGCTGCTTAACTTTAGTGATTTTTTACGGGAACTGCTGCTTCGACGTGTTATGGGTGTAAGCAAACTTGAACAGATCATAATGACATAATAAAGATGTTAACATTGCGCATTACTTCGAATGAAATATTAGGAAGGAAGACCCAATTAAAGCTGGAATGAATGATGGCCATGTCCTTGAAAAAACTTGAAAAAGTTGAAGTTTTTATAAATTTCAGTCGATAGTTGCACTGGTTGCTCGGTAAATGGTAAATGTTTCCACATCAGAAAACAGCTAATATTAATATTATTTTACCATTACTAATTTTAATGGTTCTTTGTTATATAATCAGCATAAAAAAAACAATACTGAGACCTTAATTATTATGACGAATGGCTTTATCGATACAAAACATGAGTCATAAATGCAGATCAACCACGTAAAATTAATCTGTTCATCTAAATGTAAACGATTTTCTATAAAGATTTATCTAATATTAAGCAAGCGTATTAATAACGGCATTCTTAATCGCATCATTGATGAACAAATAAGATTATTTTTTAAAGAATCTTAATCATAGTAACGCATATGAACCTGAAAGCTATGAAATATATAATCCATCTATATGTGAAGAAGATACATCGACGGTTAACAAGATCGTCCAGCTAGATCAATTTTGATTGATTAGTGGGTTCAGTACTTACTAGGTACCTCACACATTCATTCTTGTGCTATATTTAAGCTACGCTTAGAAAATTATCTGGGGTCCCTTCGATGTGGTATAATTATTATATAAATTTGTCTATAATAGAGAGCTCGATCATCACCGAGTGCCACATACTTTTGGCCTTGTGTCACAATTATGCTACGCTTAGAAAATCATTTGAAGCACTTCGACATGTTGTAATGTTTAGCAAGCTTGATCGAGTTTACTGTATAGTAAATTTCATCCTTAGTGCCCCATATTTTCAGATTTGCGCCACATCTAAGTTACGAGTAGCAACTCACTATAAGCCTTGAAGATCATAATCGATTATATACATCATTAACTAGGAAAATATTGAATTTTTAACCTTGTCATTACTAAATACGCTTTCCGAAAATGCTTTGCAATTCTCGTTTCCTTTAGGAGGAGAGTTTTCGTTAATACAAAAAAGTGTGCATAAAATTAAGACAGATACGTATTTCTATGGTTAAGCGGAAATATAAGCCTGTATATATTGTGTTGTAAAAGTATTTTTATATACCTTATACCTTTCTTTCTTTCTTTCTTTCTCTCTCTCTCTCTCTCTGTTTCTGTCTCTCTGTATATATATATATATATATATATATATATATATATATATATATACGAACTAAATCTAAAAGTGAGCCAGAAGTCGACCGCGGTTTTACTCGCCGGATCGTCAGGACTAGGCCCTAGAACCTAGTCCTGACGATCCGGCGAGTGAAACAGTACATTTCTATTGAAAAGATTGACTCGTCATGTCTGAGCAAAGATTCTTATTTAAAAATATAAGGCAAATCTAGGGCTTCTTTTCAAATTTATTTAAGATTTTGACCAAAAATATAACAGTAAGTACAACAAACGATTTAAATTCTCGGGGGCGCTTCACATAAAAATTAAATAAATTAGTGTCAATAAAATTAAAGTGCTTTTTAAAATGGAAATGAATTTTTGCAGGGTATTTAAATTACCTATTATTTTTGAGCCTGTTACAAAATCAAAAGTATTAACTAATCAAACTCTATACTAATTATTTCTCCACCTTCTACTATCTTTACTTGAAAACGACCAACGATAGGTAAGCCTTTTTTTCTTTTTAATGATTACTTAATACAAGGTGTAAACTAATCATTGATATGAGGGTTACTGAATAATGTTCTTCTTGCATGAACGCTAAGAAGAAATAAAAATTGCGATTTATGAGAATATTTAAACTTTTACCCGAGATTTACAAGGTTGAGATGGTAGTGATGACGAAAGCACACACTTTGTAGTCAGTACTAGAATGTAATGAACTTTGGGGAGAAACTATATGAGTAGGACTTCATTCTTAATAACGGGATACCGGAAGAATGGAACTGGTTTGTCCCAGTGTACGGAGCGAGTAGTCAATTTTCTCTGAAATTTTCAAATGAAATTAAACGACTCATTCAACACCAGAGTAAACAAGAATTAAAGAATTAAACTGACAATACGATTTCTAAACGAACAACTACTTAATGATTTTACTCTCTCTCTCTCTCTCTCTCTCTCTCTCTCTCTCTCATTCTCTCTCAGATGTGCATGTACAGGATAGTAGCTTTAAATGTGAGCAGAGTTTAAATTCCAGCAGTGCTTTAAATTCATTTGCGGACAAATACCCTTGGGAAATGGAGGAATCTATCACCCCAACTATGGATTAAATATTGGGATTTTTATTTTGCAAAATAATTGTTATTTTCAAAATTACAATTCATGCAACATACACTTGAAAAAGAGGAATTATTTTTACGATCTAAAATATGTTTTGAGTTTTTTTTTTGTCGGGATGTCAAATGGGTAAACGTTGTTATGTAAGCCGCATTCACTCTAGTCGGGTTGAGCCGGCTTCATCCCCGACAGAGAAGTCTCATTGGGATTTGTTTAAGGGCAGGGTCCCAAGTCCTACCCTGTTGTTTCACCCATAACTGGAGGAAAGGGACGGATTAATACTTTTCCCAAGGGTACTAGCGCGTAAATGAATGCAGGGCATTCAGGTGGAATTCGAAATCGGCTCACCGATTTTTCTTTCCGAGCCTATATCCACTGCACCACATTAACGCTTACAGCACTTGGCATCCCCAAGCGGTCACCCATCTAAGTACTGACCAGAAGTTATAGTATATCAAGCTATGATATACCCAAAAGAAAATATAAAGTTGAAGAAATTCTACATTCTACATTCGTACTTCAGCAGCTGCATGGAAGCAACATTTATACAACCATACACACTTCTTTTCTAACCCTGAATAAAGGAATCAAACTTCTCTGTCCAAATATCTTTGGTCATTGAAAGACAAGAACTTAACCCCTGTTAAATGGAGAATCGTTAAAAAAAACTAGCACAGCCACCAACTTCAGAAATCGCTGTTCCCTATGCCTTGATGAAAAAATCACCATTATCAAACAAAAAAATCAATTGGACCTACTAAATCTAAGGAAGGAACTAGTTTTAAATGTCGAAATAACTAGAAGCCACTTTAAATTATGTTAAATTTTTAGCCTCTCATTCTTTCCTCTGAGGCCTTCTCACATATCACAATATCTTTTGTCGGACACTATTTTACGGAATATTTACTATATATTGTATTATTATTTGTTATATGTGTTTATAACTTTATATAGGCAGGTTTATATATGTATATGGTATTGCTTTCATGTCTAAATCTTATCCTTATAGAGTTATATTGTTTTTTTTTGTTTTTTATTAATAACTTGCCCTTTTTCGATATTCTTTCTGATATTATATCGTTGTGTTCGTATAAGTAGTTAACAAATTAGTGTTTATATATTTTTACATATGCATATATATATTATTGTTATTATTATTATTATTTGAAATATATATGTGCATGTATATATATACATATATAGAGAGAGATAGATAGATATTATTTATTTTTTATTTTTTATTATATTCATTTCTAGAATTATTTTCTTTTCACCTTTAAAAATATATTATGTATGAATGTGTTGTGTGTATATATATATGTATATGTGTGTATTTATATATGGTATTTATATATATATATGTTTTAATGTGTATGTGTATATGTGGATGTTCGTATATATGTGTGTGTATGTATATGTGTGTGTATGTGTGTACGTATTTACCTGTGTATGTATGTGTGTATACGCATATATGATTTCTTACATTATTAACGTTATATTATATCATTACTGCATCGTTGACTAAATAATTTTCCTACATTATTAAAGTTATATTGTATTATAATTGCATTGTTGACTGAATAATTAGTATAATTAGTATAATTAGTATAATTTTGAAAATATAGTGGGGTAGTGGGAACTGTGATTACAACGGATTGCTTAACTAGTATATCTTAAATATTTTTAATTTTCTTAATTTTTTAGACTTTAATTTCTTATCCTGTAACCGTTATTATGTAAAAATTATTTTTACATTAAATAATTAATTTTAAACAATTAAATTTAAATTGATTAATTAAATTTATTCCTTAATTAAATATTTTTTTGCATTTTTAACGTTATATTGTATTATTTTGTTGATTGAACAATTAGTATAATTATTATACAGTGGTGGTGTGTTATTATTTCTTAAATATTTTTAATTTTCTCAGTTCTAATTTCTTATCCTTTCACCGTTAATATATAAACATTTTTCCTACCATCTTTTCTTTCAAATTAAATTTATTCCCCTCTTCTTTTTTCTCTCCTTTTTCGTTTTACGCTCATAAAATCACTTACCCTTTTGCTTTAATGCTATCTCTTTCTCCCCCAAACCATTTTACTTCCCAAATCGACGTGTCAGCAGTCTGACTGACTTACGAATGAAAATATATGAGTTGACACCCGTTCTTCCGCGTGCTCTTATATAATATGTCGTGTTTGTTTATACGTGTGCATATATGTTTTTGTATGTATGTTTGTGTGTATTCACCTAACTGATGTGATGATGAATTTATTCTTATTTTTTTCACTTTTAGGGAGCGATCTTTAATTTTATTTCTGTTTTGTGTTTTTTGTTTGTCTTTATGTGTAAATTTCATTCCTGTAAAATCTTCCTGTACAATAAAGGCGGAAGTTTTGCCTGAAATAGGCCTATATTTTCGCTTAACCATAGAAATACGTATCTGTCTTAATTTTACAAACACACGTGCGCGCACGCGCGTGTGCGTGTGTGTAAAATTAAGACAGATACGTATTTCTATGGTCAAGCGGAAATAAAAGCCTGTATATATTGTGTTGTAAAAGTATTTTTATATACCTTATACCTTTCTCTCTCTCTCTCTCTCTCTCTCTCTCTGTATGTATGTATATATATATATATATATATATATATATATATATATATATATATGTACAGTCCTGACGATCCGGCGATTGAAATCGCGTTCGACTTCTGGCTCACTTTTAGATTTAGTTCGTGTTTTTGCTCTGCTTTCGTACTTTTGTATTGAGCTCTTTCTTGTTAAGGTTTTCGTCCTCGGTTTTTTTTTCTTTCGAACACAGCTTATGCTTTGTTTCTTTTTTTTTATTCCCCTCTACCCATTTGGTAGTATCTTTTGGGTTTGACGATTAACTTTACCAATTTGTTAGCAGTAGGTTTTTCTGATTTCGGTCGTGATTAGTGCTACTGTTTTGTTGGTACGTTTTACAATATATATATACATATATATAAAGAGAGAGAGAGAAAGAAAGCTATAAGGTATATAAAATACTTTTACAACACTGGGGAAGGATTCCTCACACCAAAATATGTAAAATAAATGTTCATAAAAACGATCACGAATTTTGTGACTGCTCAGCGTCTTTGGGGCACTACTGTACTGTACCTGGTAAGATATCCTGATAGTATCTAAGCCGATCCACGCTGGTTTTGGATTCAGAATTTTTCTTCTCCTAGACCACTTGCTACCCAAGCTTGAAGAGAGAAGAAGAAGAGTTGGATTCACACTTTTCTCAAGGGTAGTAGCACGTAAGTGTATATAATTAATTCGACTGGAATTCGAATTTGGCTTGCGGATTTCTCAACCGCTATCTATTACTCGGCAGTGCCTCCATATAAACATGTCCGCAAATCTTTCATTTTTGAGTTATGAAGTTTAAAGTTTTAGGTAGACGTTGTTAAATGTACAATCCAAGATAAAATCCAAAAATACTTTTACAAAATTTGGAGACGCATTCCAGATACCAAAACAAGTTAAGATGTCCATATAAATAGATGATCAAAAGGCTATTGTTGTACCTCAACATAACAGCTCATAAGTAATGTTCAAAATGTCCTGTACTATTAGTCGGCGAGGAGATAGATTCATACCCTTCCCAACCGTTTATGCGAGTAAGGCAAAGAATCCAATTGGAATTCATTTCACCGGTTTTAAAAAGTTTCAAGAACTAATACACGATGTCCACCCACTGGTCTAAAACATGCTGGTAGTTGATGTTATCTGAAAATGAACGTCCTACACATTAGCTAGATAAAGACCCCTTTTCCATCTGCTTAAGTTTGCTAGCATTACACAGGTGACAGTTTAAAATATGAATGTAATTTCTACAGCATTATGTACTTAGAATACGAAAGTGACTATTTTATAATACATTTTAAAGAAAAAGTGTTTGAATAATTCGGCATGCTGATTGCAAGAGGAAGAGATTAACAGCGAGTAACTCACCTAATGAGCTTGTGTCAACAAACAGTAGGACTGAGAACAAAAATAAAAATGGCTAATACGTCTAAGAGGTACAAAGTAAAGAAGTTCTAACGAGCCATGATCGTCCACGTCATGAAGAGAGATGGCAACTAAAAATTGATGAAGATATCACGCGATAATTTAAGTAACATGATTACACCGATTTACAAAATTCTTGCATTTTGGCAAACAAAGTCTTGACAAACATTTCGGATGCCTTTTATCGGTGTACAGCATTTGATTTATATATACACCAATCCTGGGAAGCGTTCTAACAGAGGAAAGAAAATGCGACACTGTGATCCGAAGACGCATTAGCATTTCAAAAGTTAACCAGGGTACTGAGAGACACGAAAATCTCACGGGGAACAAAGAAAATAGTGCTGGATTGCTATGTGATATCTGTTCTTCTGTATGAGAGCGGAGGTTGGACGATCTCAATAAAGACAATGAAGAGACTCGAAACAGCAGAAAGGAGGAGGCTTAAGAAATCATAGACCGAGCACGTGGGGAACAACAATGTGTTGGAGAGGTTGCAAACGAGAAAAAATCATACTTAACATCAGGAAGAAACAGCTGAGGTTCCTGAGACACGTAACGAGGAAGGAGAGTTTCGAGAATCTGATACATAAAGGACGGACAGAGGAAAAGAGACTGAAAGCTTTATTGACAGAGGACAACGATGTAAATTATCAATATTTTGTAAATAGATGACAACAGATTTTGGAGAACAAAAATCAGCATTTATTAAAAGCAACAAAAATAAAATTGTGGAGAGCCATAATCACCGGCGCCCTGTCGGAGCACAGTACAAAGAATACGAAGATGCTAGAAGAATATGAACGTTCTTCTTTTCAGATTAAAGGAAGTTTAGAATCCTGATTAAATTTCCATACTAATAAACATCAGCTATTATTTGTCTTCTATGTTTAGCAGAATGGAAGTAAACGTTAATTCTGTTGTATATTCTAATATTTCAAGACTCTTGTAAATTGCGCAACGTTTCGTCGAATCCTTCACTGGAAGTAAAATATTACGTATCAGGCTGATCGAAAGGTATTTCTTTCCATGCACGAATCCATAATTGCTTTGATTTAATCCCCAATTAAAAGCGAGTGTCTGAATTATAAGATTTTTATTTCGGTGAAATGAGCTCTTCAAACATTTCCACTCGACGTCTTTAGTCATTCTGACATTTGCCAACACGATAGCTTAACTTGTTTCAACCAATGTAAAAAAAAAGAAAAACATACAAGAGCATTTACACTCTTAGGAATTTAGAATTTTATTTTTAAGATTTCTCATCCGCCTATAATTGTCAGATTAGATATTTGAGTATCGTAACTATGTACACTATTTATATTTTTCAGACAATTCTCCTCCTTTTTACTATCACATTCGTTACATTGACACAAAACATGACTTGACCCAAAGAGCTGTGAGTTCTATCCCTGGCATCAGTGGAGAGAACAAAAACTTGAAATGTTATCAAGGCGAATTAACTAAAGCTGAGTTAACCAAAGGCATGGTACGTAGAATTAGAACAATATACACCCATGTACTAAACAAGGGGTTCGGTTCAAAATTCAAACATATATCACCTGAAGAAGGCCGGAGCGTACAACGACCGAGACATCATGAATGTGACAGTAAAGATGAGGACATCAGTCCGAACAAAGTAAAAGGTGTAATTATTAAGGTTTCTGTTTGAATTTCTAGAATAAGAAGTTATTATTTACATTATTTGGAATTCGGTTCTGTTATCTTCAATTTTATTGTAATTGTCTTCCTTTTTATTGTTTCCACTGATTGAGTCAAAGATTGAACTCGCAGTTATAATGCCAAAAATTTCATTGCAAGTCTGAATCTTTTACGTTACATTACAAGTATCAACTACTTTAAAATTTTAGGTATTTACCCATCTCCCCAGCGCGACTTGATATGACACAAGGTTGGGTTTAAAGTGGGGTACCAGAGTGTCTACACCTAGACCTAGACCCAAATTTTCCAAGCCTCTGCAAACATCATTTGCGCTGGTATTGATATGACAAATGATACCCCACCTCTTGTGCAAAAAGTGGGGCAGGTGTTCCCAAGAAAGCGAACCTCTCAGTATTTTTTCCATGGTGTGTTTCTATTCGCAAACAGAGACACAACTGATTTGCACACTCTCCAAAGAGAGGGACGCAAGTGAGAGGTGATTTTCTATGCACAACCTAGATATGGCAAAAGGTCAAATGCATGAGTACTCAGTGAGGACCGTAATCACTACTCAGTTGCAGTGATCCTAGTAAAATAAGCTTGATAACCATTACGCCACGTCAAGGTACGAAAAGTCGCAAATGTGAGATCATATTACATTACCTGCGCCAAAACAAGGTTAAACTTCATAAACAAAAATATGTTATTATCTACCTGACATGTTATGACGCAACATATATAGCCATGAGAAAAATGAAAGTTTTTTCTTAATAAAATTACTGTTTTTTTAAATATTTTTGTAACATCGACTGAATTTACCGTTTCATCAGACATTTAGCACTAATGTTAACAGATTGGAGTAATTCGTCTGTCAGAAATAGAATAAAGGGTTCACCTTATACAAAAAATTAAACAGTTAGCTAAACGCTAACTGTATACCTTCAATGTCTGTGATATGCAAAGCAGTCATCCTCAAATAGAATATGTGTCTATTAAAGGTAAATGTTTAAAAAGAGGACGGAAAGTGCGACGCCGAGATCAACTGGCGTATTGGAATGACCAAAGAAAAATTCCAAATGCTAAGCGTTGAGGTGATATCAGCCCTCCTATATGGCAGTGAATGCTGGACATTCTTCTCAAAGATGAGCAAGATTATTGAAACAACAGGAATGTAGTTCTACAGGAGGATACTGAGGGTACCATAAACCGAATATGTGAGCAATGACGAAGTTTTAAAGAAAATGGAAAGAAAAAGAAAACTTATTGTCAACATCAGGAAGAGATAATTGAAATTTCCAAAGCAGAAAATGAGGAAAGAGGTCTTGGAAAGCCTGATACTCACAGTGGGATTGTAGGCGAGAGAAACAAAAGAAAGCAGCAAATAACGTACTTAGTGAGCTTGATAAATGTATGGCGAAACAGGGTTTAGGAGAAATAGCAAACAGAGAAAATTTATTAAAAGCTACAGTGCACAGGAATGTGTGGAGAGCCATTATCGTCAACATCTTGAGAGAACACGGCACTTAAAAAAATCGTGTTCGAAACCTTTCTACCTCCCCATATTCACAACGAAGTGCAGTATCTCTATGTGGCATCCGTTAAATTAGTGATCGCAAGACATTTGGATAGACGTTGAGCAATACATTTTCGACAGCTGAGGACAGCACCCCAATACTTTAGATGCGGCAACTTACATGCGAATAGATTGCCCAAATCTGGAAAAAAGATAGTAAGTGACAAAGTTATTTTTTTAAAGTTTAAGTCATTTTTGACATGAGGGATGTAAATGCTATCATCATCTGCAACATTTACATATCAACAAATCAGTGGCAAGAAAAGCATTTTATCTGGTACAATTGGAGTAGATAGATCTAATTGGAGTAGATAGATCTAACTATCGCCCGGTTCACACCCCACCCACGTCTATTGAACAGGTTAAGAGGCTCATCCCTTTTTCTCTGTTTAGGATGTAGTTTTGGGCTTTCTCTTTTCCAATCTTTTCACTTTGGTTTCTTTTTTTTTTCAATTGGAGTAGATAGATCTATCTATCGCCCGGTTCACACTCAGCGCACGTCTATTGAACAGGTTAAGAGGCTCATCCCTTGTTCCCTGTTTAGGATGTGGTTTCCGGCTTTCTCTTTTCCAATCTTTTCACTATTACGTAGCTCCCTGCACATAAGTGGCGTTACCGCCTTGCTCGAGGTGATACGTTTAAAAAAAAATCATACTATCTGAAAAAAATAGTCACTTCATTTATACTGAAAAGGGCAGTGGACATCTCAGTATGTGCTCGATTTTAATATTGTGAGTGAACGCAGTGGTCACAGCATTTTCCGAATATCTCCAAAATATTCCTCGCATTAATTGTAGGCAAACTTGGCACAACGATACGTTACATTTTCTTGCTAAAATAATCTAAAGTTGTTTGTATAGATGGAATCTATAAATTGTTGCAAAATATCACAAAGCATTGCAACATTGCGGTTACCGGTTAATGAAGTATTCATGTGGACAAGTGGTCATAATCCATGTCATGGGAACACTTCCAGCACCATTATGGAAACATCACCAGATTATACGGTGCTTTGTTGACAAATGAGGTTCATGATCTCACTTAATCGGCACCACATAAGAAACGTTAGTCGGAAACAACGGAAACCGTGACTTATCTGTTTACAAGACGGATTGACAGTCATTCAAGTTTCAGATACCGACGTAACGAGCCCTGTTAAGGCAATGTATCCGGTGCCGAGATCTTAAAAGAAGTGCCCTGGCTGACATGTTGCATCCATATCCGATGGAAGCTATAAAATGTTGCACTTATCTATACAGCCTACACTGAATGTGCCAATGATTTGAGCCATTATTTTACCATAGTCAATTTTAAGCAGATGCCTATATTTAATTAGGGTTTTAAAAAATTTAACACTCACAAGGTATATAGAATGCAAGAGGAACTGAAGAAAGCAGTGCTTACCCTACCTAATGAACTTGTCTAAATGGTTGGGAGAACAGGGCTTAGGAGAAATAAAAAAATGTTTAAAAACATTAATAAATAAAAGAAAAAGGAATAATTAAAAAAACAGGAAGTTAGGGAGAGCTGTGTTTATCCAAATTCTGAAGGGTCTCAACACATCGAGAAAGAAGAATGACTAACATCAGGCATTTTCGGTAAGCTTATGGTATCAAGGGCCAATAGTACCAAATGTCTCATAGTTTTAGAAATGGAATATCCTATTCATCTGACACCCTGTATCATTCTCTATTCGAACGCCGACAATTGACGCAGTCTTGTAAAAAAAAAAGCCAGGGATCACACTTATTTATAAGCTGTCAAAGCACAACCATTTTACTTCTGAGCATTTCTATCTATTTATTCTATAGTGGTAGCGTCCAATATTACTTTTAATTATCGATCCCATAACCTTTGACACGTCAAGGTAAACTGATGTAATAAATTTTATCGATTGAAGAGATTGCAATGAAAGATTCATGATGAATCTATCTTACATATTTATAAGACCCGATGTTTAAGCTATATATTTAGAGATATTTTATAAAATTCAAAGAACTATCAAAGTTATTGGTTCTTATTTGTTAACTCAGCTTCTGTTCCTTTATCAACGCAGTAAAGTAGCTTGTCAGTGCTTATTCTATGAGTACTTTTATTGTAATTATTCTGAACTTTCTTCCCTGGTGGGTATGAATTTAAACGCAGTACAAGATTGGTGGAAAGATCTCATAATTCTAAAGTTGAACTTGCTAGATGTAACAGTAAGTTCCATGCTAACAGATATTTTATTGAGCTTTTTGTTTGCGGAAATCTCTTCTGGTTTCTGCCTTCACAGTGAATTTTGATTTTGAAACATATTTCTTGTACTTGCTTCCTTGCTTCCGAAACAAACTCTATTCAATATCTGACAGAATTTACTCCTTGTCTGAAAAGGACAATTCGTAATTTAAAAAATAAATCCAATGCGTCTTTAGATCTATCTATCTATCTATCTATCTATCTATCTATCTATCTATCTATCTATATAAAGAATACCTAGCGAGTCAGACAATATACCTAGGTTTCACCTAAAAGGATCGTCAGGAAAAGCTTTGGGCTACGTGCTGACTCGGTCTGAGCTCTTTTGACTGATGTTCATGTACTTAGCTCTTTCATTTTTAAAACCATAAGTATAGTTATTATTTCGCATATATATATATATATATATATATATATATATATATATATATATATATATATAAGTGTAATATAGAGAAGTTTGAACCAGAGCAGAGTCATGCCCACTCCGACGTTTCGTGAAGGCACCATTATGATATCCTTTCTTGTCAGCGCTTTTTTGTATTTAACTCATTTTTTCTATCACGATATTGACCATTTTACGACTAAAAGAACTGGTTGCCAAAATATATTTTTTTTATCAGTGAACAACTAAAAAATCAACAATCTTCGCAATAAAAATGATCACAACTCAGAACTATATATATATATATATATATATATATATATATATATATATATACTACCTAAGATACATAGATATCCCCAAGATAGAAATATATTAGATACAATAAAGAATCCCAAAAAGGTTGAACCTACACTTCAATTCACTCACCGTTCTGGAATAAATAATTCTCTTCCTTTACTCGATATCTTATTAATACGCTACAATAAGAAATCCGATTTTAAATTTTATCGTAAACCCACTGACAAAAAGACCTAACCAACATCTAGTTCCACCACACACAAAGAATAAAATTCGGATTATCGTAGGATTCTACCTCAGAGTCTTTAGTTAATGTAGACCGGAATACATAACAAAATGTCTTTGTTTCTTTTATTTTTTTGGTGCAAAACCTATTACTGATTTTCAGGCAGAGACTTAAAAGAAATTATCCAATGTCTTTTGATTAGGTCCCGCTTTCATGATTTTTTATTTAATAATACAAGTAATTTCACTTAACCCAAAGGAAAAAATGTATACAATCTGCCCTAAAATTATTCTAACTCTTAATTCAACTTCTAAGATTTTACTTTTCAATTTTATGTTTAAGTTTTAGCATAAATTAACTTAATTATTACTCAAAGAAATAATGTATATCTTATTAGTAAAAGAAATATTGTATATTTAATTACTGGTTGAATGAAGTGACGGGTAGACATGGCCTTATTATAGTATAAATATAAATTTGTGACGAACGGATAGCCACGGTATTTATTTAGTATAGATTTTGCATCTTACTAAACTTTTGACTGTAAGTATGTATTTTCATTGTATGTTGTTTTTTAAGTGAAGTATTTTTACACGTTGTCGGGTGTCGTGGCAGCTTTTTCAAAAATACATAATGTGTATATCATTAACTTTGAAAAACAGTTTTAAATTACTGGGATTAAAATGAAGAATGTTTTACTGCATTAATCTATTATTATTTATGCACTAATTGAATTTTGGTAGATAACAATTTTATCACACTAATCGAAAACGCGTTTATCGAATGCGCATTAATCAAGAGATGCCTTTATTGCGTTTCATCCGTCGGCATATATTTTTTGTTTGATTTATTTCTTTTGGTCGAAATTACATTACATTGACATATCCAGAAAATCATGAATGAGATGAAAAAGATGATAGATCAAAGTAGGAACCACTCGGTTCTTTTAAATTAATCTAAGTTTTAAAAAAATATCTAAAAACAGGCAAATTGTTAAGAGTTTTTGGTTTGATCAGAGATCAAAAGAAAATGAAGAAAGAAGCCAACCTTTAAATTCGAATTGGCATGAATGGCAAAATAAAACCACTTCTATCGTGTGGCATCTCCCCAAATGTTAAAACAAATATTGGTGCATCCCTGAAGAAACACACGTAAAGGTTCAGAAAAAGAACAACCAGTAAGATTTATATTAATATGTAAATATTCTCAAAACTATTTTTAACAGAAGATGCATAGAAAGTAATTATGTATTTACTTGTAAAATATACCTTATATTTTTGCATGACTGTGAGAAGCACGTTTAATCTAACCCACCCATCCATATATATATATATATAGAGAGAGAGAGAGAGTGAGAGAGAAAGAAAGAGGCAGAGAGACAGACAGACAGAGAGAAGCACGTTTAATCTAACCCACCCGCCCATATATATATATATATATATAGAGAGAGAGAGAGAGAGCGAGAAAGAGAGAGACAGAGAGAGAGAGTGAAAGAGAGAATTACTCATATGAAAACTTATAATTATCAAGCGTGTGTCTTTTACGCATTATGTATTTGTTTATATGGCTTCCTATTTGGATCTACATATCTGTATAATATTTCTTCTTTGATTATTCTCACCTTCCTCAGGCAAAACAATAGACTTTTTTTTACTTCGATATCTTTACAAAAAAGTTACTATAATTAAACATGATATAAAGAAAAAAAGATTATTCAAATAAATGTGTAGATAAAATATAGCGCCTTGTGAAAAATACCAATAAATAGTGTGATTTTCGAATTGGAAAAGAAATTCGTGAATATCGCCAAATAAAACATTAAAAAAACACGATGGCCAGAAAATAACAGCTTGCATTTCTTCTTTCGTCCTAAATGCCAGTGAATCAATCGGAGTAGACTTATTAATCATTCCGATCAAAGGTGATATCTGATTTTAAGTACAACTTCAGAGTGCACATGATAAAGCCAACAAAATCAAAGAAAAGTAAATGCGTACGGATATTTGCTTTTTTTTTCTACGGTTTCGATTTTATATGTTATTTAAAGATTAATATATAAAAGCCACAAAAAACATTTTATGCACCTATGTTCTTTTTTTAATAAGAAATTACTTAACTTTGAATAACAATGATAAAATTATTCTATAAAATCGATTTAGAGCGTCCGAAAGAGTACTACAAAGCATAGGTTAAGGATATATTTATATTGCAAGGAAAACTGATATATTTGGGAAATGGAAGTGCGTTGTGGTGCAGTGGATATCGACTCGGAACGACAAATCGAGGAACCGAGTTCGAATTCCAGTTGAATTTCTTGCATTCACTTGCGCACAAATACCCTCAAAAAAGGTATTAATCCATCTCTTCCCTCAACTTATGTGTTAAATAATATGACAGATTGGATTCTATAGCCTTGGTCGGCAACCAGTCTACCGCAGAAAGCAATGGCAACCTACTGCGGGATAATGTTCTGCGCAGTCAGTCATGTCTCTTTCGAGACATGATTGCCCAAAGCGTGTGTCATGTATGGCATTTAACTGATTAGGATAATTATATTGAGAGTAAACCTCCAGAATACGGATATAACATAAATTGAGCTCGTTATATGAAACACTATAAGACATTGTATATATATATATATATATATATATATAGTCATCCGCAGATAAATCTGTGTCGCTTTATCACAGCTCATTAGTACGGTTAGACTTCGATTGCTTTTAACACAGGATTGAAACCAGACCGAATTGGCGTCAGTCGGCGATTTTACCCTTCAGCTATGGGCGCTCGGTAGACTTTTAGCGTATGAGGTATCATACGCCAGTAACCAGAGTGCTCTAATTCATTCGTAGATGCTAGTGTAGCCACTGTTTTTTTTTTTTTGTTTTTTTTTTGTCAAAGTCTACCATTCTTCCAGAGTGCTCAATCAGGGTGTGAGAGCCTAAATATCGTAAGAAAACTACAAATAGTACTATTCTGATAGCAGGCACAGAAATAACTCTTCAGAATCTCCTAAAAATATGGTAAGGTAAAACGGGGAAAAAGAACTTACCATCAATTCTAAGAAGACAAAATCTACAGATGTCAGTAAAAGACCAATCTAAGAGTCGACGTCAAGCAAGTGCATAAATTCAATATCTAGGAAATGTTATAACAGATTACAGCAAATGTGACACTGCAATATTTGCATTGAATTGGTTTAAATTGTATTAGTTATTAGAATATTGTAAATCCAAAATTAGTCTTGTAAGTAAACAATTTACTAAATAAATAAATATTGTTTAATATTTTTGTTATAAATTCCCAGGACCAAAAGTCAAGAATAACAATACGATATAGCTTATTACAATTCCAATCTTCGCTTATTAATTGCCGAGGAGTGAAGGTTGTTAAAATAATAGAGGTGTCAATAGTACCTAGTGTTAATAAATTTAAGCGCACTACTAGTTTGACAGCAAGGTCTCATCATTCTACACTTGAAATGACTTGTAAGAGTATCTTCTATGCAACAGTTTCTTCTATGGCATTATCGCTTGTGGGACTCACTTCCGGTTCTTTGCTTTCCAGTTAACTTTGACGTTCAATAATTTAAATATAATGTCAGTCGTTAACTTCTCTCTTATGTTATTTTATTGTCCTCTCTCATTAATAATAGTTCTCAGTAACACCTTGCGTATTGTCTTACTCGGGATGAAAAAAATTTTAAAACTTTTCTTTTGATATTCTCTATTCTTGCAGACACGAAGGTACAAAATTAGCCAATCATTTATTTTTAGATGATCGGTTTGAGATACTGGCTTTTTCTTTCGCATTTTCTAATGAAAGTCATTAGAATCATATTGATATGAATGTAACGGGTAGATTTAACTTGACACTTTTCCTTCAAAACTCATCTACATTCACCAACCAGGATCTTAAAAATATACTGGGTGTCTGATGAATTGGAGATTCCATTTCTAAAACTGTGAGGCCTTTGGTACTACTCGGCGCATGATGCTATAAGCGGACCGGAAATGCCTGATGTTAGTCATTCTTCTTTTTAGCTCCTCACTGGGTGTCCCATACTTTCGGCCTTGTGCCACATATAAGCTTCGCTTTGGAAATCACCATTCTTCTTTTTCGATGCGTTGAGTCTCAATAATGCTAACAAAAACGTCCCAGTAAAATGTGTTTTTCTTTATAAGTTCACAAATATCAAAACAGTTTAATCTAATAAATGTAAGAAAATTATCGCGGAAAGATATTTTAAATGCACTTTCATACATTATAATAATCATTACACTTTTTTGTCACAATATGACGGATACTAAACATTTTTGAAATTATTTTCTATTTATCACAAAACCATTATTTAGGCTTCTAGTCCTATATTTTCTGGCGTTGAATTCAGCTTTGGCACTTAAAATCTCCTAAAAAATGTGTTAAATGCAAAATTTACACTATTCTGAAAATAATTTTGTGTCGACATTGCAGATCTGCCATTCTATATCTAAATCCCTATTTTTTAAATTATGAATATGAAATTTTTGTTATAATTTTTTCTCGACTACAATTACCATCAATACACTTCCACAATTTAGCCGAAAATCATTCATGGCATTCTGAAACAGCAAGGTTCCGATAGATTGTATTGTTTGAGCCAATTGTATATTAATGACAATATGTTACCAAGAGATGTCTTGAAAGTTAAAAACGGTTATTTTCAGGGATTGTGAGTAAATTTGCATATTACTAAATATGTGACTACGTCTCTTATCACGTATTTGTTTCGCAAAACATATGGTCAGCCATTACAGGCTATGCGGATGTAGTGAATGGAAAAATTACAAACTACGACCAGAAAGCATTCCTGTAAAAGCAGCGTTCACGTTGCCACATGGCATTACTTGTTTGTCTTCTTTCACCATCAATAAATACCCAGTCTTTCTGTAACTACGTGGTTATCACTAAAACGTATCCTCAGAAGGGTTCAGAAATTTTTAAATGAATTAAACTGATCTACTTTTATTTATAATTCCGTTCTACATCCGGATATAATAAAGCGACCAACAAATTAAAAATAAATCCTATTGTACTTTTCGGTCGTTGCAACTAACCAAGCAACCAATCAACCAACCAACTTATATTACTTTTTTTTTTAAACCTAAACGTATTATTAGATCTTTGTAAACCATAATCAGATACGTCAAGGAGTCGTTTATGCATGCAAAGTTATTATTGTGTTTTTACTAATAATTTTTTAAAAATGCAAATGTTGTTGATATTTTATCCTGGGGCATTGTGTAATGCGGATGTTTAGTCACTGATATAAGGTGTGTATTGTCAACATGATCTTTCGAATTTTTTAAAACATTGTTAATCTAAATACATTTTCCCCCACAACACTGCAAACACAAATACGGATAATATAGAGGTAAAAAGGTAACATTTATTTGTCACCTTTACCAAAACAAATTTGACACAATCATTTTTTTCCGACATCTAACTCAAAGTCGAATGATAGATCATACAGAAATTGCCACTTCACTTGACTGTTACCACAAAAATGATGACGTTACACGAACTCTACTTCTTTTTATTCTGATTGAAAGGTACGGCCTGGGGACATGCTATCAGGTAGCAGATCTTTTTATCTTTATCATCAGGTTTTTAGAATTGTCTAATAAGAACAAACGTAAGATCCTGGTTGGTGAAATCAGATCTCATTCAAATGATTCAGCAAGAACGTCATGTGTAGATTAAATTAGAACTTTCATCAAATATATTGCTTATTTGTGTCGAATATTATAAAGTATCCTTTGTATGAAAATTAAAAATATTTTTATTTACATTCTCGAAGTTGTATTTTTCGTATCAAAATTGTTTTGTTATCAGAAAAGGATTTCATAATATATTTTGCTCCTCGATTGCAAACCTTCTTCTTTCGAAATCGCTACGAGTTTTCAATTCTGCTAAAATCAGGCAAACAAACCAGGCATTTTATCAGTAAAGATTATTTGTAATAGAATTTATTCACAGATGCATAAGATTATTATTTTTCATCAAATGAGGTGGTGCATTGTTGTCTCTAAAAATCATATTTCATAAATCCTATGAATTCTTCAGGAAAAATAGCTCCACATGTGCCTACCTAAAATCTATGTATGTCTGACGTGTCATTTTCAAACGCATTATCAACTCACAAAATCAGCACATATATGACTACCCCATAATATCACCCTATCTTGTTGAAGTTTGTTGTCGTCACTAAAACTTTGCTTACTGAGGTCTTTAAGAGTAGTATGGCATTCGCCTGTTAGAAGAACCGTGGAAACCATGATTTTCATAGAGTACGTTCCCAATTTAATTCGAATTGTACTGTGGGCGTCCTTTAAAAAGAAACCTAGTGATCAAAAGTTTGGTTAGTCAAGTTAGGATTCAGTTTGTTGTTGTTCGCACATGCTCACTGCCAAAACGACTAAAAAGTTTTAGTTTAATAAAGTTGTAATTTTATAACTCCCTCTTGATATGGGGAAGAGTTTGATAAAAAAAATCATTATCAAATTGCATCGGAGTCATTCATGATATTCACAAAACTTCTTTGAATTTCGGAATTACCTGCCGATTATATTTTCAGCATGTTTTTTTTTTGTTTTTTGATGTGGAAACATTTTCATTTTACAATTTCAGCGTAGCTATTGAGATTTTGAATTTTATGAAATTTCACGTTTGTTTACATGTGCGTATGAAGAAGTGCCTCTTGCCCTCTCTCTCTCTCTTTCTCCCTCTTTTTCTTTCTCTCTCACTCTCTCTCACACGCACAAAGACACACACACACACACACACATATATATATATATATATATATGTATGAGTTAGAAACAAATATGGATCAGAATCCGACATGATGATAATATAATTATTAAATACGAAATGTTTAGCAATCGAACATGTTTCACTTTTATTAAAGCTTCATCAGAGAATGATATATGAAGAAAAAGAGGGAAAAAATCTAGCATTGTTACATTTTTGTTGTTTGATTTTTACTACTTAATCATATTCCACTTGCATTAGACATTTTATGCCACCGTTAGAATAATTTGTGGAATTTCCAATTAAAGGAGAGGCGACGCTTTCATTCAAAGTTTCAAGAAATTAAAGGGTTTCAAGCCTACACAGAAAAGCATAATTATGTATGTATGTATAGTCTGCCATCATTTAGCAACAAAATCTTTTAGTGAGTATTTTGTGTTTTAACATAACATAATTGCAAGCATGAGGTTATCCGTTTCCATTACAGCAAATATTTGGCATTCATTGACCGAAAAATTTCGCGATATTGTTAGCTAAAATTCATAATAATCTTCACATTAAAACGTTTTTCAGGAAAATCTCATGCCCACGAACGGCTATTATACTTTTTAATGTTAATGGAAGATTCGTTCCTAACTATTTGTCTAATCTAGCGTGGAAAGTCATTATCTTGATTATATTATTTTCCCTTCTAGTCATATTTTACTTGTTGCTGCTGTTAGAAATCTTTAAGCTATGCAGAATTTGTTATATTATGTAGCTCTTTGTTTGTAAATCTGTAGTGTCAGTAAATAAGATCTATGAAGGATTCTTTATTAAGACTTAGAGAAATAGTCTGCTTGAAGATGTTTTAATCTCCGATCAGTGAAAATCATTATATATAGCTGAATTTTTTATATTTCTAAACGGGTTGAACACCATGCATAATTCTTGTATGAGAATCTAGATCTGACGAGGTTATTTAAGGACATGACACGACTTCATAAGATAATATTTTGGTTTAGTAGTCTCTTACGGTTGGACATATCTACACCTAGGATAGACTCTCCTATGACACTTTTCCTTATTTCGTATACTAAATAGGTATGCATAAACCATGAATAGTTCACTACCAATTGCTTTTTTTTTGCCTAAGACAGATTATAATTTGAGCCTTCTCATAGGCGACCCCTCTTTCTCCATCTCTTCTTTAAATTGCTGGGCAGACTGGATTTTGTTACCCAGAGGTGGCAACTACTTTAAGAGAAAGAATACTCGGAGTTCAAAACAAATCCAAAGAGGGATGAGCTACATTAAGCTATCTGGCCCACGATCCAACACGGCTGAAATTACTTTTATATATGTGGTGACGTTACGAAAAGGGTTACGGGATTCTTGAAGTGGCGTGACAAACTTTTCGAAACCCTTATTGGAAGGAGTCCTTAGTATGACGATGAAATGCGCCCGGCAGTAAGGCTACTTATCAGGAGATTGGAGTTTTTGAGGAATGTGTGATCACATTTTATTTGCTGTTATACTAGGTCTACCCTGAACGAGAGTGGTGGCACCTGTTAGGGACCCATCTATGAGGAAATAGTGAACATTCTCAACAAAAAATGCTTAAATATAGATAATTTAGTAAAAATTCCAGCAATAAATTTCATGTAAAATATATTGATAATAATATGACCAGCAATACATTTTGTCTGTAGTTGAAATGCCTATAATTACGTTTAAAATATATTTAGTTTAAGACATAAAATTGTGTTCAACATATTTAGATTTCAGCATTAAATAATAAATGAATGTTGATACGCTGCTAAACGAAGTTAGCTAACCATGTTGGCGGGATAAATAAATACTGTTAGATTTCAAAATAATCACTCTTTTCATTCAATACACCAAGAAAGATACAAAGAGAAAGAAAGAAAGAGAAAGAGATAGAGAGAAATAGCGAGGGATGATAGAAGAAAGGAAAGAAAAATGATATGATACAAGACATAAAAAAATCATTGGGTGAAAACAGTATGTTTAAAAAAAAGAGAGAAAAATAATGAAAGTTAATAGGGCAGCGTGAATTTAAATAATAACGAGTAACAAGAAAATAACAATAAAAGAAATTAGGACAAATGGAAAAATTGAGATATAAAGAACAGAATACAAAGAAATGAAGATAGATAAAAAATTTTTGATTTAAACAGTATATTAAAAATAAGGAAGAAATGTAAAATAAAAATGTAGACTAGGAAAAGAGAGGCGATCATTCGTGTTTTTCAACCTGTTCTCATAAAGTAGTGTTAACATCGAGTGTGTTGAGAAAGAAAATTATCCTGAATTGCCAATATTTGCCGCCATAACTTCCGCCATTTTGTTGGCAATGCTGCGAAAGTAACGTGGGCATCAGCATTGATCTTGACCTGTTAAAGTAGATTTCGGTTAAAAAGTCGAAAGTTTAGCAACAAATGGCAGACAAATTACAGAAGAATTTCCGTCTTGTCTTCCTTAAGTCGGCCAGAAAAAGACATCGGGGACGTAAGTGATTGCGTGAGAGAGAAATAGCGTGAGAAAAGGAGAATGAAAAAGAGAAGGAATAGGAGAAATACATAAACATGCGCATTTTTATAAATATTTATTTTTACTATCTATCTATTTATCTGTCTGTCTATCTATCTATGGACCCACACACACACACACACACACACACACACACACACACACACACACACACACACACACACACACACATATATATATATATATATATATATATATATATATATATATATACCTAATAAAACATTAAATACGCCGTCCATGTCGCCCGTATTCAATGAAAGATAAATAATGTTTTTTTCAGGAAAAATAGGCTTCTCAAGTCCACGACATGTTATAATTATTTTCTAATGATAATGAGTGTTATAAATGCTCATATCTATCTATCTATCTATCTATCTATCTATCTATCTATCTATCTCATTACCTATCAATACACAGTCACACACACAGACACACACACACGCACACACACACAGACACATACACACACACACACACACACACACACACACACACACACACACACACAGACACATACACACGCACACACACACACACACACCACACACACACGCGCACACACACACACACACACACACACACACACACACACACACACATATATATATATATATATATATAAACTCAATGAAACATTCTTTAAATTATCTTTGTCACCCGTATTGAATGAAATGCTTAACAGAAAGGTTACTCTCCAAGTATGCTTTAATATATATATATATATATATATATATATATATATATATATATATATATATATATATAATTATCCCATACATTATGTGTGTATGGGGGCAGAGATGAAGTGTCCTTGCTTTCATTTTGGATGTTACAAGCAGTTTTATAATAATCAAGGTTGTTGGAGTTTGAAGAGTTAAGTGGCCAGAGGTAAGGAGTGATGTTGCAAAAATTGTGTAACAGCTTTCTCCTGCTTGTGTTGCATGGTGCAATAAACCCTGCTTCCAAACATAGCGGCTACAGACAGTCATTAAGACATACACACACTAAAAGAAACCTTCAGATATTGGAGGCCATCTACATTAAATCCAAACAACCCACACTTAATAAAATCAAGTTTAAATCTGGTCATAACACATTACATCGCATTTAAAGATATGGTTCTCTTATCATTTCGAGCTCTCCCGCAGTGTGACGTCATAGAATCGCATTACAAATTTACTAACTGCGTTTGCTATATTTGGTAAATGTTATCGTTGCCTAGCAAAGTTTTATGTCAAAACAAGATAAAATCGTCGCTTATGGTGGATGTTTTTTTGTTAACGTCCATGTAACCTCTCTGAAAATGATGTGAGCCGAAAGCTTAGAACCAACTTAATAAAAAATTATCCAAATGTTGGGCAATTTTTGTCTTTACTTTTACCTGAAATTAAAGCCAAAAAACGAGGTTTAGAACGCCTCAGGATTAAGCATAATAGACATTCATTATCTCTTTTATTATATGAATATGTTTAGAAAATCATCTGCTGCCTCGATACAATATATATATATCCTTGTGCACATTAATTAAAATTAAACGAATAATGTCTTCTTAGGATCTTTTACACTTTCCCTGATCACTTATACATCGTCTCTGTGGTTGCTTTTTCCTCCATACGCATTTTTCTTTATATTTTGTACTGATGGATCCAGTTTGTTTCTTCATCTTGATAATACGAATGACAGTCGAAAGGCTGACACCAACACTATCCATGATCTCTCCGTAAGGATTGCCAGTGTGTTCGTGCAGCGTTACAATTTTTGTAAGGTTGCTTAGAGTAACTTTCATCGCTGTAGCTGTAGTACCACTAATCGGCACTCGAGACAATAGTGTTAGGGCGTGATAATATCTGATGCAATCACGGATGACACAATTTTTTCAATGCCTACCAACAATTTCTATTAAACACCCCGAAAATAGATTCATATTACTGCACACCATTGCAAATGCTCTAATCTGAGGAAAAAATCGATTACACGCTGTCACACCAGTAAGTCTAAAACTGACCTCACAATACTACTACTCATGTGTTAGTCAATCATAACTTTACAGAAAATGTTTGTAAAAAAATGGCCATATAAGTCGCTATATAGCAACTATTCTGCCAATATTATCATAATGATTCCCGGATACATCTGATACTGGAATTCATTTAATTCATTGGAATAATTTTAATTTCCATCATTTTTATTATAATACATTATCATAAAGTGTTCTAAAAATACTACTAATATTTCTACTAATAATAATACATATTTTGCTAGTAAAGAGGAGGTTGTGAAAGGCAATGACAAATAGCTTAAACATTTGAGGGTTCTACATGTTTATTAGTGATATGTTTGTATTTATAATATTTAAACAAATAAATTAAATTTTCTGCGTACATATTGTTTTTAATTTCTGTAAACATACTTGCACGACTATATAACTAAACGTTCATTTATACATACATACATGCAAGCATATATATATATATATGTGTGTGTGTGTGTGTGTGTGTATCTGTGTGTGTATCTTTTCATCTCAGATATTTAGATAGCATTTACGGTATCGTTTATAGATTGTTTATATATATATATATATATATATATATATAAATATATATATATATATATTAATTGTTTGTTTTTTTACATCATTCAAATTGTCAGTTGTTTATAACCAATTTCGTTAATCTTCGTTAATTGCCGTAATGGAAACTACAAGACCTCCTAAAGAAGGTTGCTGAAGGGAGTGACAAGAAAGAATTACAAATAACCTACAAGAAAACCTGACACTACGAGGCCAGACAGAGGGGAAAAGAGACAGAGGTAAGCAGCGGATAACATATTTGTAGGACCTAATCAGGTGGATGATGGAACGGGTGTTGCATGGTGTAACAGGAGAAGGCGTGCTAAAAGCCACCAGGGATAGGGAGACGTGGAAAGCCATGATCGCTTACGTTCTAAAAGGACAGGGCACATAGAAGAAAAAGAACATATATATATATAGTTATCCACAGACAGATCTGTCTCATCAGTACGGTTAGACAGCCGATTGCTTTTTACCCAGGATTGAAACCCGACCGAATTGGCGTCACTCGGCGATTTTACCTCTGAGCTATGGGCGCTCGGTAGAACGAGGCAGACTTTTTAGTGTGTACATTATCATTATACAATCTCAATAGCTGAGAGAGTTCTAATTCATTGGTGAATGAACGATGCGTAGATGCCATAGTAGCTGCTGTTTTTCAAAGTCTACCATTCTTCCAGAGTGCTCAATTAGGGTGTGAGAGCGTAGTCATTTGCAGACAGATCTGTTTCGCTGCTCATCAGTAAGGTTAAGTTCCTCGATTAGTTTCGGCCAGTATAGCCATCATCCGAGAGAAAAAAAATAATGCTTATTAGTAGTAATAAACTACAGTAGTGAATGACATTCTCTAGGGAAAATGAACTTGGCCAGTAGTTAATATTTCGTTTTATCTTTGTTTTTATATATATATAATTTATTTTTGGTCAGTTCTCGAACTGGACAAATGTTTTAATTTTTTTTTATGTATATTCGGGAGACACATGAGCCTCAGATTTACATATTTAATCATTTGAGAGTATTATTGGGTGCTGGGAGGTGATGTGTGTTATAGTTATGTCATCTTTTAATTTTATGTAATCCATGTATGTGTATATATTTGTATGTTGTGGGGTTAGAGAGAAATGACCACAGCTGCAAGCATGTTTACTTGAGGGTGAGAGGAGTTAGAGGAGTCTGCTTGGGCCATTATTGTGTGGACTCTTCTTCTGTATAGAAGCAGTAGAGTACTTTCGACTATAGAAATATTATAATGGGTATGGGAGAAATAGGAGTTTGATCTACGGGATTATATACTAATTCTATATGTGTTGCTTAATTTGTCCTTGAAAAATAGTTAATTTTTCATGAATATTCAAATCATGTTTTTCTACGCAGAAATATTGCTTATAATTGTTCGTGGTGGGGGATATCAGTTTCGATAATTATTAATTCTATAGTGAAATGGCCGTTCACATTTTCCCACATATTGTTTCAGGCATCGTGTGCATTCTGATTAGCAAATTATGTTATGACTTATATATATATATATATATATATATATATATATATATAGAGAGAGAGAGAGAGAGAGAGAAGGAGAGAGAGAAAGTGTTATTCTTTTTTGGTAATTGTGCACAAAATTACTCCCTTCATACAGATCGATAATTGTAGAGTGTACGTATAACTGATCCTGTATGCAATTCACATGAATATAAATACTTTTACATGCAAAGATATACTTTTTTCTATCTATCTATCTATCTATCTATCTATCTATCTCAGTCTGTTCATTTCTATCTATCTATCTATCTATCTATCTATCTATCTATCTATCTATCTGGCCTTTTCATATCTATCTATCTATCTATCTATCTATCTATCTATCTATCTATCTATCTATCTATCTATCTGGCCTTTTTATATCTATCTATCTATCTATCTATCTATCTATATCTATCTCGGCCTATCTATATCTACTATATATCTATCTATCTTATCTATCTATCTCTCTCTCTCTCTATCTATCTATCTATCTATCTATCTATCTATCTATCTCAGTCTATTCATTTCTATCTATCTATCTATTTATCTATCTATTTATCTATCTATCTATCTCAATCTGTTCATTTCTATCTATCTATCTATATCAATCTGTTCATTTCTATCTATATATCTCGGCCTTTTCATATCTATCTATCTATCTATCTATCTATCTATCTATCTATCTATCTATCTCGGCCTTTTTATATCTATCTATCTATCTATCTATCTATCTCTCTATCTCTCTATCTATCTATCTATCTATCTATCTCAGTCTGTTCATTTCTATCTATCTATCTATCTATCTATCTATCTATCTATCTATCTCAATCTGTTCATTTCTATTTATCTATCTATCTCAATCTGTTCATTTCTATCTATCTATCTCGGCCTTTTCATATCTATCTATCTATCTATCTATCTATCGAAATGAAAAAGAACGCAGAATAAAATTGCAACATCTTTATTCTCTTCTCTTTCTACTTCTTCTCTATCTTTCCTTTTATTCTTTTTTCTTTTCTTGATTTCCCATATTATTTTCTTCTATTTTCTTCCCTCTTTCTTTCTTCTTTTTTCTTTATTAAATACTTTTACCTGGTATAGAAAATTGTTCTCAAAAATAAATGAAAAATAGTGTTTTCATAAAATCAAAATTTTAAATGCGTTTATTGCCATCATTGCTAACTACCTGATGAGACATTGTTCTTTCAATCTGCAAATAATATGTATAATCTTGTAGTAGTCTGTTTAATAATAAATATCTATCAATCTATGTATCTGTCTAGCTTGTAAAATATATTAATATTAGTAAGAACTTATACTGGCCGCAAGAAACTATACTGGCAGCAAACTATCTGCACACGTACAGAAAAATAATTTAAAAGATATACAAAAACAGAAAGGGGCGTAGAAGAAGGATGTGTCTTCTCATCAGATCAATTCAACCTTTATAGCCAAACAATTGTGAAAGATTTAGAAGTCCTATCAGGTATTCGTCATTGGTAGATACGTAGTTCTGATGGCAAACAAAAAAAAAAGAAAATAAAGGACATTCTACATAAGGCAGCAAGAGAAAGCAAGGTGAAAGTGTTAAACATAAACTTCAAGAAAACTATATGCATTGCCATCAGCAAAAAGAGGAGCCTCCCCAATGCCAACTACAGAGTAGGGATACTAAAATCAAACCGGTGCATAAAGTTAAGACCTGGGAAGTGTTCTGACGGAGGATACGAAGTGCGACGCTAAGGTCAGTAAGCGGATTGACATAGCCAAGTACGCATTTTAAAAGCTAAACAGAGTACTGAGGAACGGTTCACACTCCACCCACGTCTGTTGAACAGGTGTAGAGGCTCATCCCTTGTTCCCTGTTTAGGATGTGGTTTCCGGCTTTCTCTTTTCCAATCTTTTCATTCTTACGTAGCCCCTTACGATTCAGTGGTATTACCGCCGTGCTTGGGGTGATATGATAAAAAAAAAAAAACAGGAAAATTTCACTGGAAACAAGGAAAGGAGTATTAGACTATTAAGTGATAGCTGTTCTTTTATATGGCTTCGAATGCTGTAAAATCTCTTCAAAGATGAAGGAGAGACTCGAAGCAAAAGCAATATGGTTCTACATAAGGGTTTTGAGGAGAACATGGACCGAAAATATGAACAACGACAAGGTTCTGGAGAGGAGGGATACGAATTGAAACATACTTAGCACCAGGAAGAGACAGCTGAAGTTTCTGGGACACGAAACGAGGCGGGGGAGCTTGAAGACGTATAGAGACAAAGAGAGACAGAGGAAAGTAGCCCGAGAAATACTTGGTGGACTTGAGCATGTGGATGGCGAAGCGGCGTTTGGGAGAGATACCAAGAAGGAAAGTGTTAAGCGTGACAAGGTATGGGTGCAAGAAGTTCATGATCGACTATTACCTGCAAAAAATAGGCACATAATGATGAAAAATGTTACCTAAAAAAAATACTCAGTAGGATCAGTGATCTGTGACTGAATGTGAACAATATTTTTCAAATGTTTCAAATATTATATCATAATACTCATGCTACAAGGTGGGGACAATATCTATCTATCTATCTATCTATCTATCTATCTATCTATCTATCTATCTATCTATCTCATGTTTTCTCAACCAATGAGAAATTCCTTACAGGTAAGAATTCTAGTATTTCAGGGAGCTAAAATATTTTCCTTTTTCTTTGTTATTTATTTACGTAATTTTTAGCTCATGTCTGTAATCTTCCTCAGAATAAAATCCAATTAAATACCCTATCCTTTTAGTTAACTTTAGTTTATTGAATTACAGTAGCCTGACATTTTTAATTTTTTTTTATTGAAATATGCTTAATTTTATGCATTTAATAACACTGATCGACATTTTTTTATCCAAATGTTGTGGGATAATGGGCATATGTTTCTGGGTTATTTTCTAACGCTTATTCTGGGTTCCTTTTGCCCCATCACATCAGGCTTTCTCTGTTCAGATGATGCCTTTTTTTGCTAGAGATGAGTCAAAACTTTACTGTGAAGTGCCAGGACATAATGATGGAAGTAAAACACTTGAAACGTTTTATTTTAGGTTTGAGTAACTTATCTTACAAGGCAAATCATCCTAATAATCTGGTAAGTATATTTTCCATCTCTACTTTCTGAGCGAGAAATACTTCATTTTGTATAGATTTATTAATCAGCATGAAAACATAGCCCCAAAACATGTGCCCATTACCCAACAATATTTGGAGAAAAATAATTATCAATAGGTGCAATTAATGATGAATTAATTCAATAACAGTACATGTATTCATGTTTAAAACTCCATGAATGTTTTACATTACTATTAAATGTAAATTCATATATACTAATGTGAAAAATGTACATTTCGAGCCTGAAAATCTTGGAAAAGGTCGAATGATATCGTAACAAAAGATGAAAAGCGTGCATTTGTCAAAAATCTACTGACAAATCATTCTTATTGGAGGTTCTTTTAGGAAGCATTAGCCAATACTACACTGTCCGATTTGTCGGATTTCCTGCTAAGACAGAAATAAATAGTTTCTTCATCTGTATAATTACCTACTTGAGAACTGATGGCATTGGAAAGGTCATTGGTCAACCTCAGAAATAGCGTACGTTTTCTGGGACACCTACATATGTATGATATGAATTAAAGAGATATCCATTCATCACGAGCTTCATTTAATAATTTTTTAGGAATGATTGGATTCCGCCAAATATATTAGAGACACCACAGGCTTGGGGAAAAGGCCATCATCCCAAACTCTGTCAAACGCACTTGGGATATCTAGGGTCATAGCCTGAACTCCGTTGTTCTTAGCTTGATAGAAAAATTAACTGACAGTTTTTAACACATCAGCGGTAAATTTGGGGAAACAAAAGCCATATTGCTTATACAAAGGAAGTCACGTGAAGTAAAATGCTTACCCAAATTGCCGTTGATTAGGGCATATAATCAGTCAGTTAAGTGCCATATGTGATACACGCTTGGGCGATCATGTCTCGAAAGAGACTTGACTGACTGGGCAGAAGATTATCCCGCAGTAGGTTGCCATTGCTTTCTGCGGTAGACTGGTTGCCAACCAAGGCTATAGAACCCAATCTATCCTGTTATTTGACCCATAACTGGAAGGAAGAGACGGATTAATAACTTTCCCAAGGGTATTTGCGCGTATATGATTGCACCGAATTCAACTGGAATTCGAACTCGGCTAAAAGAGGTAAGAGAATAATAGGGGGATAATTCAAGTGGTCAAACGGTTCTTAAGTGTTCTTCCAAACAAGGGATACTGAGGAGTACTTCGTAGAAGTTAGAAAGCAAGAAGTAGCGAAATATTTATTGTACTGTTTCGAGAGAACAAGAGACCATACAGAAGTACATTTCTTTAGGACAATTGAATGGATAACATCGATGTCACAAGCTTTGTGGTGATCTAGTTTAGAAATGATAGCTGTAACTGTGGGCGGAGTTATATACATATCACTCAATAGAAACTATGTTCTCGGGAGAAAATGAGGCTACTCCAGATGACTCGACAGTGGAGTTTGAATAGTTTCCGGGCAAAATACTCTGCTTTATCTAGATTGAAGAGTGGGGGGAATGGGGACACGTATCTATCTATCTATCTATCTATCTATCTATCTATCTATCTATCTATCTATCTATCTTTCTATCTAATCATATTCCCTGTAATCGTTATGCTATTTTCTATTATTACAAGAGATATATCAGACCTAAAATTTACTACTGCCACATTCAGAAAGAGCAGCTCAGTCTCAAAATTCCTGTCTCGAGAGAGTATAAAAGCTTCCTGGTGTCCACATTGGTGAAAAATTATTTTCCACCTTACAACCCCCTTACTTACAGACGAAACATCGTATGCCACTCACTGCTTTATCGATATTTCCATGGAGAGTGTTCAGACGACCTCCTTTCCTTCATCCACCTGATTAGGTCCTTCAAATAAGTTACCAGTTGCTTTCCCCTGTCTCTTTTTCCCTCTATCTGTCTTGTTAGTATCAGGCTCTTCAAGCCTTCCTTCCTCATTGCATATCCCAGGTACTTCCGCTGTCTCTTCCTGATGTTCAGTATTAAATTCGAACAACTCTTATTCCTTTCATATTCCATTTGAGTGAAGTAAATTGAACTCAAACAGATTCTTATCGCGAACCACTCCTTTGTGGAACCGATATGCAAGAATCTCATTCGATATGTAAACATCAAGATTTTACAGAAAATCATTGAATTGGGCCTAAAATATTTATGTTTGTTAATTTTGTTTAGCGTCATATTAACACCTCTATGGAGTAATTAACACCGAATTAAAAAATATTTTGGACGCCACTGTATGCCTTCAAATACAGTTAAAAGGTATTGTTGGTCATTTTGTTTTATGGAAAAATGTATTTGACTCTATGTATGCGATGTTATATTATAATTACTTACAGTATTAACCTCATCTTCGTCGACGTATTCATCAAGTTTCGGCCGTTGTACACTCCGGCCTTCTTCAGGTGGTTCAAATTTCAAAGTAAACACTATAACATTTTCCACAGATGTAGCTAGTTCTAGTTCATATCTCTCGCATATGTCACATAACTATTTGGGACAAGTCAATGGATTCAATCAACGCTTTTATCCATTGAAGCATGTGTCTGTGAGGATATCAGTGCATTGGTTGGCGGATATAGTTCATCTTAGTTCATCCTAGGACGAATGAAACTTTTAGCGTAGAAAGGAGCAACGATATATATATATATATATATATATATATATATATATATATATATAGTCATCCTCAGACAGATCTGTTTCGCTGTATCACAGCTCATCAGTACAGTTAGACTCCGATTACTTTTTAACCCAGGATTGAAACCCAACCGAATTGGCGTCAATTGGCGATTCTTAGGGAAAAGAGGCAAAAATGTACGTAGGCAAGGCGTTTCGTTTTATGAAGACCTTTATCGAGGCAATGTAATTTGCCTTAATAACGTTCCACAGAGAATGAAACGCGTCGGTTAATTGCAGCTTTTCATCTTATCTCTTATTTATTTAATTTATCTCTGTTATGTATGCATTCTTCTGATATATATATATATAACACATTTTTGTATCAACAATTATCGTAAATAATACGATATATATATATATATAATTATTTATATATATAAGTGAATGTGTCTAGCCACACTGATGAGCTGTGATACAGCGAGGCAGGCTTGTTTAGGGATGACTAATATATTACGCTCTCATTACGATTGAACTCTCTTGAGAAAAACAATTTTCTTTTAATCGTTTCACCCCAAGCAAGGCATTCCACTGCCACTATTGCGCTTGGGGCTACATAGGGTAAGGTAAATAGAAAGAGTGGTTAGATATAGGAAATGTCAGAAGGGAGGTGATAGGTAGTTGCGAGGATGGGAAGAGTTTGTGAAAGAATGGAAGCGAGTTATTGTGTTAGGAGGTGTCTATTGACCTTACATTTAAACTCCTGGAGATTGTAGCCGTCGGGGAAGCAGTAAAAACTTTTTGCACTTCTGTGATATATACATTACTCTGCAGCAATGAACTGAGTTTTTTTCGCTGACTGGCGTGTGTATACACTGTTCATATAAAACATGTCAAGTTTCCCTTTCTATGATTTCGTGCGCCTATTGACAAGTGGGTCGCGACTCCGACTGACACGAAATCATTTGAGTTTCGATCTCGGACAGATGCAAGTGGGTGTGTCTAGCCACACTGATGAGCTGTGATACAGCGAAACAGACTTCTGTGTGGATAACTAATATATATATATATATTGTACATCCTAATTTCTTTAATACTTATAAAAATTTAGGAACTCAATTTAATGAACTTTATTATATTTGAGCAAATAACGACGCACAAGAATAGTTAGAAGTCAAAGTGATATACACTCAGTAATTGCGTGTCAGGTTACTGTTTCAAAGATAGACAACCATGACGTTTTGAAAGTTCCTGGTACGAACCACAAGTCGAAATCATTTCTTCGAAGACCATTTCTTTCGTTGTAGAAGTCAAAGTATCTTGAAAAACGATGAATATGCGAAATAGCTAGGACATTTCTTAAGTTTACATTTTCTTAACTTAATATCTTCTTATTTTTTCTCTTCTTAATTTTAGCAAATATATATTACAATGCGGTTCTTTCACTTCCTTATTATATATATATATATATATATATATATATATATATATATATATAAACTAGAGCTGTCAAAACCAGTAAGTATGATAAAATATTATAAAAAATATTCTACTTATACTTTTCCTCGTGGTTCGTTTTATTCACATTATCTTTCTACAGATTATGTCTGTGAAGGTTTACGCGTGTGCGCGCGCACACACACACACACACATACACACACACATACACACACACATACACAAGAAGATGATACCTTTTACATTTTTTCTTCCATTTGCGGTGCTCCTTCAGGATGTAGGCGATTATCGCCCTTCACATCTCCCTATCACTTATAGCCGTTAACATTTTTCCCTTGTTATCCCGCTCAACCCACACGTCACCATCCATCTGCTCAAATCTATCAGGTATGTCATGCGTTGCTTTCTCTTCTCACTCCTTTCTTGATTCCGTCTTGTTAGAATCAGACACCCCACGTCCTCCTCCCTCACTACGTCACAGGAACGTCAACTCTCTTTTTCTGATGTTCGGTATCAGTTTTCCTTTTCGTCTCTATCTTCTCCAGGACCTCGTCGTTGATCACATGTCCGTCCTTGGTATTTTCAGCATCCTTTTAAATCCACATTTCGGTTGCTTCAAGTCTTTCCTCATCTTCGATGAAATTTCTAGTCATATTGAGGAACAGACATTACATAACAATCTAGTACACTCTTCTTTGTTTCCATCGAAATCTTCATGTCTCTCAGTACACTATTCAGCTTCTGGAATGCTTCCTTGGCCATTCAAATAAGTCTTCCTATCTCAGTATCGCAGTCTCTGTCCTCCATTAGGACACTTCCCGATTTAAATTTCTGTACCTGCTTGATTTACTATCCCCGAAATACAAGTACACGTCTTTTTCCATTTTTATTGCCCTTTCTGACAACATTATAAACATAAATATCGCGTTTTTTTTTCTTCCAGTGTCCGTGACGAAACCGTGCCGTTTTTTTCCTATTTTTAGTCTAATTCTGCTGCACGTTCTATTAAACAGAATGCAGATTTAATACCACAGAACTTAAATATTATTTTTAGTTAGAAAAACTTTTTTTCCTAAAATATTAAGATCTTTTTGGCCAAAACCTCTTCAGAGAGTACCTTCGTAAGTTTAACTGACACAAAACTGTAAAGAACCATGGAGACAAAGTGGAAGTGGAGGGCAAGTTAGGAATACCATTAAAAATAATTTAATGTAAAAAGAGTTTAGGAATAAAAGAGAAAAGTCCCCAACAGGGAATAAAAGTGAAAATTTTACTCACAGTCGACTAAATAACACAAGAGAACGCATGAAGTTCTTTTTTTGTTTACGAAGACCCGGGCTATTTAGCTTGATGCAAATAGATTCAAGTACACGTAAATGGTTTTCAGAACGGGCCTAGTGCAAAGATGTGAACCAGTTTCTCCATATGCCTCAGCACAATCTGGACTGACCAACAAGTTTAGTCTATCGTAGAAACAGACACAAAGTGAGGTGTTTCCCTAAAATTACTTTGGTTTCTGGATATTATATAAGCAAGAACAAGTTGACTGATTAGGGTTTCCAATATTTGATTGCTCCGTCTCAATCATTCAGTGTCGCATTGATATTTAACTTTACATATCACAGAAATAGTTCGTAAGAGAAAAAGAACATTTTAACAAAAAAAGAAGATAAATAAATAAATAAATAAAAAAGAAGAAGAAGAAGAAGAAAGAAAGATAAAGAAACACGGATCTTGTACCAAAGACAATGTAAGCAGATACTGTCAGCAAGCATTTCACTTTTTTACTCTAGCCATGGCAGCTTAAAATAAACTAAACACAAAAAGAGTCCAAAAACCGCTGGTTCTTTGGAGAGCTTGATTTTGCGGTCTATCACGCACTTAGTGACATTCATCGGGTATTCATTGTCAGTCAAAATGCCCCGAAAGATTTCTAGCATATGACTAAGTGTTCAAGAAAAGCAAATCATAAGCGCCCAGTGGACTAGGGTAGAAATAAGGTTGATTTTGCAGAAATTTGGAACAAAAGAATTCCAGTTTCTGTATAATCCTATGAATATAGGTTTGGGATAACCGGATGTAATAAACAGATCATCTCTACATTTAACCAGGAAATCCAAGAAAAGAAAAATACAATTATTTTCTACTTCAATAGTAAATTGTAATGATGGAGTCGAAGATAAAAGACCTTCCCAACGTTACCCTCTGAAGAAGTGTTGGCCGAAAAGATCCTAACGTTAAGGGAAAATGTCCGCATATCTATTGAGAACAATATATATACATATATATTGTACGTCGGCTAACTTTACATGCAAAATTCATCTAAATATAGGGAGCTCTCTAATACTGCAGCCATAAATGTAAATCTCGTGGTCTATAGCATGGGAAACATTTGTTTCAACAAGCCGTTTAAAGATCGCATATGAGAAAAGTAGAAAGACTTAATCAAAAATAATTCAGTTTATATTCATATCCTATCGAAAACGCAGCAGCCAATCATGAGTATTGTAGATTTTAGTAGTTAATTGACAATATCTCCTCACCGTTTGTTTGTGTTTTTTTAGTAAAAAGAAAGAATATCAAGAACTACGTCGCATCCCTTGATGTATTTCAACTTAACATCAAGAAGATAATTAGAGGACTAGAACAGATTATTGTAAATATAAGTACACATGATATGTCTACGCTATTTAATGATACATGTTTGAATGAATGTATGCTGCCTAAATATGATTACACAAACATGCACACACAAGCACACACACATATTTATAGAATTGGTGTGG
>JBBBDQ010000780.1:1697500-1970000 GCA_037127315.1 Ascarosepion bandense | reverse complement strand
TGTGTCTGTGTGCGTATCCGTTACCTATAGACTCCGAAACGGCTGAACGGATTTCTTGAAAATTTACACAGTTGTACTATATGCGTCTGCGAGTGTTTTTAGCTAGGTTTTGTGTCGAGGTAACCCCTATAAATATCGAAAATCGATAATCGAAAAAATCGGGTTATAGAAGGAGTGGTCCGATTTTAATCAATTTTGATACACTCATAGACAAAGTCATAAGAAACGATATTCACAAGTTTCAAGGTTGCAGTTCTTACAATAGTGCAGAAAATTTGATATCGGTACCAGAAAATCAAAATTTGACTTACATCCATTCATTTTTCTTTCAGACTACGGTTTCGCTTTAACTGGAAACAATTATTGCTTTTTAGTCTTTCGTGCCAACGTCCAAAGTATCTGTGCTCCAGGACTATGGACTAGTTTTAAAGCTTTCATTACACCCGAGCAACGCCGGGCTATACTGCTAGTAAATAATTAAGATACATTATAGAGAGAATTTTTTTCTCTTGACACAATGATTTCTTAGCAACATACCTAGCAATAGATTCAATATAAGCTTGCAACTCCTTAATAAGGCGGAACGAATCAGGTTGCTATCAGCCAAGCTGATGGGAAGCAGAAAAGGGTCTCCTAGTTTTGGAGTTGTTGAAATTTATATGTCATCTCTAACCCCAGTTAACAACACACTGTAGGACATTTTTATATCAGCCCCGACTATATGAATTTTCACGTGCAACTATACTGACAACTAGGTCCCACCCTTTTATTGTCTAAATAGTCAAATGTAACAGCCATTATTTTTCTGTCAGTTTCTTCTCGCGCACTTACGGCCTGTGTCACCCCTTCCACTTACTTGCTTCCACAATAGCTACAATCTAGTAAATTTTAAGTGCAACGTCAATTACCATCTTCTATCTTCTTGATTACGAACTCTTTCTTATCCTATTCTTCTACATTTCAGGTAACAAGTTTCCTCTTTCTTTCTTTTTCTCCTTTTCTCTCCCTCCTAACTTCCTGCGCACGAGTGGTGGTATTGCCTTGCTTAGAGTGAAACAATTATAAAAAAATACCTATTTCACCTTATCGAATTAATCAGACATATTAACGAGACGTGTGTCATTAACATAGATATTAAATTCGGAAATGATATCATCAGAAAGATCATTGCTGAAAATTAAGAAAAAATCTGGTCCAAAGATAGCGCTCTGGAAGATACTAGCAGGAGTAGATAAAGAAGCTGGAAGTGTGGCCGTTCAAAATAAATTAAATTTCGTGATTTGATAAGAAAAACTGAATCAGTTGAAAAATACGCCCGGAAATACTATAACCTTTCAACTTGTGAATATCACCAGTATGCCAAACCATGTTAAACGCTTTAGAGATCAGTCTGACCACCATTATTCTTATCTAGAGCCTGGCAGACACTTTAAAAAAATCAGCAGTTGACCTATGAAAGACAAAGCTTCATCCCTTGTCTAAAGAAGTCTTTGTGAGATGATAAATCAATTCAGAATGGATTAGGCCCTCTATTTTTTCTTTTCAAAAAGAGGTAGAACGCTAATGGATCGATATTTCGAAGTGACAGATGCTTCACCTGAGATCTTAAAGATTGGAACAACAGAAAATACTTTCTAATAAGCCGAAAGCAAGAGGCAGCGCGGTGCTTATTTTAAAGTTTAAAAAGAACAGGAGCGAGTTCGGAAACACATTTCTTAATGTCTATTACTATTAGATCTACAGGGTTTGTGGGGATAGGAAGTAATATAATGATATATGGTAATTGTTTAAAACAATAGTATCTCGGGGTTCTCGACAAAATCCAAAAGAGGATCTGCAATGTAATCGATCTTGTAACTTTGCAAACAACATTACATTCATCCACTTTTTTTTTCAAATGTATCGTTTTGTCCTCAGATTGATATAAATGTTCGAATTGGAGCTTCCGGTGCAAATACCAAACATGTCATTTCCTAAATATTGGTGGAGCTAATTTGCGTCATGGTGCACTTCTGTCTTGCAGACGGTGGCAGACTTGACTCTACGATACGGTGTAGCCGAAAAAATCAAAAACAAGTTATTTCTCACTGACGGGATGTGGTTTCTCCCCGTCTTTTCTACAAATATTTTCAGGGCTTCACTTCAGACGAGCTTCTTTCTCAGGTGCCATGAACACATAAATTTACACGTGCTACTAAATTAGCAAATAGATCTCACCCTTTTACCGTCAAAATAGACAAATGTAACCACTACTACTACTCTAACAGTTTCATTTTTTGCACTAGATTCCGTATACTTGCTTCCTGATAGCTATTATTTCCAAAAGTTTAAGTCCTACGTCAAACGCCAGCTTGCAACTCTTTGATTCCCATATTTCTCTTTTCTAGTCAGATGCCCCTGCTATTCACCTCGGGGTTCTTGACAAAATCCAATAGAAAATCTATAGTGTAATTGATCCCGACTTGACAGCTCGGCTGCTGTAACTCCCTCACCGGCGTGATGTGGCTTCTCTGTCTCTTCTACAAATACTTTCACGGCTTTTGCTCCAATGAACTCAGCTCACTGGTGCCATCTATGTATGAATTTACTCGAGCTAGTAGACTAGCAACTTTTACAGTGAAAACGAGAAATATAACCGCAATTTCTACTCTAACAGCTTAGTTTCTCGCACTTCCCGACTGTGGAATTCCCTTCCGTATACTTGCTTTCCCGACAGCTACAATCTCCAAGAATTTAAATGCAAGGTCAATAGTCATCTCCTATCTCATTAACTCGCATCCTTTCTCTCAAGCTCCTTTCTCCATCCACTCCACCCCCATCACACCAGTTTTCTCATACGTCTATTACCCTCTTCCTGACACCCCCCTATAACCTGCCACTTTTTCTCACCAATTTACCCCTATGTAACCGCCTGCGCAAAACTGCCTTGCTTGGGATGAAATATTAGCATCTTCCTGACACCCACTATAACCTGAGCCTCTTTCTCATCACTTTCCTCCTATGTAACCGCCTTTACATCAGTGGCGGTAAAACTGCCTTGCTTGGGATGAAATATTAGCATCTTCCTGACACCCACTATAACCTGAGCCTCTTTCTCATCACTTTCCTCCTATGTAACCGCCTTTACATCAGTGGCGGTAAAACTGCCTTGCTTGGGATGAAATATTAGCATCTTCCTGACACCCACTATAACCTGAGCCTCTTTCTCATCACTTTCCTCCTATGTAACCGCCTTTACATCAGTGGCGGTAAAACTGCCTTTCTTGGGGTGAAATGATTATTTTTTTTTTTATCAAGTCGGTGCAAAAGTTTTGCCAGTTTGTAAAGTGGGCATTTTAAAGCATTGTAATTTTTTATGCATATTGTTTTTACTTAAACATATCATTATAACTTTTTCTTTCAGATTATCAAAGCATCGTTCATATTTTATGCAATATTCCCACCCATGTTCTCCAGAGAACAAGCGACAACGTGTTTCTGGTTGCGAATCTTTGCTTCCACGACACCTTCAGACACCATTTTTGGGTAGGCTTGTCACAGGTGATGAGAAATGCCATATTGCTGACCTAGCTCCCTCGGATTATCACCTATTTCTAGGATTACAAAACCATTAAGATGGCTTTAGATTAACATCACGAGAGAAGATAGAACATGTGTTAGTTTCATATTTCACATCAAAACCTAAAGAATTTTACAAGCCAGGCATGTATAAGTTTGTTGACAGATGGAATCAAGTTATAGAGAGCAAAGGTCGTTGTTGTTGTGAATAAAGATTTTCAAAAACACACAGTTTTTCCTTTTCAAGATAAAATTTTAAATCGGCAAGAACTTTTGCAACGACCTGCTATATCCGCTGTACTTTGTTCGTCTTCTTTATTCTCACTGTAACCAGTGCCATTACTGCTTCTCTTGGGGTGAAACGATTATAACAAAAATATATTAAGCAGCTAAAATCGGTGATCTTTATAAAAAGTTACATCTATTTATTGTTATGCATAATAAAGTCCTATCACTCACAAGGCTTCACAATGCTAAGGACCACATTGATATGCCTGTAATGGAATATTCAATAACAAATAGCTATCTTTACACATATCATTTACGTAGTCCTGTCCACTTGTTGTCCAACTTTCTTTCACGACACGTATCTCTTTAGGTTAGTTTCTGAACATTAGAATTTTGATGAAACCAACATAAAAGGTTAAAGGAACAGAGTAGAAGTAAAACAAATGGTCACAAACTCAGAATAATTAAAATAAGTGACGGCACCAGATTCTGAAACCTATCATTAATTCAATCCGTATTCTTGTTCGATTAGTTTAGAAAATTTGACACTCACGAGGCATATTGAAGGAAAGAGAGATAGGGTAAAACAGTGCATAGCCTAAACAAATAAATGGTTGCAAGAACAGGGCTTTAGTAAAGGTAGCAAAAGGACAAAAATTACAAAGTGCTACAAACAAAATAAGGAAGAGTCATCCTCGGTAAATCCTAAAAGAAGTTAAAACAACACCTTAATTTTACAGGGCACGAGGACAATCTAAAATTCAATTTTATTTACGGTCAATTCACATCATTAGATATTATTGTCATGTTTATTCCGAATTTTTCAAGAGATATTTCTTCATGTGTTGCCGATAAATTAACGATGCATAAATAGATTGGTTCGTTATTTATGTAATGAATTCTGTTCAAGGAATCGTAGATCCTCCTAATTTCGGCCTTACTTTAATTGCTATTTTACGCTGAATAACTTTATGACAAAATGGAAAAGAGTATGATCAGTATTTATTGTAATATTCGTGTTGGGTTATGTCAAGTTATAAAATCCCTTGGGCAAAAAATAAATGTAAATGTCGTTATACGTTATATTTCATATACCAATATCATTTACACATTTACCTGTCAGTGAAAGGATTCGTAAATAATTACACTGGATATACTACAACAGTTTAACAAAAAGACGCACGTTATCCCTTTCTGGCTATATGTCTATTAGTTTCATTTAAATATATATGGAGAACTATTTTAATCTATCCTTAACATTCTCATCTATAATACAAGTAAAATAGCCTCATCTACATGCAGAAAAGGTTAAATAAATGGAAAGAAAACTAATATAAAAATATCAAACCTCAATATCTACTAGGAACACGTCCGCAATTTGCTAACCGTTTTTTGAAAATAAAACATTGCTATAACGCTAGATACGTACATAAAAATCTATTTATTCACTAAATTCATTGCCAATTTTCACGTTCTGTCTCCTAAATTATTTGTTCTTTTATTGTCATTCCAGCGGATGTGTGTTGTGGGCCAGTGGATATCGGCTTGAAACGAGAAATCGGGGAGCCGAGTTCGAATTCCAGTTGAATTCATTGCATTCGCTTACGTGCAAATACCCTTGGGAAAGGTATTAATCCGTCTCTTCCCTCCAGTTATGGGTTAAATAACAGGACAGATTGGGTTCTATAGCCTTGGCCGGCAAGCAGTCTACCTCAGAAAGCAATGACAACCTACTGCGCGATAATCTTCTGCCCAGTCAGTCATGTCTCTTTCGAGACATGATCGCCCAAGCGTGTTTCACGTATGGCACTTAACTGACTGACTGATTGTCATTCCTCCCATAATAATGTTTTTCTCAAATCTTTCACTCTCTGTAAGCCCTTTATATCAATATCTCTATATTTATCAGCTATAGTGAGTCCTGAGAAGGAAACGTTCTTACCCGAAACCGATCACGTGTACTGTAATTATTTTATTCTCCGCCATATTTTACAATTTACATATTGGGTATCAATTACCAATTGTTCCATACACTATTCTTTCTTCATATCTGTCCTGCATATTTCCAGATGTTTTATTTAATTAATTCAGTGACATGTGATACATTATCTTCACATGTTCCCTAATTCACGTAGATCTCATTCTCTCTCTCTAATTATTTATATCATTAACTTATCTGTTGATCATTTTGAATTATTTAATTTCTTTTTCCAGTATTTTCTATTAATGTCGATATTTCTCAGCTCTAAATCATCGCTACAATCATGAATTATATTTGTTCTTCTTCTATGTGCGATGTTCGTTCAGGACGCAGGCGATCATGGCATTCCACATCTCTTTATCCATAGTGTCTCAGTACGCTTTATCCTGTTACCCAAATCTCATTCTGGGTCGGTTGACTGCATCTAGCAGCAAGGCCTCTGATTGGGAGGTTGTGAGGAGCATGGAACCACCTTTTGATTGCTGTTGTTCCAGGTTCACCCTAATCCGGAGTGGTAGCACCTGTTAGGGTCACAGCTATTGGCAAATAGATAACCCCAGACTGGAGTCAAAACAATTTGAAAATATAAAAATAATATTTTATAGAAATATATTCATAAAAGTACTTTTACAGAAAAATAAACATTTTTGAAGGAAAAATATTACCAACAAAACATAATACATTTTTGAAGAAAAAAAATTATTCTCGGTAAAATATTTTTGAATACAAAACTAGATGACATTTTTAGTTTTCTAAAAAAAAGGATAAAAACAAAAACCTTTTCATTAAAATCTAAATCAACCGTCTCACTATAACCGAACATTAAAAAAAAAAACATCTTAAAACCCAAACTTTTTGGAATTAAATAACCCACAGCAGTTGATAAGCCGTTAAACAAAACTCAAATCAAACCTCATTCTACCATCCATTTGCTCAAGCCCACCAAGTATGTTACGCTTTGATTTTTTGTCAATCTTTCCTTCTATCTGACCTGAGAGTATCAGATTCTTCATGCTCTCCGTTCTCATTACATATGCCAAGAACTTCTGTCGTTTTGCCTGATGGTAAGAATTAGTTTCGTTTTCTTTTCCAACCTCTCCAAAACCTCATTTAGACACATATATTAAAGGACTATTATTATGCAAAGGGAGAACATCCGTACTTATGGAAAAGACAGATTTAGTATTTAAAAAACAACACAAGTATTAGCCGCATGTCGAACTGGAACGGATATAAGCTTGGCAAATTTATTACTAAGAGAACCCTGCCAAAGGGAGGTACAGCTATACAGGACATCTTTGCACAGTAGCTTGTTTACCTTTGCTGAATTTCATTACTTTATTCCTAATTACCGATTAGACAACGTCTGATAGATTGGCGTTATTGCCGAGAGTATTAGTAATAATCTTGAGTTCCTCATCCAACTTTGATTTAGAGCAAACCACCAAGGCCCTATGAGCAAGGGTCTTAATTAAGTTAATTTTACATTTGGTGGGACGAAAAGAATTCTATCTGGTATACAAACCAGTAAATAATGGTATTCGGTAAACTAAAGTCAGAAACAAGAAGGAGATTTGATCATCAAAACATCAAGGAAAGGAGAGGACGAATTAGTCTCTTTTTCCTGCGCAAATTTTAATGCTGGATACATTTTATTAAGGGACAAAAAGAAATTGTCCGCTTCAATTTCATCGTTAAATAAACAAAAAGTGTCATACACATAACGGAAATACACATTTGGTTTAGCAGATTCTGATAATACAATCTCCTGATGGAATCCAGCAAAATTATTTGATAAAATAGGTCCCAAAAAAGAACCCATTGAAACCTCATCAAATTATATATATATATATATGTAAATAAATAAATATATATATATATATACATATGATTTGCTTAAATATTATTTTTAATTAAACAGTAATATCTATCAGTCTGAAAAATCGAGAAGTCTTAAGAATATCTGCATCTCCTAGGGGAAAACGTCAATTGATCTAAAGTGTCTTAGACGGCTCGACCCCGATATTCATCAGTTATCTTTTATTAAAGTAATTGTAAATTTTATTGAGTACATGTGTTTGTTTTGGGATTTATTTTATACAGGGAACAAATAATTAATTTTTTCATTAATTAATTACATTAAATTAAATAAAAATTAACATATGATTCAGGTTTTATTCACGTATAAGTCGGTTATTATTTTCACAGATTAAAAAATATAAAAAGCATGGTTTAGAAATTAGAACACGAGTACGCACCAAACATCACACACACCAAGATGCACACACATACACAAATTCGCGGTTGCATGCGCGGCGTTCACTTCCATCAAACACAAGCGCACACACATACAGAGACTTTTAAAGAAATATAACGATGATTATGATATATATATATATATATATATATATCAGCAGTGAATATGTAATTAGAATTAACTCTTTTCTTTCACCGTTTATAAATTTCGCAATCCAGTGTGAAATCAAATTTTGACCAATAAAAAAAGGAATAACCCTGTATAAAGAGAAAAAGATCAAGCTAAATTTTGCAGTTCGGTGTTAATTATGTTCTGACCAATGAAAGGAAGCGATTAACAATGCTGAGAGAAGTTGACAAGCCTGTGTGAAAAAGTCCTTTGAGATACATATGTACATATATATATATAGAGAGAGAGAGATGGGGGGTGAGAAAGAACGTGGAAATTATCAGATGAGAGCAAAGATCAGATAAGTCATTGCCACAACGTAAGGGAGAGATTTAAAGCTGCTGAACCGGACATGTCTCAAAGAAATACATTCCCTCTCTTTCTCCTTGTCATGTGCTATTTTCCTTTATCTCTTCTTCATTCTCACCATTCATCTCCTATCGCACTAATTCGCATCCTTTCTCTCAAGCTTTTTTTCCCTATCCACTCCACCCCCATCACATTGGTATTCTCATCTTTCTATTACCCTCCTCCTGAAACTCTATATACCCTATCCCTCTTTCTCATCACTTTCCCCTATGTAACCCCCTGCGCAACAGTGGAAGTAAAACTGCCTTGCTTGGGGTGAAATGATTAAAAAAAATATATTTATATATATAGCTTATATTTTTGGGGAAGACATGATTTCTTCTTTCAATCTTAACGGCGAAACTGTCAACCTAATTTTTATCACCCATGTCTAGACTCTATTTCCTTTGATGTAGACATAATTGATAGAACATTTTTCTTTAAGCTTTCTCCATATCCCAACATTTTCTGAAGCAAAAAAGAAAAAAGAAAAGAGTTGAAGTAAGAAAGAAAACATTTCATATTTTTGATCTAACTTAAAAGTACTTTTGAGTAAATATAATCTTTTTATTTCGAGTGAGAAAGCATTTTATTGTAATTTTTCAAAACTTTTAATTTTAAAAATAACATTTTTTAATTTTTAGCATTCATTTATTAAACAATTTTTAAAATTCATTTTATTCTTTTTATATAAAATCTATTTAATTATTATATTCTAATACAATTCTCAATATCATAATACAATTTCTTAAATATCTATTTAGTTATAACAAAAATTGAAATATCAATTTAATTATTTTAATATCTATTTATTTAATATCTATTTATTTGTTTAAATAAATTATTAAATATATGAAAATTAATAAACATAAAGTTGTTTTTGTTTAAACATATTCTAAGGTTAACATTTTGCAAGGTTTACGTATGACATTTATTTCATTACATTTATTTAATAGTTTTTTATCCTTAAAAATTTACTAATATATAGTTTTTCGTATACATAAAAAAGGGCATGGATATTTTAAAGGCGTACATATTATCCAAGAGCCTAATCAAGCTGAAAGTGGTGAACATATGGGTAGAAATTGCGCAGTCTTCACTTCTCAATTTTCATAACGTTCAAAAATGTCTCCGTGTCTTGTTAGCGATTAACTATTTTACATCCTAAAACCCCACTTCCCATAGGCAAAACGACAAAAGCCTCTCACTGTTTAATCATCATTTCGATGGGAAGTGTCCATAAGAACATTATTCCTCAGGTTCACAAGTTTTTGCTTTAACAGTTAAGACCCGCCATGCCACACACTTTCTTGCGAACCAAGCTCATTCATTTTCTATTTCCGTTTAAATAGTTTCTTCCGACGAACTACTTTTGTGGAACCCACTTCCAAGAGAATGCTTCTCCGATGACTACCATCTTCTTCTTCTTCTTCTTCTTCTTCTTCTTCTTCTTCTTCTTCTATGTGCCCTGTCCCTACAGGACGTAGGCGATCATGGATCTCCACGTCTCCCTCTCCCTTGTGGCTCTTAGTATGTTTGTTCCTGTTGCTCCTGGCAACCCCCGTTCCGTCATCCACCTGATCAGACCCTGCAAATATGTTATCCGCTGCCTTCCTCTGTCTCTCCTTCCTTCTATCTGTCCAGTCAGTATCAGGTTCTTCAGGCTCTCCTTCCTCATTGCATGTCCCAGGAACTTCAGTTGTCTCTTCCTGATGCTCAGCATCAATTTCCTTTTATTGAAGAACAGACATCACGTAGCAGTCTAGCACACTTTTCTTCGTTTCTATTGAGATTTTCCTGTGTGTTAGTATTTTGCTCATCTTCTGGAACGCGTCCTTTGCCATGCCAATTCGCCTTCGGATCTCCGTGTCGCACTTTCCATCTCCTGTTAGAACACTTCCTAGGTACTTAAATTCTTGGACTTGTTTGATTCTGTTATCCCCTACCTGTATTTGGCATTTTGGGTTGTATCTTTTGCTGATGACCATGCACTCAGTTTTCTTAAAGTTTATTTGTAGTCCTTTCTTGTCACTCTCCACTGCTACTTTCTGTATGAGATCTTGCAGTTTACTTTCCGTGTCCGCAATCAGTACTGTATCGTCCGCATATCTTATGTTGTTCAGGTTGTGGCCTCCAATAACAAATCCTGGTGTGTCATCTAGGGTTCTCAAAATATTCTCGCTGTATAAGTTGAACAAATCCTGTGAAAAGACACATCCTTGTCTTACGCCTTTTTCTATCTTTGTGTATCTACTGAGGTCGTTACCTGTCCGTATGCAGGCCGTTTGCTGCCAGTAGAGATTCTTGATTATTATTATGTCTTTGCCGAAAATGTCGAGGTTGCCTAGCATTTCCATCAATTCTTTGTGTCGTATTTTGTCGAATGCTTTCGCGTAATCAATGACGCATAGGTACAAGTTTTTCTACATTTGTAATGCCCTTTCAGAGAGCATCCTAATCATGAATATGGCGTTCCTTGTTCCAGTGTCCTTGACGAACCCGCACTGTTCCTGTCCTATCTCTGGCCTGATTCTGCTTCTCGCTCTATTCATCAGGATTTTGACACTCAGTTTTGTAATGTGATTCATTAAGCTGATAGTTCTGTGTAGTTCGCACTCGTTTGCACCAGGTTTCTTCGGCAGCGCTATAAATACCGACTTGCATAGGTCTTCTGGTATTATTCCGCTGCTATAAATTTCGTTTATTATGTCGGTAATCTTTTCTATGCCATATTCTTCTAAGGCTGTCAGCAGCTCTATTACTATGCCATCTGGACCAGGTGCTTTGTTTCTGTTCATTTTGGCCATTGCAGCTTCCACTTTGGATTTTAGTATTTCCGGTCCATCCATCTCCTTGTGTATTCTCCGTTGTTCTCTCTTGTCGCAAAAGAGATCCTTTATGTATTCTTCCCATCGCTGGAGGATTTCCTCTTTCTCTACGCTGTTCAAATATATGGGTTAACCTTTTTCTTTCCAAGGTCTCCTTGCATTTATATTGATTCTTACTCCGTAACCAGATAGCTTGAGTGGCTTTTGTGCATTGTACAGGGTGAAATTTAACGTAAAAATAGAGTGACGCCATCGACAAAATTTTTAGTTTGAAGAATTTCTTTTAGAGAATCTCATAAGGCGTTACCATTGTCATTCGTTGACTTTTTCTCTTCTATTTTGTTTAGTGTAAAGATAGAAATATTTTTCACACACCAAAATTACTATAATGTAACTATGTTTATTTTTTTATATATATACGGGCATATGAATATAAATTTTACGTGATAAAAAGAATCCAGTCGTTTGTACTAAAGTACACAGTCATTTACGACTGGGATCAAAGATTTTAATCTTTATATAAATAAAAATAAAAATATTTTTTTTAGCGATGGATGAGAAATATGGCGTTCCTTTTGAGTCCTTTCGACAATGTCACCTCTTGATTTTAACGCTACTTAGGTATAAATGGTGGCCCTTGTATCTGACAAGAACAGAAGATTTAAGAGGTTTATATAGAAACATAAGATGAAGAGTTGTAAGTATAAATACTCATAAAGCAAGCAACGAACGCAAATATAAATAACGAAACAATATTTAAGAAAAAAAGAAGGAATTGGAGTCGCTTCAAAAAAAGAAAATAAGAAAGAAAGGCGATAGAGACATACACAGAGAAAGTTTATTACTTATTGAAAATTAGAAAAAATATACATCAGAAATGGGATTAAAGGTTAACGAAGAAAAATGAATTTGTTATTATAATATGAGTGAAGTTATGTGGTTTTAGGTAGTGTAGCAGGAATATGGCTTCGTGTCTGTATTTAGAAATGTGGTGAGATAATTTTATGAATATATAAATATATATATATATATATATGAATGTGTGTGTGCGTGCGTGTGCTTTTGTGTGTGTGTGTGCGTGTGCGTGCTTGTGTATGTGCATGCGTGCGTGTGTTTTTATATATAAAAAAGTTTGCATTTACGGTCTTAAGAATAAGACCGTATGCTTATAAACGTTAATAATTGTTCGTCATTCTATCTGTTTGCTGAATTCCGATCCATAGTTGATCTTCATTTGAATCCAATTCTTATATATATATATATATATATATATATATATATATATATACATTGTAAATTTAAAAGTTATTTTTAGCGGATACCAATATTTGTGTAGAAGGTCCGTTTATATATATATATATATTGAGTGATTGGTTAATTACGTAGATTCTGGTCATAATAAGAATACATCAGTGCACATTTGTATTAAAAAGCGTTCAATGCAATTATATTGTAGAACTTTTGAATATTTTCTATTTGTAAATGAGTTAAGACACGACCTAGGTTTCTACCATGAGCGGTGTTTTCAGGCGATTTGCCATAACTGATTTTACCGCTTACCGTTCTCTTTAGGAACGCTCACGTAAGTAACGGTGTTCTTTTTAACGCTCACGTGGCTGGAAATCTTTGAACACGCAATTTTTAAAATTACAATGGTTGTATGAACTTAAGAGGTATTTCATACAACCATGGATGAAAACGCCATAATTCAAAAATTTTCCTGACACATGGGCATTAAAAAAAAAATAACGTTACGTGATCGTTCTTCAAGAAAACGGTAAAACTAGTTATTGCAAATCGGCTGAAGATACGAACTCATTTTAAAAACCTACGTCGTGCGTATTAACGCATTTGCAATATATATATATATATATATATATATATAGATGTTATTAAGTTAATCATTTATATTCGACCTCAACAGAATGCAGAGGACAGCCGTTTCGCCCTATATGTGGGACTCTTCAGCAGTGCGCATCTACCACCCGGAATCGAAACCCGACAGTTTGGTTATTAAGCTGATGTCATACCAACTGTACCACTGACCCTGGTGACAAATAGGTAACGAATTAAGCTCGATGAAGTGCGCTGCTCCTCACGAATTCCGTGGTGGAATTAATACAAGCTCCTTTGCCCATAGGATAGTTCCTCCCCAAGCCACGACTTCTCCAACCATCTCCATGACATCAGCTTAATAACCAAACTGTCGGGTTTCGATTCCTTTTCGTCCAGTGCTTTCTGCTTTCTGCATTCTGTTGAGGTCGAATATAAAGCTCGATGTTTTACACAATAATTGTTCAAATCCTCGCACTACTTGAATTATATATAGATATATATGGCAGGTGGAGTCAGTCACTACTAAATAAGCATGTGAGTGCTCCGGAAAACGACCTCCAAATAGTGGTTAAATAGGGCAAGTAAAGGCTTGAAAATGTTATCACTCTTTGGTGCAAGAAATAGCTTGCAAATGTTATCTCTTCTTTGAGTTTCGTGTGTTCTAGTGACATTATCGTCTTGCTTCCGATGAAAAAATTATTATTAATAATAATAATAACTATATATATATATATATAGTTATTATATATATAGTTATATAGTTATTACTATATATATAGTTATATATTTATATATATATATATATATATATATATATATATATATATATGTCGAAAGTTAGGAAATACTTAGACTCCAATTTCGTAGTACGCTTGTATTCATGTTCTTGTGTCAGCGGAAAAAAATCGTCAGAACAAATGCCATGAAAAGATTTGTAGAAAAGACCGGCGAAAGCCACATTACGTCAGTGAGGAAGTGATTGATTTTGTAATGCCAAATCATATCGATTACATTTCAGATCCTCCTTTGGATTTTGACAAGTTCTTTGAGATGTAAAATAGGAGAATCAGTCAAGATACAGTAACACTATACAATGTCCGGGTGAATTGTAGAATTGTAAATATGCAATATGAAATATTACGAGTAAATTTATCTGACACGACACATAGACCCAACTTTTCTAAATCAAGCTATCGATGGGATATAGTCGCTTAAACTCACTTCAGTTCAAAAATCTGTAGCCAGGTAGACGCAGCAAGAAGAAATTGAGAAGAAAATTCAACATATGTTCAGATGGTTATAAATCGAGATTCATTCAGACCGTTGGAAAAATATATAATACAAGCTTCATTTCTGTCCGAGTGAATTTATTTATTTTCCAACGGTCTGAATGAGAGTATATAAATTTACATCGTCGAAATAAATCTCGTTTCATAACCGTCTAATCATGAGTCTAGTTTTCTTCTCAATATTTTAGATTATATTGAGAGAGAGAGAGAGAGAGGGAGAGAGAGAGAGAGAGAGTGTGTGTGTGTGTGTGTTTTTGTGTGTAACAGAGAAAGAGAAAAACAATGAAAAAGTTTGTTTTTCTCTCCCACCAAAAACAAGTGACCTAGATTATTTCTGAAAGCTTTCGCTTCAAATTTTAGCAGTTTTTGTAATTATAGTGCAAAATAACAAATTTGTTTTAAATATATATTTTTTCAACCGTTTATTCAGAATCCAATTTCGTGAAAACACACACGCACAAAAGCCAGCACGTACACATAGATAGATAGATAGATAGATAGATAGATAGATAGATAGATAGATAGATAGATAGATAGATAAAATGTAAGTAATGTAGATAGGTAAGTAGATATTAAGATAAATATTAATGTAACTGAGAAAACTAGTTAGATAGCTAGCTAGATACATAGATAATAATGAACTGAAACAGATAGGAAAGTAGATACAAATATAGATATTAATTCAAATAAGATAGCTAGATAGATAGATTTAATCAGATAGTTAAGTAGGTGCAAACATAGATATTGATGGAACGTAGCTAGCTTACTTGCTAGATAGATATCACAGATCCATATATAGACTGTACACAGAGAGACATTTATGAGCAATTTTTTGGAAGAGGAAAATGCGTGTATGTTATTCCCAACACATCTGTCATTTTGCAATTCAAGTTGATTTTGTTTCTAATCGCCTGATGATTGAAGGACACACCTGCGCTGCTGTCTCAATTGTGAGAAAATCAGAAAAAGGTAACTCGCACCACAAATTCAAGTGGTAACACTCTGTCCCTAATCTTGTTCATGTCAATCAATAACATTTTTCTAGCCCGTTGGAGATTACGAGGTAGAGAAGGGGTGAGGGAGATGCACATGTAGCATCTTCTCTACACGCGATATATAGACTTATATATAAATATAAATATAAATATAAATATAAATATATAAATATAAATATAAATATAAATATATAAATATGTGTATATTTATTGATATCTATCTATCTATCTATCTATCTATCTATCTATCTATCTATCTAACTATCTGTCGATAGATAGATAGATAGATAGATAGATAGATAGATAGATAGATATCAATAAGTATACATAGAAACACGAGTACACGCACATATATAAATATTGTACTGTTCTTAATAAAGCAGTGTTTGGTGTAACATAACAGACAATAAGGTATATATATATATATATATATATATATATATATATATGATCCTGCGTCTGTAGCACGACATGGAGTTTCATGCACTATGCAACTATTAGGTGCTTATTATAAACTGAACGTTTGAGGATTTGCTATTTTTTCATGGTAGTAATAATGCTGGGATATTCCTTGTTAAAATGTTTAATTGTATAATTTACTAAAAACTTAAATATAAGATTTGAAGTAAAATCTCATGAGTTAAATTAAAATTAATTATATATATATATATATATATATATATATATATATATACTTAAATTCAAAAGCCTTGACATGAAAGTGATGTTCATGCTCTTGTATATAAATACGTACAGCAAAAAAAAACACTACGTTTGTCTTCAAAAGTAGCCGCCACCAGCACAAAACTTGCAGGTTAAGAATAGTTTTCTTCTTGTCTACTGTTCATTATTCTCATTAACAGATATACTCCATCTGAAAATAATTCATTCACACACACACACACACACACACACACACACACACACACACACACACACACACACACACATCTATCTATCTATGTTTGTCTGGACAATTTTATGTCAGCTTTTATGAGAAATTAATACACAAAACAGAATTATGCCATTTAATAGTTTTTTTTAACTACATATGAACCGTTTTTTACACAAATTTTCTCAATTTGACCATCAATTTAATTATTACGTTTTCCTAGATTTTCGTTGGTTTCTCTGCAAAGATCTCATTAAGGTGGTTTTATGTCATCTAAGAATTAAAATTTTACCATTGATTTTTTGTTCAAGGACCTGAATAAACGAAACTCGAAGGGGCAATGTCTGGTGAATATGTCAGGTTGGGTAAAATAGCAAAGCCAAGTTGCAACAATTTCTGCCTGGTCGTCAGTGAAAATTGATGTCTGGCCTTCTTCTTTTTCTTCTTCTTCTATGTTCCCTAAACTTTCTGGACGTAGGTGATCATAACTTTCCTCATCTCCCTATCCCTGGTGGCTTTTAGCACGTAACCCTCGTTCCGTTTTCCACCAGATCAGGTCCTTCAAATATGTTATCCGCTGCTTTCCCCTGTCTCTTTTTCCATCTATCTGGTCTGTTATTTTAGATTCTCCAAGCTGCCCTTCCCCATTGCATGTGGTAGGAATTTCAACTGTCTCTTGATGATGCTCAGTATTAATTGTTTTCAAAACCTCATCATTGTTCACATGCTCGATCTATGATATTCACAGCATCCTTCTGTAGAACCACATTTCAGTTGCTTCAAGTTTTTCCTTATCTTATCTATGATATTGTCCTGCATTCACTGTCATATTTAAGAATCGACATCACATAGCAATCCAGTACTCTTCTCTTTGTTTCTAGCGAAATTGTCCTGTTTCATAATACTTTACTCAACTTCTGGAATGCATACTTCACCACGCAAATTTGCCTTCGCATCTCTGTGTCGCACTTTCCGTTTTCTGTTACAACACTTCCCATGTATTTAAATTTTTGTACCTGCTCGATATTAGTATCTCCCCACCTGTATTTGGCATTTTGGGACAGAGAGGACAGAATGGGCGAAACTGAGATCCAAAGGCGTATTGGCCTGTCCAAGAATGCATTCTAAATCCTAAGTAGAATACTGAAAGTCAGGAAATTTTTTTGGAAGCAAAGAAGAGAGTACTGGATTGTCATGTGATGTCTGTCCATCAATATGAAAGCGAAAGCTGAAAAATATGATCAAAGATGAAGGAAAGACTTGAAACAACTGAAATATCGATATACAGAAGGATGCTGCGGATAGCATAGACCGGCAAATGATGTTTTAGAGAAAATGGAAATTAAGAAAAACTTATACTTAACATCAGCAAAAACAAAAAACCTGAATTTTCTGGGATATTTAATGAAGAAGGTGCTTTCGAGAATCTGATATTCACAGGACAGATAGAAGGAAAGAGAGCCAGGGAAAATAATGCATGACATACTTGATGGGGTTGAGAAAATGGATATCAGAATAGCGATGGAGTGGAGTAACAAGGGCTACAAGGGATAGGGAAGGCTATAATCACCTACGTCCAAAATGAACAACGAACAAAGAAGAAAAAGAAGAAGCAGAAGAAAAAGAAAAAGAAGAAAATTACATTTTGAAAAATGTTTCACGGGTTCTAACGTGTTGGAACATAAACGATAGAAAATTGGCAAAAAATGTAGATTATGGCCGATTATGGCCATCTCTCAGAAATGTCTCGCTGTATAGGTTAAATAAATCTGATGAAAAAACACATCAGTAATTCAAGATCACACACACACAGAAAAACACACACACACTCACATATATATATATATATATATATATATATATATATATATATATATCAAAATGAATAAGGAACGACAAAAATTAACAACGTACAAAAGATTAATTGTAACAATGCTCAATGTAGAAATAGAGCTATGAATATTATATATTATATTTTAGAAAAAGTTCAAATTATGATCTACTGCACAGTGTATATTTTGTTTCTGATGAGACATTGTTTTTTCAATGTCGAAACAAAATATACCCTTTTTAGTAGATTGTATTTTGAACATGTTCTAAAGTATGATTTATAATATATATATATATATATATATATATATATTAGCATGTACTTATATATATATATATATATATATATATATATATATATACAAGTACATGCTAAGATGTATAAATATACTTTATACATATATATATTTTTGCTGCAACACTATGTACAGACAAGTGCACGCACTCACAGACAAGAACGCATAAACACACACACACACACACACACACACACACACACACATACATATATATATATATATGCTCCTATCCAGATATGGCAACAATAATCCAGTTTTGGCCTGATCTGGGTCTTATAAATACAGAGCATAGCATGAGGAGCGTTATAGGTTGCCGATCATTTTACCAACCATTTTAGTGATGGATCGTAAAAATTATTAGTAATCTATTTAAAAAATGTCATTTATCACATATCTTCCCCGTAAACGCGCCTATCAATTCTGTTTTTACATCAACATCGTCATTTTATTTTATTAATTATTTTTATTCACATTCTTGCTTCACATTACTATATTTTTTTTTAAAGAAATTTGATTAAAGTTTTTTATTGAAAATGTTAGGTTTGTCTGATTGAAATTTTTACGGCTTCTCAACTTTTCGAGGTTATTTAAAGGCATAAATTACTTTTAGATTTGAAGAATGTTTCAGAGATAATTTATTTTCACATACAAGATGAATGGATTCATGCCTTTCTTAATAGCATTTGGACGTAGAATCCGACTTGAATTTCGATTCCGAACTTTTTTCTCTTACACCACTGCACATTCAAGCTTACAGCACCAGGTGCTTCTAATCCCATCTAGGTAATGACCAAGCGTGGCGTTGCTGAACTTCGGTGAACCAGTTTTTAAACGAGAATTCGTTTTTAAACGAGAATTTGTTTTTAACCGTAATATGACCGTAAATAAAAAAATGTTAGACAGCGTTTCCTAAACGGGATCTGGGAGCATTTTTCAATGCCCAAATCTTTTATTTTTTTAATTAATTTATTTATTTTTATTAACGTTTAAGCAAAAAATCTGTATTTCGAGGGAACAGCATTATATGATAAACATATAATCATATTTATTTTATTTCTCAAATGTTTCTATTTTATAGCATTTTAACTGTGGGTAGATCTCGCGTGAGATTGAACGTGCGTATGTCTTGGATGAAAGAAAGTGAAGAAAGATAATAGAAATTACTGACTTAAGTAGTTTTTTTTTCCTATGACAACGGTAATGTCAGGAGAAAGTTCTTATTATAGGGTTTAGTCTCGGCTTTGGAGTATGGTTTTTGGAAAGCACCACGTGAGTGATCATAGAAATTGTCATGAACCATATTAGAGTTTTACACTCATTGGGTTAAAACTTCATGGGAAGAAGTCAGTCAGTCAGTTAAGTGCCATACGTGAAATACGATTGGGCGATCATGTCTCGAAAGAGACTTGACTTATTGGGCAGAAGATTATCCCGCAGTAGGTTGCCATTGCTTTCTGCGGTAGACTGGTTGCCAGCCAAGGCTATAGAACCCAATATGTCCTGTTATTTAACCCATAACTGGAAGAAAGAGACAGATTAATACCTTTCCCAAGGGTATTTGCTCGTAAGTGAATACAATGGATTCAATTGGAATTCGAACTCGGCTCACCGATTTCTCGTTCCGAGCCGATATCCACTGCACCACAACGCACATCCGTGAGAAGAAGGAAGAGAGATGAGTTCTAAGATAACAAGGAATAGTAATATTATTGTTCCCCGAATAGAATACAGTAGCAAAAATTTTAAAATGGCACATTTAGAAACTGTAGCAGAAACAGAAATTTAAAAACAAAAATGAACGTGAAATCCACTCATTAGGCTTTAATTGAGTATAAATCTTGAGTTATACCAATATTCTAATTAAGGAGGGTATTGACTACGCAGAAAATCAGTATTGTACATTCTGGCTTCTATCTGGGTACAAATATAGATCTCTGGAATATTGATGTAAGATTAGCAAGATAATATATATTGTACATTGTTTAAAAGACAAATGTATGAAGATTGGAGTGCAGCGATCTTTTACAGAGAAATAGCTTACTTAACTTCAAAAATTATCATATATATATTAGTCATCTACATGCAAGCCTGTTTCGCTGTATCACAGCTCATAAATGTGGCTAGACGTATATAACTTGCCTCCGGCCGGGATCGAAACTCGACCGATTTAGCGTCAGTCGGAGTCGCTACCCACTAAGCCATTGACGCATGGAATCAGAGAAAAGAAATTTTATAGATTTATATTGGTGAAATTTTTTTTCCCTTTAAAAAAGCATTAAAGTGTTTTAAATATAAAATACAACAACCACATTCACACGGAGTTATCAGTACAGATGGCTATCAGCCAACAAAATAAAAAGCAGCATAAGGATCATAGCAACATTAGACAGGGAAACATTTTTTTGTAATGGCAAGAATGTTGTTTCGTTAGATTTGGTGATATTAAAAACAACTGGGCTACACGACGTCGTGTTATGGTTAGCAAGGTTGCCTCGTTAGAACTATTGCAACCGAGTAATGAGTTGTCTTCACTTGGTATCCCGTACATTCAGCCTAGTGCTATATTTCAGCTGCGCTTAGAAAATCAACTTAGTCACCTTGGACACTTATTCGCAAACAGTAAAAAAAATATCAGCCCAATCAAATAGTAAAAGCGGAATTATAATCCTTGAAACAATTCTCATACAACAAAATCAAACATATATAAATAAAAAACAATTGTAACTTTAGATTGCGCATCCTCAATTGCATATAAATAAATGTCACAAAACCATTTGCTTCCTCCTTCAAAAGGCTCACCATTTCTCTCTACCTACATAAAGAAAGTCAAAAGCTTCGAAGACATTTCTTCCGAAATCAATTTTGAAATCAATTCAGACAGAATTTTCTTTTTGTTTGTGAACGATTATTCATAATATTGAAACGTTTATCAGTAAAATTAAACAACACAAAATGTCTGCTTATATATATATATATATATATATATATATATATATATATATATATATATGTATTAAAGACAATAGACATATTGTTTCGATTGATTTTGTTAATCAACTCTTCAAAATGCTTTACAAAAAATCAGAAATTTGTGCATTTGCATGGCTTATTCGACCTACAAAACACTTCGTGGTTGACTACTTAAAACACGTCAGAATAATCGACGGCCTGTACTAGGTCTATAACAGTCGCAGGCGCGTATCTTCCCCGACGATGCATATTCTTCTTGAATATTCAGGCTAGTATGCGCCTATGTCTTAGTGTGTAGCGACTCAAACTGATACCAAATCGGCCGAGTTTCGATCCCGGCCAGAAGAAAGTGGATGTGTCTAGACACACTGATGAGCTGTGATACAGCAAAACAGGCTTGTATGTGGATTACTAATATATTTGTATATGGTGTCCAATTATAAAAAAATAAGGTATCTACTCAAATACGCGTATCGATTAAAATAATGTTCAAACAAATAAGTTATATATATACACTAGCGACCATAAGGTTGGGACCACCTAAATGTTTTTCACAAAGTATATAAAATTTCATTTTTAGCAGAATCAAATTCGCCGAGTTTGTTTTGTTATTCTTATGCAGACCTCAAGTAAAAAAATATTCTTTTCAACTTCAAAATAAGCATTTACTCAGTGTGCTACTTGACTCCTATTATTGTGATCAAGTTTTGCCGAAAATTCAGATTTACTCAGATATTATAATTACGGTATAATTTATTTTTGTAAACCATATTATTACAGTATAAATGGCAAGGAAGAAATAGATTAGCATTAAAAAAAGAACTCAGGTTGAAATGCTTTTGAAAGAAAGATATTCTGAACGTTTTATCGCTAAAAAAATAAGTCTATCAAAAAATGACGTGCATTATTGCCTTCAACGACTTCGTGAAATTGAGTTAAATATTGACAAAAAAAGATCTGGTAGGCCCAGAGTAATATCTATTGTAGAGGATAGGCATTTGATCATATCTACCAAGAGGAATAGAAGAAAAACCCGCTCCGGAATTAACAATTGAAATGAATTCTACTCGCAACATCCAGTTTCTGCTACAACTAATAAGAGACGACTTCATTCTGCTGAGCTGAAAGGCTGTGCAGCAGTTAAAAAACCATTATTAAAGAAAGAGAATAAGGGATGAAATTGATCGTGCAATTCGAAATGAACTAAAAAACAATAAATGTTGTTTAAATGCTTGCAGGATGCTTGGAAATCACTTTCAGCAACTTATTTTTATAAGTTATTAGGAAGAATGCCAAGGATTTGCTCTGCAGTAATAAAGGCTTGTGGTGGTTTCTTTAATGAAAAGAAAATATGAATTAACTTTAATTAAATTTCAAATTACTCTATATTAATTTTGGTTTTAATTATTGTACAATTGTGAAATATATCTATATTTATTCTTCTAAGACATAAAATTTGTTATTTCTTTCTCTTAGAGAATAAATCTAAGTGGTCCCAAACTCATGGTCGGTAGTATTTATATATATATATATATATATATATATATATATATATATATATATATGGAAATTAACGAATTTTAACGAAACTTGGTTATAAGCAACCCACAATTTGTAATGAATGATTTTTTTAACATTATTTTTAAGTATGATAAAAACCTCGTCTGATCAAGAGGCTATCCATGGTCGAGTGGTCAAGACGGTACCAGATCAAATGGTATGCTTCCCCTATGTAATAGAGTCACAGGTTCGAATCCTGCTGGGTAGCACACATTTTCATAATAAAAATTTATCGTAAATAATCAGCCCGGTAGATATCACTATAAAAATACTGTTTAATTAAAAACAGAATATCTACTTAAATACGAATATTTTAAAAAAAAATAATTCAATATATATATATATAAACTTACTTTTATTTACCCTTGAAGATAAGCATTCAACACCATTGTCTAGTTTGCAATTCTGCCTCCATGTATAATACCAATAAACGTGCACCTTGTATCTTCTTCTACAGCTACATACTACATGTATTTCTGTATTTGGACGGGTCTGTTCATGGGTGGCTAACATCGATTTTAGTGTTGTATATGCTTACGTTAGTACATCAAGACGAGATTATGACAGGCGACAGGAAAAATCTACAATTTGAAAAAAATATTATAGGTGTAATAAACAAGAAAATGGGATGATTAAAAAGAAAATACTTGTTGAAGCTGATGTTGCAAAGATGGAGAGAGAGAGAGACAGACAGACAGACAGACAGAGACAGTGTTGAAAAAAAAATTAATTTTGAACCATCCAGCAAAATTATCACTGAACAAATCTAAAACTTGCAGAGAACAGAAAATAAAAGAAATTCGTTAAGACTTTGTATATTTTTTAACCGCCTCAATTTTATGTTTTGAATTCCTATAATCTTACCTCTTGTGCAGTCTTATTACAGGTTGAAAGTTGGATTACATTTGATGCATAACAGTACTAACATTCAAATTGAGTTTTCTTATTAGTGGCGCATTCAGCTTTTAGTAAAAATAGTTTAAGTATCAAAAGCAGAGAAATTCTATTTTTCGCCAAGTTGGGTTTTTCAAAATAACCCAATCTGACTAATTATCTCATATTATATTTAAATTTAGTCAAATATTTATTTGTCCTCACTTATTATTTTTACTTACCCGTCTTTATTACCACACCTAGCATCTCATTCGAGAGAATGCTGATAAGTTACTGACGCTAACAAGAAATCCTTTCAAATCAAATTAGAGAAGTGGAGTGAGCAGTGGAACAAGTACTGAGTTTTTAAGATCCTTTCCTATATTCTGGATTCTAGTGTTACTGACTCACGGGAAGAAGTAGGCACTCAATCGCCACATGGATAATAGTTGTAGCTATTTATACTCTTAGTGAAATTCTATGTAAATGAGACACCTAATCTCATTTTGCTGAAGAGTTTTTATCTGCTTATTTTCCCTGGTACTATTTCTCGGAGCTTTGTCTCCTCACTATCTTCCTCCTTCTCTCTAAGAGATTGTCGATATGGAAGATAGTGATCTTTTCCTTTTTTATAAGAGAGTTTCCCTAAAAAATATATATTGCTTTCCATATCACATTGTCATGCTTATCTTGAGTTGACACGAGATTTTCATTACTTTCAGACAACTGTACCTGTTTCATCTTTATCAAGTTGCAATCTAAGTTGGTCTGCTTGCAATAATATCCCGTTTCTGTTACCTATATTTTTCAACTTTGTACAATGAATCTTGCATGTTATAGATTACATTCACTATTATTTTATGCCACAGTTTTACATTAATGGCTTCAGACATAGACAATAGAGCTTTAATTTGTCTGCCCTTGAAGGCGAAAGAGTTTTTCAATAATTCAAAGTATGGTGTTGTTCCATAGTTTATCAACAAAATATTTTTCCGTTGTAGACATATTTTCATCTTCTATATTATAGTTTCTTCATCCTTTCTGCTAATCCGTTTAATGCAGATGACATAATGGAATTTTTATATGATCTGCATCCAATATTGTTCAAGCATTGGTTTCGTTCTCCGTCACAGAAATTTGGTTGTTGTCGGATACTCGCATTTTCAGAAATATCACTCTTGAAAAAAGAATTCTTAACGCTTGTTTCATGGTCAAACGTTTTTTTGCTGGAGGCCAGTATTTCTTCTGGCCAGCCTGAATAGATATCTACCATTATTAGTGATAATCCAACACTTTCAACATGAGTATGGTCCATGTGTACACAGTTACAGATTGGGATTCGTTTGTATATATTTTTCTCTGTCTTAATGTTCATCTCGCAGTGCACGCTTTACACCTTTTCCCATGTTCTACGTTTGAATAATAGTCTGGACACAAAATCTCTAGCCATAGGATTTCAATCTGGCGATGATGGAAACTACAAATTTTTATCAATGAAGGAGGGCAAATTGCTTTTGTAATCTTCGTGAAAATGTGCTTTGTTAATGAATGCTGTTCAAAATATGTTTTCAAACTAACAAAATCAAAATCTATCTAAACTTATTTATAAATGGAACTTTGTCTGTGTGTGTGTCCGTTATCTATAGACTCCGAAACGGCTGAACCGATTTTCTTGAAAATTTACACAGTTGTACTATAAGCGTCTGTGAGTGTTTTTAGCTAGGTTTTGTGTGGAAGTACCCCCGATAAATATCGAAAATCGATAATCGAAAAAATCGAGTTATAGAAGGAGTGTTCAAATTTTAATCAAATTAGATACACTCATAGACAAATACATAAGAAACGATGTTCAGAAGTTTCAAGGTTGCAGTTCTTACACTAGGGCAGAAAATCGATAATATATATATATATATATATATATATATATAAAGGCAAGATGTTTGTGTGTGTGTCTGTTTATCTGACTGTATGTCTGTATTTTTTCAGCCTTTTTAGTTTAGTTTTTGCTTCGGGTTTGGCTCTAAGCATGCATAATTGCAGTTCTTAGTCTCAGCCATGATACAATTTACTCAGAGGACTTATTTAGCCATCAAAATTCAGTTTACGACGAAAAATCTTATTTGATATCGATACCAAGCAATCAAAATTTGACTTACATCCATTCATTTTTCCTTCAGTCTACGGTTTTGCTATAACTGGAAACAAATATTGCTTTTTAGTCTTTCGTGCCAACGTCCAAAAAGTCTGAGCTCCAGGACGATGGATGAGTTTTAAAGTTTTCATTGCACCCGAGCAATGCCGGGCTAAACTGCTAGGATATCATAAAGCTGTAAAATATAAGCAAAAGATTAATACAACTCGGAATTTAAATTAAGAGAACAAGTGTATGCGGGGAAAAATTTGAAAATAAAGCCCGTTGCAAAAACATATTCATGACTCTTTATGCTGTTCATTATGGTATCTCAACTTGAATACTCAAAAAATTTGTCTGTCTACAAACTGTTAGTTTGTAAACAAATGTAAGAAAGTATCTTCAAATGTTTCTTCCTCTGTCTCACTTTCAGAAGTAATGAAAACCAATCTTGACAAAGCATCAAGATATGGAATGGTATTCTCTTTCACATACTCAATATCAAAGTCAAACGTCATTAGCATTAAAACCTATCTTAAAATTGTAGACGACGTCACCTAAAAGATTTTGTTCCTAGAACTAAATAACTCTTAATGTATACGGTCGGACTTTTCTAGGAATTTCTTTACAATCAAAAACAGACGATCTCTAATTATCGTCAATATTATGGTCAAAGATTTGACAACTTTCTCAAAAGATAAAGAAATGGTATGACGATCCTGAGGTAATATTCCCGAAATTGAGTTTGTACTTGAGTCAGTTGTTACTACTATTTACTTTCTAGGGTTATATACCTTCCAGCTTGTTTCTTTGACTGAAACAGCTTTCAAATTTTCAAATGTATCTTATTGGTCTTTTGTTCAAAATAGCTTCTACATTTTTATTTCTTAAATCAGCAATTAAATTCTCTCAATTCGGAATATCGCTTTGCATATTATATGAAAAAATTTACAATTCCTAAGAAATATTTCAACTATTTTTTGTTTTTTTTGGTACTTCAATTTTTAATATTTTGTCAATTACCGATTGGTCTGTTGATACGCCTTCCTTTCATTTGGTATATCCCCAAAATAATTTATTTAAAGTAGTGCACATATTTTTTCTCGTTAATTGCTAATCAAACATTTTTTTAACTTATTCAAAACCATACTGGGTTTCCATTTTAGTTCTTCATCTTTAATAGCATCAATCAAATGTCAACTTGGTAGCATATTTTATTTTTATATTGCTGCCAAGTACTTGCTTTATAGCGCTTTGAAAAGTCGTACTTGCAGTTTAATTCCGTACGGTATTCTTTTCCATCTTAGCAAGCTTATTGGCGTGTGTATTTTTGTGACCTCTTTAAAACCTTCATCAAAGTGGCTCTGATAGTATACTGAGATTATGTCGATTTTAGAGAATACTTTCATACCTGCAAGAGAGTTCAAATCTGATTCTCCATGAGGGAGAGGATATGAGTTTGCATATATTTTGTTGTTTACGCCTATTTGTTTTGTCACCACAAACGTGCAGATCCCTATTTTCTTTATTAAAACTACTAACGGGTAGGCTCATTTGCTCTCTCCTGACGGAAGGGGTTCAAGTAGATCTTGTTTCACTATTTTTCATAGAATTTCCACAACTACTAGGGGTAAATGAACTAGCACATTTTGTGCTTGAAAATATGAGGGAGAGACAATTTCCTTTAATCTTAATTTTGATTCGTATTTTTTTAATATTCAAGTTTCTTCTGCCATGATTTTTTTTCACTAATTTTCTCGAATTTGTGTTCAACGTATCATTTCCTATTAGACCGTTATTTTATTTTCCAGTCTGTCACGATAATTAGTAATACGTCAATTTTATTTTTTAATTCCATGTAAGCTTCAAAATAGCCTAAAGTTTTTATCACGGATCTGTTAAACTGATTCAATTGAACAATGCTTTTCTTTAAAATTAGCTTTCATAATTTCTTTAAGAAATTTCTGGGTATCAAATTCACGTCACTTCCTGTAATTAATGGCATGCCTAATAAAAAAATTATTGATTTGCATTTGTAATAGCCCTTTTTAGTTTCTTTACTTCAGTTAAAAGACGTCCATGTTTATTTCCTCTTTATTTTGTTTGATTATCTTTCTGTTTCTCTGGTGGGATTTACTCATACGCTTAAAATAATTCATTTTTGAACATTTTTTCACCTATGGATATTTTTCTTTTTGAAGCTGTTAAAGTAGAAATTGCGGTTACACTTTATCAGTTTCAATCTAAAAGTTACTAATCTAGTAAGTTCGTGTAAATTCATACCTATGGGGCACCAGTGATCTAAGTTCATCGGAGCAGAAGCCTTGAAAGTATTTATAGAAGAGGCATAGGGAAGCCATGTCACGCCGGTGAGAGAGCGACTGCAGCCGAGCTTCTAAGTCGGTATCGATCACATTGTAGATTCTCCGTTGGATAAGAGTGTTGCAAAAACTCTCAACCTTTCAAAACCATACCATAAGATGACTGACGAATAAACGCCACAGGAATCACATCACCATCAACGAACTATTGAAAACGACGAAGCTTAAGCCAATGACATCAGTTGTCAAATCGAACGTATTTAAACTATTTGGAAACATCAAGTCAGTCAAACATGCGTGGCGGGAAAGGCGGTAAGTAAAAGAAAGAGACAAACCACCAAAACGCTGTCTAGACAATATTCCCTTGTGGGCAAAATTTTTCCTCCACCAATTTAACTCGTCTGCTCTCGATCGAACCTTGTGGAAAAGGATATCACATGTTGATACGCAGTTTGTAACATGTGGAGCAAGCGATTGATGTTGATGAAACCGGTTAAAATTTGTACAAATTTACGTTATACATAACCTCTACAAAATAAAAAAATTAATTCAATAAGGATAATCCTGTACATAGCCTAAGAGTCACTAAGTAGAGGGTTGCAGTGTAAGGGAACATTGATACAGATGATGAAGTTATATAGGAAGGTAGCAGTTAAAAACTAGACAAGAACAGGTTAAGATTGTAATGACTGGGGAAGCCTCCTGTTGAAAATCAATGTGCATTATACATAACATTTTTTACCGTCTCGTGACCCTAAGTTAAGAGTGCGGGTTATACACGAAATTTGTGCATTATACACGAATATTTACAATATATTTGTTTGAGATTGAATACGACAACACGTCCCAGTTTGTCTATATGTTTGCTTCTCTTGCTTAATTTTATTTGTGGGTCTAGAAATTGATTAATGTCTTTGTTTCAATGTGTGTCAAGGTGTTATAAATCGATCTCCGTCACTTGGCTTTTGTGTAACAATCTAGCTGCCTCAGTTACATGCGACCGGAAATTTAAATCGCACGCCAGTCAGAATTTATTATCACGCCCAGAAGCAGGAAAAGAGCACGTGTCGACTGAATAAAGAACGGTGTGCTTGGATTGGTGGGCAATACGTAGTTCAACGCAAGGCTAACCTTGAGCATAAGAAATATCAAATTCCAAGCAATTTAATCAGAGAATTGATCATAACTAGTTGTATATGTGTTTTTTATTTTGAATAAAATAATTAAATTATGTGTTACTTGGCACCGAGGACGATAAATCCAGAAAAGGGAAGCAAGAATAAAATTGTTTATATTTACTAAAAGTTAAGGATGCTCTTCAGAAATTAGCGTATTGAAAGCTAAGCACACATTTCAAAATTTTTATAGGAAATCCTATCTTCACTGAAAGGTCTCGGGTCAAAATGAGAAGTAAATACATAAACACTATACTAATCTTGAGATAAGTTATTAAGTAAAAAGATAGAATTTTCTTAACTTGCGCAAGAAAAAAAATGGTACAAAAGGTTAAAGTTCATGAGAACAGCTACAGGTTCAATTCCAAGGCATTCGTACCACTTAAATTAAGCATTCGCTGATTGACCATGTCTACAGACTTATAGCCCTATTTACTCACCACGCTTGGAGGTTTTGAATTCGCGGTTGTCGTTCTCCTAGACCAAGTATACATTACTGGCTGAGAGGATTCATGCCTTTCCATAGCGTATTTGTACGTAAGTGAATGCAACGAATTCAACCTCACACAGGAATCTATCAATTAATACACGAAAAAGCATAGAAACACAGAAAATGTAGCAAAATTTGCATGAAGATGAAAAATCAAGTTAATCTTTTAAAAAAATTAATTAAAATTAAAAAATGAAAAGTTTCAAAAATTGAAATTCTGGAAGATTAATTTCTAATTTTTATTAATAATAATTATTTGCCGGGAGGAAAAAATAAAGTAACGCACATGGGAATCTATGTTAATCTGGGTCTGAGTATTAGAGTAAGTATTTTTCTATGGCACCATGTAGTAATTAATTGACTTTTTTATTTATTAAATTAAGGTTATTGATTTCATTCAAAATGTCAAGTTTTTCTAAAAGACTTTAGTTACATCTATCTCCTATTCTGTGATAAGATTTGGATTAAAGACCATATTCCAGGTATTAATTTTGCTCTTATTGTTTTATTTGCTAATAATATATAAATAAAAGTGTATTTTTACTATATTTGCTATTGTTTGAAGACAAAATATGCCCATTGAAACGATAATTCCCTTTACTTGCTGCGGTTCAAAAAATGACACCATCATCCGAATGAATGCAAACCCTATAAATAAAACTTTCGAACATGAACTGGCCATTTCATGAACAGGTTTTATATTTGCAGCAATTGGAATTATTCTTAATTATTCTTAGTTTCTTAAAAATAATTGCAACTACCGAAAATATAAGACCCGGCCGCCAACAACATCGCTTCCAAAGACTTGCCGTTCAGCGAAAAAATTCCTCGAGCGCCCATCAAAATTTGCTGAATAGAGGTCAAATCCCTTAGACAGAATTCATTCACAGTTGAAAACCGGATCTCCTGTACAGAACATATTTTCAACCCAGAATACTGAAGATCGCGAGTGAGTGAATAAATGACTCGTAAATTTTAATGCATACAAAACGATCCTGCTATTCGATAACCATCATACATAGTCCTTCCTCTTCTTCACCGTCAGAATAGATCAAGATAATCTCTCCGAAATTAATACATTGAGCCTTCTAAGCCTAACCCTCTCAGCCGACCTCAAGAGGAACGAAAAGATGGAACCAATAGCTAAATCTATTGCTACGATGTTTGGATAACAGTCAGACCAGGAAGTTTTTATCGTCTGAATCCATCTTATATATATACAAATCAGCCATCCACCTACGCATTGAATACTGATGTCATGCCTGTTTGGGCTCCTCATCTTAGGGTTCTCAGCAGGATCCAGAGAAGAATTTGCAATGTAAACGATTCCGACCTGATAGCTCAACTCCAGCTACTTTCTCACCGACTGGTTGTGGCTTCCCTGTGCCACTTCTACAAATATTTTCATGGCTTCTGCTCCTACTAGCTAAACCCTATGGTGCCCCTTCTACAAGAATTTACTCTAGCGACCAAACTGACAACAAGGACCCACACTTTTACAACCAAATGCAACCAACAGTTTTACTCTATCAGCTTCTTTTTTCGCACTTCTCGCCTGTTGAACTCCTTTACATTATTTGCTTCCCTGATAGCTACAATCTTCAAGAGTTTAAATGCAATGTCAATTGTCATCTCTTATCCAGTTGATTCGATTTCTCCTCTTATTCTTTCCTCAACACCCCTTGTATCCTGTTCTCCCTTTTCACACTACTCTCAAGTAACTCTCTTCACACCAGTATTCTCATCCTGACACCTCCTGTAACCGTTTCTTCTTTCTCCTCGCTCTCCTCTTATGTAATCATTTACTCTTCTTTTCTGTAACCCCCTGTGCACCAGTGGCAGTACTGCCTTGCTTGGGGTGAAACGATAAATAAATCTCTTTGAATTACAATGTAAAAAATTCTATAGATGATCCATAGTATACAAGTATTTTGAAAATGTTTGCCATTATATGGATTTGATTTAAATTGCGCAGACCTGTGGATATCTCTCCATTCAGATGGTCTAAAAACAGGAAAATCGTAAGAGTAAATGTAGCTGTAATTCTTATCATATCTTCCGCGAATATATATATATATATATATATATATATATATATATATATATATATATATATATATATAAGTAAGTAAATTATACCTAGTGAGCCAACAAACCTACCAAGGTTTCACCTAAGCGGATCTTCAGGGAACGTTGGTTTAGGTGAATCCTTGGTAGGTTTGTTGGCTCACTAGGTATACTTTACTTATTCTGCTCTGCTTATGTATTGAGAGCGTTTTTGTTATTGACTACTCGTTTCGGGTTTTTTCTTTGGACAACGTGCTAACTCGGTCTGGATTCATTTGGCTGATGTTCATGCGCTTAGCTTTTTCTTCTTTTACAACTATGTGTTCCTTCCACGTAGATACGCGGAGGGTTTTTCAAAACTAGTATAGTTATAAGTTTGTGTTTATATATATATATATATGTGTGTGTGTGTGTGTGTGTGTGTGGTTTGTGTTGTGTGTTTATTAATTTATATTTGCGCAGCAATCTTTCTTATATACATCTTCAAGGAAATATGGCAGAAGGGAAGATTTAATTAAACTTTTGTTTTAGTTTTTTCCAGTATCCTTGGAATTTTCTGTTTTGTATGAGTACGTGAGTACCGAAATTTTCCATAATTTTCATTGTCACAAGCGCTTTCGGTCACTTCTTTACCAATTTTCAAGAAGGATTGCTTCTGGTGTTGTTCATTTTTCTTCATGTTTTGACTGTTTAAATTGTATTTTATTTTTCTATTATTTCGAATATATATATATATATATATATATTTGTGTGTGTGTGTGTGTCTGTGAAAAGAGGGAGAAAGAAAGAGAGCAGCAAGAGAGAGAGAGAGAGAGAGAGAGAGAGAGAGAGAGAAAGAGAGACAGAGAGAAAGAGAGACAGACCAATGAATAGTAAAATGTTTTTGTATCGACTAACATGCCAAACTCCCCACTCCAAATGCAATTGAGCAATGATCAAATTTAATTTAGAACTGATACTTCGACGGTCCGTGACTTTTTTTTAGTAAAGCATATATATATATATATATATATGTGTGTGTGTGTGTGTGTGTGTGTGTGTGTGTGTGTGTGTGTGTATCATCATCATCATCATCATCATCATCATCATCATTATATTTACATAAAACTCAGTACTCCTATGTTTGTGCGCTTGTGTGTGTGTGGGGGGGTGAACGCGCGCGCATGCACCCGCTTCTTTGTGTATGTGTGTGCATCTGAGTGTGTCGGGTAGGGTTCCCCGTCTGTGTATGAGCGTGCTTCTCTCCCCTCTCTCTCTCAATCTCTCTCTTTCTCTCTCACCCTCTCACTCACTCTAGGGGGGTGATTTGAATGAGAGGAATTTTACAATTTCCAGGGAGACCGTTATCTTTTGGGCGAATGAAAAGACCGAGAAACAGGTTGTCGTTTTTCAAAGAGAGACAGCGTTCGACATTAAGAGAGTGAAGTGGATGGTGGCAGAGTCAGGAGACGACCGTCTGTGTGCCCTTCATGCAGACAGCACAGGATCATGATGCATATGTACAGTAGAAAAAAATGACTGGTGAGTTGGAGGTGGGCGTGGGTGATGGTCGGTAGGAGGGTGCTTAATAAGGCCCTGTCTGGTAAGGTCAAAGGTTAAAGGGAGACAGACGTCGTGTAAAGTGCAGACCCATTATTGTGACCGATGGCTCAGACCATAGGACTGAAGTAACCGACAGACAGGCAGACAGATATAATATGACGATGATAATAATGATGGTGGCACGTAGTAGTAGATGCTGCATTAGCTTAAAGAGATGGGGTTAAAATGATAGCAAGTATGAGGATGCAGTGTGCAGGGTGGGAAGGTATTTTGGTTTAGTATTATGGAATAAAATGCCAGGAGATGATGGTGAGACTGAAAAGAAAATGGCGTTAGGGACTCGGTCAGTTTATGCCGATGACAGCAGGAAATAAGGTAGAGAAAAATTCAGAACGAGACAGCTTTTAAAACAAAAGACATGGCGTGAACTAGAAACAAAGAAAGAAATTAAACACAAATTATTGTCGAATAAACAAGATTCGAGATCAAGTCGCACGTAGTAAGGATTTGAAATGTAAGCAAGCATTTAAAAAACGATGAAATTACAATATTTTGACGAACTATTTCGAAAACAAATCGCAAAATCATGAATGAAAATTGATATTCGAAAATCTAAACTTATTTATAAATGGAACTTTGTCTGTGTGTGCGTGTGTGTGTGTGTGTGTCCGTTACCTATAGACTCCGAAACGGCTGAACCGATTTTCTTGAAAATTTACACAGTTGTACTATAAGCGTCTGCAAGTGTTCTTAGCTAGGTTTGGTGTCAAGGTACAATCGATAAATATCGAAAATCGATAATCGAAAAAATCGGGTTATAAAAGGAGAGGTCCGATTTTAATTAAATTTGATACACTCATAGACAAAGATATAAGAAACGATATTCAGAAGTTTCGAGGTTGCAGTTCTTACAATCGTGCAGAAAATCGATAATATATATATATATATATATATATATATATATATATATATATAAAAGGCAAGATGATTGTGTGTGTGTGTCTGTTTATCTGTCTGTATGTCCTTTATAACAATCCACAATTTTTATCCGATTCTCACCAAACTTCACACAAATACTCTTTAGGCTGAGGCTGAGCTCCAGGATCATGGATTAATTTTAAAGCTTTTGTTACACCCGAGCTACGCCGGGCTATACTGCTAGTATAATAATATAATGTCAGTATGATAGCCTTCAGTTAACTAGCATACGTCTTAAACATTTGGATGATCATGTCTCTTTCGATTTATATCGGACTAGGAAAAAGATTTTCCCGCTGAATATTTTGCCGTTTCTTCTTGTAGTAAACCGCTTGCCAACCAAGGCTATAGGACTCAGTCTGACCTGCTATTCAACATGGACTCATACCTTATTGTGCTTAAGTGAATGTAATGGACCTGACTGGAATTTGAACTTCCAAAAAATAATAATATAAATAAACTAGAAAAAAATTAAACTGAAATATATCTCATAAGTCTCTCTCCATTTTCAAAACGAGTAAATTAAAAGAATTCCAAGGATATATTTACTGACTCTGCAAAGGAAATATGGATATGTGTATTTCCTTTACACCACATTACATTCACATGCGTACATATATATGGACTGTCGGTTTGTGAAAAGAGTATGATCATCGTTGGCAAGTTTGATTCATTTTTTTTTTTTAGTTCTCACGTAAACGACACTCGCTCTTGAAGCAAGTGATTTGTAATGCTTATTGCGACAAATTAAATTGTCCTGTACAGGGTGTAGCCTGTTTTGTAAAGTCTGTTCAGATGACTCGCGGGTGTTAATGTGATGGATCAGCCCAGAGTAGTTTCTGCAGGTTTTCTTATACACCTCACATGTCAATTTGTTTCCAGCGCTGTCCTATTGAAAACGTCAGGTATTTAACATAAAATGCGTGTTGAACTTTTTAGAGCATCTTTTGAGTATATCACACTACACTTCCCTACTCCGTTTCCGTCCCAGTAAGTTTTTACTGGGTGGATTTGCAAGTCTCAGGTCCAAGCTATTTGGAATTCAGAGTTGTTCTTTTAAATTAGTTTCCAACGAAGTCTACAGAAGCAAGTCCACTCTGCTAATGGAGTGGAAAAATTGTAGATAGATTCAAACTTTTCCCAAGAGTATTTCTGATAAAACGTAAGCTACGGTTGGGTCTGGAATTTGAACGCATTTCAAAAGCTAACCAGAATGCTGATAGACAGGAACATATTTGAAAGAAAGAAAAGAGTACTGGATTGCTATGTGAGATTTGTCTTTCTGTATGGCAGTGAATGTTGGACAATCCCTTAAAGGATGAAGGAGAGGCTTGAGGTAGCATAAATATGGTTCTACAGAAGTAGGCTGAGTATACCATACACTGAGAACATTAGCAATGATGAGGATGCATCGAGAATAAAACTCATACTTAATATAAGGAAGAGATCGCTAAGGTTCCTGGGACAAGAAATGACGATAAAAGTCCTAGATAATCTAATGAGAGTGAGAGAGAGAGGCCTGAGAAAGCTGATGTCCAAGCGAGGTTTAGGAGAGATACCATGAAGAAAATTATTAAGAGCGATAAGAGAGAAAGCCAAGTAGAATTCATGATCGCCTACGTCCTGAAGGGACACGGCTCATAAAGAAAAAGATACTAATTCTAATCAAAGCTTTGATTGCGTACATGGATATTAAAAGGAAATATGCTTTCGCATATGATTTTAGTGATTATATCTGTCTAGCAATATATATATATTGTAATGGTTGTTACAATGGTTTATAAAAGCAATAAAAGCATAGTTCACTACGCAAAAATCTTCGCGTTTCGGAGCTACGTTTGCTCCTCATCTGGTGTTAAGTTGAAAGTCTTCAACTTCTCACCAGATGATTTTTGTGTAGTGATACTATGCTTTTATAATCCATTGTAACAACCATTACAATATAAAGCTCTACGTTGTATCGAGCACTCTTTATAAAAAATAAAAGCATGAAAAGTGTGTTTATAACTTACGTGTCCCATAACGTTGTTACAATATATATATATATATCTCGCTATATAAATATATATATATAGAGAGAGAGATGCAAGTCTTTAGTAGAGATGGTATCTATATTCATGTATCGTTATGGTTAGCGATGTGGTAAGTGGAATGGAATCAATTAGAAATTTGATTTTTAACTAATCTTGGAGAAGTAAATCTATGAGTTTCAAACCAGTTAGTTTTGAGACTAGTGACGTAACCTCGTAAAACATCAATTGCTACATAAACCACAGCTGCATTTTAGTAGAAAGTGTGTTTCGATTCGAGAGGCTATAGTTATCAATACACACATGCACACATATATATAGACTATCTATCTACACAAACACATACATATATATACACACACACACACACACATATATATATATATATATATATATATATATATATATATATATTATCACACCTATCAACGTAGTCAGTGTTTTCCTAATTGGTACCTACGATGATTGATAGCCCATGTCCTATCCCATTATAGGACCACGGATCGGTAGCACAAGACACTAGTAATTGTTTTTAAAACCTTACACACACACACAAACACACACACACATACATACATGTATATATATATATATATATATATATATATATATATATATATATATATATATAAAACACATATGTATATATATATATTCTTACTATGAGTGTTTATATTAAAACAGTTAAATAAAGGCACAAGTGTTGTTGTATCTCGATACTTGTTTATTAGAACTTCTGAAATATTTTTTCTATGACAAATCATTACATACATAAATATATATTGCTCTACTAAGTATCAAACACTTAAAAAATTAATTTATTAAACAGTAGACTGTCAACCCATTTGTTTGTACTATTTCTAATATATATCGTTTTTTGATATGTTATATTTATAGATTAAAATGCTCAATATGAAAGATAGAGCATATGTAAACATAAAAATAGACTTTGTAGTCAACACGAAGAGTTGACAGTCTGTTTTATGCTTATACACGATCATATCGCCATATGCTAGCAATTGTGTTTAGAATGAAAAAGATTATTGCTCCTTAGGTGTTGACTTCGATGTCCTCTTATATATATATATATATATATATATATATATATATATGAATGTGTGTGTGTGTTTTAAGTTATGTCTCCAAAAATATAAATCACTCTTTTGTCTCCTCCCTTCATTTGAGATATTGATTATTGGGTATATCTAGCCAAGCATGTTCAAGTGTTTTGGTTGTTCAGAAGAATTATAGGGTTTGTATATTCCCAATATTGTTTTGTACATCCTAAAAGCACTTAAATCTGGATAATAACAGTGGAGTATCTGTTTCTGGAATCATTAAGAGAGAAATGTATTATCTGAAGCTAACCGTCAATTGAGGGAAACATAGTAAGATAATTTTGTGCAAATGGTTAGCAACATGATCTATTTATGTCGCACCTATCTATGTAACCACCACTTATTAGTACTTACGAAGGCCGACTGCCCACATCCCATACCATTATAGCGACACGAATCGGCATCACAAAACCCGAGTTATTGCCGTACTTAAATCTTATATGATCTCCACCATGCAATTTTTGACATGTCTTATGGAGCTTGAAATATGATTTATCAGATCCTTCACCATAAATCCAAAATTTAAGACGATATTCTATTCTCAGATTTAATGATATAAGAACTGTTAATCTTTTTGTTCAATGATGATGCAATCTTATTGAAAATAATGTACCCGATACAGTGCGTTCGCTGATGACATGAGTGTGGCCAACCATGAATTAAAATGTATTTTAATGGCATATAAAATTTTCAGTCGGCATCGACCCCTGTTTCCCACCAACTGTAGGTAGCCGTAGATTTCAGTAACTGCTGAAGTTTATTCAAATTGTGGATATTCTTGATATACATTTGCTGCTATTTTATTAACGTTTTAAACAGATATTATGAGTTATCAAGGAGAGCCCAACAATCAGGCCACGATTTGATAAGATTTGTTTGTTTAACGGCATATTCTGATGACAGCTAAGAAATTTCATTTATGGCTCTTAATGAAGAGCAACTTCGTTTTGGAGGCATTACAATTTACGAGCCATTTTCAACCCTTTTCAGTCAAAGATTGGAGATCTTTCTAAAGGTTTAGCAGACAGGTTTAATTTGTTAGCTCCAGCAGATTTTTTATTAAGACGGGCGTAAATAGTGGTGTCATCATAGATGCTAACTTGAGAACTGATTACTTCAGGAAGATCATTGATGAATATCAGAAAAAGCGTATGGCCTAGGATAGAGCCTTTAGGAAAACTCGCGTTCGTTTGAAAGGATCTGGAAATTTGCACGTTCAAAACAACCATCATTTCCCGATGTAATAGGAACGATTGGATTAAATCAAACAATCGTTCAGAAATATTATAGCTCTAAAGTTGCAGTGAAAGCCAGCATGCTAACACTTGTCAAATGATTTTGAGATATCAAGTGCAACAACTCGAGCTACGCCGCTCTTATAAATAGCCTGGTACATATATTCAGTGATGGCAGTTATCTCATCAGCAGTTGACCTCGCGAAATAAAAGCCATATTGTTTGTCAAAGAGAAGTTTGTGAAATGTGAGATGTTTAATTATTTCAACATTGATTATATCCTCGAAAGCCTTGCCAAAAAGAGGTAAAAGTCTAGTAGGGTGATAATTAGAGGGACCAAAGTGCTCCACTGAATTCTTAATAACAGGAATTACAGAGAAGGACTTCTGATAAGCTAAAAAAACAAGAAGCAGTGATGCGATAATTATAGAATCTGTAGAGTACTGAAGCCAGCTCAGGGGTACATTAGCTAAAGATGATGAGTTTAATTCCATCACCACGCTTACATTATAGAAGTCCAGCGTAGAAATTATTTGAGACACCAGAGACGGAGTTATATATATATATATATATATATAATACTCAGTTCCCTCTCAGTTATAGGTGGTAAACAGGGTGTGGGTACTCCAGACGAGTTAAGTGTAGAATTTGACGAGAATTTACAAGCAAAGTACTCGACGTTGTCTGCTGTGGATGAGAGGACTTCAAATTGATTGAATAGAGGAAGAATTGGTGATTTTTCTGTTGTTCAACACACCTTTGTTGAGCTAACAGTAATCTTTATAACCAAGCTTCTGGTATGCTATACACATCTTCATTCTATCAGCAAATATCTAAATAAATTTGACTCAGAGAAAGTTGGTCTTATAAGCTTACCTTCCGCTCACAAATATATGTATGTTTGTGTGTTTGAGTTTTTACTGGGAATGTGGGCCTCTACGTTTCTACATGTGTAGCTGTTCAACTTGAATGTTTTGGATTGGCATTATTTTTCAGTGTTCAAAATCAGGATTTCGGTAGTAATCATGATTTGGAACGCTAATGTTCCAGCTACGACTCGCAAAATATCGGCATAACAACCAACCCTCTTTCCAACCTACATAACCTTGTGCCAGACTATGCCAAGTACACATCTTTGTATATTCACACGATAACGTGCGAATGACATCTTGAAAGGAAATCCCATCGAGAAGAACAAAGAAAGTTTTAATATAAAAATGTGGACTTTAAAAGAAAGCGAAAGCATAAAGAGTTATTTTGGCTTGTATCCAAATTGGCGAGAGCATAAAGGGAAGAGGATATGTGGTAAAATATAAATGTAATTATTAGGGTACAAATGCGAAGGGCAAAATCAGTTCTCACGTTATGTCTGCCCTAAAATTATTTTCATTCAAAATAAGCTGGACTTTCATCGTCTAATTTTGTGTTAAAAAGCGTGGCGGGGGTGTTTGCCAAAAGTTTATTCATTCCCCTAAGTTGCTATTTTTTAAAAGATTTATACATACATGTATACATACACAAATCTAATATATATATATATATATATATATATATATATATATAGAGAGAGAGAGAGAGAGAGAGAGAGAGACAGACAGACAGAGAGAGAGAGAGAGAGAGAGAGAGAGAGAGAGAGAGAGAGAGAGAGAGAGAGCTAGATAGATAGATAATAAGAAATTTCTTTAACGTACAATAAAAATGTTTCCTTCAATAAAGTTTATACACAAAACCAATTATATGGACATATATAACCATTTATTTCGCAATTTCATAGTTACAAATGGAAATGTTTGGATTTATGAAAACACCTGATAAATTCCAAGAATCTTACCAAAGAAATGGTCAAATATCAGTATCCTTTTTTGCCAAATATTACGTGTGTGTGTGTGTGTGTGTGTGTGTGTGAGAGAGAGAGAGAGAGAGAGAGAGAGAGAGAGAAAAAAATAGAGAGCGTGCACGCAAGTCTCTACTCGTGAAACATAAGCATGAGGGAAACGGAGTGAAATACCATATTAAACAGTGTATTAGACAGATTCTGTCAACCGAAAATTTGATGTTAAAACGTCATAGCGACCTGAATACCGAAGATGTGGGTAAATATAAAAAATGGAGGGTAAAAAGCGAAACGGCCAGACTTTAAAAAAAAATTAAAGAGAAATATCTGGGTTTTTTTTACAATTTTTGAAACAATGAGTATTCCATTAAATAAGAGCTTAAAAACTGTGACAGGTCATCAATCGTAGTGATATCGATTTATAAAATATAAACGTGTTGTAATGAGATTTCACCGAATGTAAATAACGAGTAATGACGATCATAGGGTTTCTCGAAACCCTAAGCAAACTGATTTTGGCGCTTTTACAAGCATAATTTTATAAAATTTTCACCAGAAGAGAAACTAAAAATGCAGATTAACTAATTTATTACAATATACAAGCCATCAAAAGCAAAAATTCACTGCTCTACCAAAAACATTCTTTTTATAGCCTTTAGACCTGCAAATCTTTCCATGGCACTTTCTAAACCTATCTTTTTATTCTATCAAGTCTAATTCTCTAGACGAATTAGCCACAGAATTTGATCTGTCTTGATTCATGTACAAGCGGAATTATGTTTTTCGTAATCTTTAACTTTGGAAGATCCCAAATAACTGATATGGAGGCATGATTGCACTCTCGATTTTGATGGTGCCTCGGGCGACTGCCCAATTTGCCTGTATCTGAGAACGAGGTTTTATCAGATGTGGCTTTGAATGAAAGATAAGTAATATGGTGATCATGTGGTGTCAGTTACGCAATGGGTGGGACTGAGGATTTAGTTTTGATATTAATCATAATACTGAATCTAATGGTGAAGTATTTGATTACTTTTTCAAACGATGATAAAAACGATTTTTAGGGATTGAAGAAAAGTAAATTACAGAAAACATTTTAATATTTTTTCTTAGGTTAATCTTTTTAGCTTTTCTGAGTTTATTACGAGTTATACTAATTTTTAATTATAATATTTAATTTTTTTAATATTTCAGATAGGAGTGAAATGTTCTTCAATTTTATTTCAAAATAAACGTGCGCTTATAGACTCAAGAAGCATCTGACATTACGTGTACGGTTAAGAAACGCTTTCTCACAATTAAAAAGAATCTCTTGTTGGTAATTTTTTTTACATTTTAGGAATTATTCATACCGACAATTTTTTCAGAAATTCCCACATCGAAATAGATTTTCTTATCGTTCAGCTTACTATCCTTCCAGGATTTTGAACACCAATAGAGGTTAATCTCTTTTTTAGTGTTCAGGATAATTTTTTCCGATAACTTCGAAAGTCTTTTTCCTTCTCTTTCACTTCCTGTAAACCCTTGCATTTCTGTAACATTATCACCTTGCTTAGTATTGATTAAAATAAAATTATATACTCGTTTGCGTCTGTTTAAATTGGTGACATTATCTTTTTTGAAGGCGTAACCATTTGCAGGTCATTTAAATCCATAAAATTATTAAATTCTATGAATTGTTTTAAAAATAATAATGATTATTACTGATACTAGTTCTTCTTATCCAAAGGGTATATGCACATAAGTAAATATAACAAAAAAGACAATAATTAGAACACGGCTCTTCAATTTCCAGTTCCAATCCGTTATCCTTTACACCACACGCGCATCCACGTTAACAGCACCAGTTATTCCGAAGTAGTTGCCCATTAAGGTACTGGCAAGGTGCGATGTTGCTTAACTTAAAGAAGGGCAAGTGAGTAAACAAAGCACTTATATGCAAATCATCTAAGTATGAACATGTTTATGAACCGCAGATTTATATATAGAGATATTGTCTCGTGTGCACTTACTCATATGGACTTAGTGTTTTGTTCTATTGGAGCAACGATCATGCTTTTAAGTATGACCAATGACTGATTAAAACAAGCTTCGTACCCAGTCATCGGGGACTGGGTAGTCTTTGCGTATTGGCTCAAGCGTCTGCGCTTGCGTTCCCCCGCGTTAAAAACCGACCTTGTGTTACATTTCGCTCCAGTAGGGGTGGGTAAGCTAAATATTAATATTAAAATAGAAAATTCCGGAGGAAAACAAATAATTAATATTAGGTGAAATATTGTTTTCTTTAAAACAGATGACTCATTGGTTTGAGGCCATTTTTAAAAATTAATCTGAAAAACTGTTTATATATAGCTTATAAATTGTCAACTGTAAACGTAAGTTCTATGCTAACAGTTTCTTCTTTCATACACATTTCTCGCTTGTGAAACACTCTTCCAACTGTCAGTAACGCAATGGGTGGGACTGAGGATTTAGTTTTGATATTAATCATAATACTGAATCTAATGGTGAAGTATTTGATTACTTTTTCAAACGATGATAAAAACGATTTTTAGGGATTTAAGAAAAGTAAATTACAGAAAACATTTCAATATTTTTTCTTAGGTTAATCTTTTTAGCTTTTCTGAGTTTATTACGAGTTATACTAATTTTTAATTATAATATTTTGAGTCAAAAATGTAAAAATAGAAATAAAGATTTTTTCAGATTTATCGCCAAAATTCAAATTAACTGAAACTATCATTAATACACTTTATTAGTAATAATCTAATATGAGTATTAAAATTCATTTTTTAAAAAGTCATTATATAAATTTTCTGAAAATTAAGGCAATGTGAGTGATGAGATAGTAGAGCGCTACCAAGGACAGTGAGAAAAACGAAATATGATTGACTACTGCTGGAATATCAAAAGAACTTAAACAACATTGAATATAACAGACAATTAAGAAAGAGAAAATTATTGCCAAAGATTCTCTGTCTCAAGAAGGTTATATTTCTGCTTTTAGTTTATTAAATGATTTGATGAAAACACTTGCTGACCTTGGTATCATCAACCGTGTTATTTTTAAAGATTGTAGTGGTTCGAGAGAAGAAGTATTTAGAGCGGAACTTACTCCTCACCAATGAAACATGGAGTGAATGCGGGTTCTTTCAGAGTTTAATTGGCAGGCCAAGGGAATATAATTCGTCCAAGCACTTTCCGTAGAAGTAGAGAGTGTATAGAGAAGCTTGTCACGTCTCGCTTGTAGGAGATGGGTTGGAGAGTGACTAATTCGTCAGCTACATGGGCTCGGAGACGATTTTGGACACTATCATGGTCTGGGCAAGATAACCACTGCTCGAAAATGTGATAACTAAGTTTGGGAAAGACTCCAGTGAGACATTTTTGTCATTAGAAAAGGTATATTGAAACATGCATTTATTTATAAGGGGACAAGTATTAGAATTTTAAAGAAGACGGTTATTTACAAAGAATTATCATCATTACTAGAATTTCGGCATTCATGGCTCTCTCATAGCTAAAATGTACATTAGTTTTCTCTATACTACTTTCCCTCAATAGAACCTGTGAGTAATGATTTTTATAAAGCCGCTCTTCATGTCACAGAAATTACAATTTTCTCTTTCGGATTTTACGAATTTGTCTTTGCAAATCCCATTTGCTTAAGTGTTTTGGTCATAGCATTGTCAGTCTTTCCTTATAGCACCATGTATCACCTCGAGTCTCTTCTTGATCTGTGAGGAATTTGGCCTGCATTTACTGCAGATCAGCATTCTTTTCTTTGTTACTAATTAGATTTGTTCTCATTCTTATCAATTTGCTTTGGATCTATCTGTCATAGTTTTTTTGTCGTCTATCACTACCCTACCTAGACAGATAGATTTTTGTACTTGCTTGATTCGTTACCAATACTAAGTTCAGATGTCTGTTTCTCTTGTTGTTCTGTAATTCTCTGCTATGGGTATTTGCTTGTTCTTCTATATCGTTTTCCTTTACTAACTGCGATGGACCTCTTTCTCAGACGAGTGCACACTTCTCAAGGATGAAAAGCTTTTATGAACAGCTCCCTTCCAGAATTCGTCGTTTTCATCATGATGCATACACACCCGGTCTAGAAACTTGACACTTGACATTTCCAGACCGCCTTCAGATGGGTGAAGTTAACAGATCACACGACCCACCTAGAGAGCTTGGCCTTCTCTCCACAAGATGGGGAACAAGAAATGTATTAAACCCAACTGAATGGCACATGGGTGTGGAAGTACGGTAAAGAAGAATTGGGTAGATGTGCGAAACACATAAGTCCGCCCTTCTCTTCAAAAAAGCTTCCTCCGAGTGCACAGATGAACTGAGACCTCTGTCTTCTCTCGAAACTCCGAATAATTAATTTCCAACGGGAGATCGGGACCGGACCAAACGCCGAGAATTCTGACCTGCCCGTCCTGAAAGGCCCCTTCCACGCATCCAACCGCAAGCCAACACACTTAGCGCGTTTGATTTTGGTCTCGGTCACTATTTCATACCCTCTGATCTCTTTGCTAACTTTGTCAATCTCGGCTCTGCTCGAAACAAGAATCGAAACGTCGTCTGCATAGGCGGAGTGCCTTGCCGAGGTGGTAGCACCAGGTAGTGAAATTCCGCGCAGGACCGGATTCGCTTTTAACTTTTAACGCAGGAACGTAAAGCAAAAGCGAAATCGGACAACATTGACGAATGGAACGCATATAGTAGTCGGTTATACGAGCGAAAGTACGACCCGAATCCAATGGTGGAAAGGACAGACTCCAAAAACCGATGTTCAACCCTATCGAAAGCCTTGGACTTTTTCGTTGACACAGAAGACAATTTTTTAACCTATCCCTAACTACTAGAGCTTGGTCCTTTTTGATTAGCAAAGAGACCAGCCCTGCCCTAGCTACGGCTACGTCCCCACCATCACGGGATTTAATCGACTAACCGACTTTTTTCTTATATGCCGTTTGTGCTGCTAAATTAGTTAACTTGAGCATCCTAAGTTTTTAAGGAGGCCCACCACCTGTTCCAGACCACAGCCTCCGTCAATTCCTGCTGTAGTGTTAGTAACAATTTGTCCCGCAAATCTAGCCCATCAAAAAATAATGCGTTCAATTTCCAGTAGCCAGCCAACTTACTCTAAGAGCCATTCGCCGACTCTCTTAACTAGAACTCGGTCGATGTAGCTAGCCCACAACACATTTTTAGCGCCCTATAGATGAAGGGGTGAACTAAAACTGGGACATATTCTTTCTCCCTAGGTCACCTAATAACTCGTTTACAAATGAAAAATATTCAAATGTTCTACAATGTAATTGTATTGAACACTTTTTACTACAAATGTGCACTCGTCTAATTTTATTATGACAAAAAACTAAATAAGTAAATATATATATATACATATATATATATATATATATATGTGTGTGTGTGTGTGTGTGTGTGTATATGTGTATATGTATATATATGTATGTATATATATATAGTTAAATCAAATCTACAATAAATCAAAGCAACTTAATAAAATCACATTTCAATCTGGACATAACACATTACATTACAGTGTGACGTCATAAAACTCCATTACAAATCTGCTATTCCGTGACTGCTATCGTTGCTTAGCAATGTTTTATGTGAACACATGATAAAATCATTTTTGATGGTGGATGTCTTTATGTTAACGTCCCTGTAACCTCTCTGAATATGGTTCATGTGATCCGAAACCTGAGAAACATCATAATATAAAAAAAACATATTTATATATATTATATATATTATTTATATCATATTATAATATTTATATATTATTTATGTTTTCTTTATTTTCACCTGAAATTAAAGCCTAAATGCGATGCTTAGAACGGCTCATGATTAAAAATAATAGACCTTCATTTTCTGTTATGCTTAACAATATATGTTGAGAAAATTACCTGCTGTCACGATACACTATGTATATATATATATATATATATATATATATATATATGATGCCACTGCAATATCTACTCACAAAAATAAATTATTTTACTTACAGTCTTTTAGACTTTAAAACAAATAGAAAAGGGTTTTAAGTCATAAAATTAAAACAATTAATCAATGCACTGACGTTTTGAATTTTACGTCCACAGCTCTTCGATATCCTGTGTGTAAAATACGGCAGACTTTAGTATGCAAAAGATTTTGACGAAATCATGAATCTGGTTTTTGTTACAGATTAAATTTTCAAATTAAAATGTAATCGATTGACCAGTAAAAATCTCCTCGTCTCGCTCCAAGATCTGAACTCCATGGAAGAAAGTTAATGTTGTGAATATCGTGGTTATTCCTTCAGAGTTATTACAGCGCAATAAATAATAAATGCATATTTATATTTTTAGAATCTCGTTACCGAATTGTAGAAAAATGCAATAGATTTAAGTTATAGTAACTAAGCTCAAAATTAACATAATTTTATGAATCTTATGGGCTCCAAATTTGAATTTCTATACTCGTATATATATATTAAACATTCAGCAACGTCATATCAAACGTGCTGTTGTCTTTGCATTTTCAGACAATATTTGTTGTCTGCCACGAAATTATTTATTATCAATTCAGAAAGTGATAAGCAATGAAAAGTTATTATTAATTTATTGATATAATTTTTCATGTGTTCTTATTATGCTTTCTCTTCAGAATTCAAATTATGTAAGAATTGTACAAACGTTTTGTATTTTCGAACATTTATGTATATACTTTTAGCCATTAGTATGAACAAATTTTGTTTTACCTAAAAAATAAATGTTAGTAAAGTTTATGCATATAGAGTCATATATAAATATATATAAGTTATTTGTTAAAACATTAGTTTTAATGGATACTCATATTTGAGTAGATGTTCTTTTTATAATTAAAAAGTATATTTGTTTATTTACAACTACCACCCTGAATAGTCGAGAAATTTTGTTAGAAACGTATGCGTCCACACGTGAAGAACACGGAAAGCATAAAAAAAAACAAGTAAGATAGTGATGCTAGCTCATGTGTTAGAATTCTGAATAGCATATTCGTCAGTTATATTTTATTAATAAAGTGAATTTATAAATATTCGTTAATAAATCGATGTGAATTCAAATTAACTGTAAATTTTAAGACTAAGGATGATCTGAACGATCATTTTTTATCCAACAAACACAGTAGAAAATATTTTAAAATTGCATTAAGGCTTTCTTTCTGAACAGAATAACTAAACTAAAATCAAGCATATAAACTCTAACACCACGCACGTGCGCTCACACACACACACACACATGCGCACGCACACAAACCACAAAATTTGGTTAATTTAAATTGATTTTCATTTGAATTTAGTGACGGTGCATTAGAATAGCAAAAATGCCTTCAGAAAGCTAAACAAAGTATCAAGAATATGAAAATCTCGTTAGAAACAAAGTAAAAAAAAATGCTAAATGCTATTCAATGCTTACCGATTTACTTGCGAATGAAGTTGAGAAAGAAGATCCTAAAAATAATTAAAAAAAAAACATATTTAGAATCTGAAATAGTTAATTGAAATTTCTAGGAAACTTAATGAATGAGAAAAGAGGTCTTGGAGAATTTGTCACTCACAGGATATATTTTGGGCAAGAGGGAGACAGAGTTAAAGGCGAGTAACTTAGCTAACACTCTTGCGTAAGTGAATGGCAGAATAGGGATCTTGAGTGGAAAGTCGAAAGAAAAAATATACTAAAAAACAAAATAGATAGGAAACCTAGGATATCGATTATCCCCCTCCTTCAGATAAACAAAGCTCAACAGCTATCGTCCCTTTCATATTGATCCTAATTTAGAAATGCGACTACGTTCGTGCTCTTCTAAAACCGACGATACGCGCTGGGATTTAGATAGGACTAAATTACTTAACTGATTATTTTGCATCAAATTCTAGACAACCGTGGGGCATACTGAAAGCAGATGTTATTCGCTCATAATATTTGTGAGAGTTATGTGAAAAACAAGTATTTGAAGTCGACTTCAAGTGTTTCCTCTGTCCTATATTTGTTGCGCGAAAGATAAATTCCAAATTGGATTAACAGTGATCTTATACTTAATCGCCATTTGCCCGATTTAGTTATGAAATATTTTTAATTTCTCCAACGGTGCACCGAATTGGTGCTTGGCTGAGTTTTGACAGCAGTGTTCTAGGGATGTAAAAAACTCGTAATTTGATTAAGATAATATTCAACTTCCCTACTATTTTCGCAGGCTGATAAGGTTAGTTGTTACGTCCTTCTCAGATTGTGGCTCTCTACGACTTCCTATTCTTTGCAGATTAAATAATGTTTGACGCTTAACAATCACTGTCAATCATTATTTTGCAGTTAATTTAAGCTTGTTAGTAGGGATAAGAGTACTAGATTGCGATGTGATATCTGTACTTCGATATGGCAGTGAATGCAGGATAATGTCATCAAAGCTGAAGGAAAAACTTTTAATGTGGTTCTACAGAAGGATGCTGCGGATATGAGGGATCGAACATGTGAGCAATGATGAGGTTTTAGAAAGGATAGAAACGAAATGAAAATTAATACTGAGCATCAGGAAGAAAAAGTTGAAGTACTTGGGACATGTAATGAGAAAGGAAAGCTTGGAGAATCTGATACTCACGGGCCAGATAGACGGGAAAAGGGACAGGGGAAAGCAGCGGATAACATATTTGAAGGACCTGAGCAGGTGGATTGCAGAGCGAGGTTTGGGTGGAGTAACAAGAGAAAGTGTGCAAAGAGCCACCAGGGTTAGGGAGACGTGGAAAGCTATGATCGCCTATGTCCTGAAGAGACATAGCATATAGAAGAAGAAATTGTGTTAATCGCTGTTTAGCCTTCGTTCTCCAAGCATTCAGTATATTCGATGAGTGCAAAATTCTCCACATCTTGTTTTCTCATTATGTCCCAATCATTTCAGCTTTCTCTCTCTGATTCTTAATATGTGTTTATTTTACGCTTACGTCTTCATTGAGATGTTCTCGTTGCTTGCATGTTCTGCTAATTGTATTTGAAACAGCCACACGTTAAAATTTATTGCTGAATAATCCGCCTGCCAATTGTGTGTGAGACTAAACAGACTAAACAATGTACTTTAAAGCTAACGAAAAACTAATCTTAGGTAGTTTTTCTAATACTTTTCTAATACTTACGGGAAACGTTTTTTTTAAATATTTTTCAAGGATTTCAACTAGCGCAAATACTGATACTTAACAATTGGTCAGTAATTTAACTAAAAATTCTTGTTTTTGATAACGAAAACATTACTTCTGGAAGAACACTAATTCTAAAAGAGAAACGCCTGTTTCTTTTAAAACAGTGGATTAATTAGTGTTGCCGTTATATTTTGTCAGCGAGTGTGTGAAAATGGTATTTCTAAGTTTCAAATTTACTTCCATTAGATTTTCATAATTCTTTCGTCCCAAGCAAGGTGATAATGCCACTAACATGGCAAAATTTGCTGGTAGTAAAAGAGATTAAGAAAACTTTAGTGAGGAGATAGGCCGGTGAATGAACAGAGTTCATGAAGACATAAGACTCTGATTGGAATTGCATTTAAATTTTTGAAATTCTGGATGCCGGGGAAACAAGAAACCGGAAAAAATTTCCACAGGCAAGAATTGAGAGAAAATAAATTATTTGAATAGAACTTACGGTCACAGGAAACTAATTCTAAGAGAAACAAATTAGATCAACATGCAGATATAGTAGTACGTTTACATGCGGTTGAGATATCAAGAAGGAAAGTTCATTAGAACAATTGTCATTTTTTATTAATAAGAAAGACAGATGGAATGTGACTTAATTCGAGATAACGGATCAAGTCCGATTATATCACAGACTCTTTTTTTAGTTTGTTACGAATCTCGAGATATATAGAAGGAACACCAAACCAGATATGTTGGCAGTATCCACTGCAGGAAAAAATCTTAAATTTATATTAGAATGAATAATAAGTAATTACCGTTTTAGAGAACCATATAGAAGGAGAAATGTTTCATCCAAAGTAATCGTTTCTTGAATATAACAGACGATGCAATAATGGTTAAACACGATCATAATACATTTCTGAAAAAAAAGATGAAGTTGTGAAAAAATGAACGTAAATTTAGTGTAGATAATCTAACAATTCAAGCAATTTTTATACACGTTTGTCTTAGTAAATTGCATATTCGTTTAATTATAGTAGCATTGTTTTAAATCAAAATTATGATGCGACTCATTACAGTAAGCAACTAATGCCTTCAAGGTGTTGTTTTGCGAAAGATCCCTATTGTGTTCATATAATGTTTGTTATAGATCTTCGTAAAATGTTATGATAGATTCAACTAGCAGTATAGCCGGGCGTTGCTCGGGTTTAATGAAAGCTTTAAAACTAATCCATCGTTCTGGAGCTCAGACTCTTTGGATGTTGGCACGAAAGACGAAAAAGCAATAGTTGTTTCCAGTTAAAGCGAAACCGTAGACTGAAAGAAAAATGAATGGATGTAAGTCAAATTTTAATTTACTGCTATCAATATCAAATAAGTTTTTTTTTCGTCGTAAACTGAATTTTGAAGGCTAAATAAGTCCTCTGAGTAAATGGTATCATGGCTGAGACTAAGAACTAATACCTACTTAGAGCCAAACCAGAAGCAAAAACTAAAATAAAAGGGCTGAAAAAATACAGACATACAAGGCAGATAAACAGACACACACACAAACATCTGGCCTTTTATATACATATATATTATCGGTTTTCTGCACTATTGTAAGAACTAGAACCTCGAAACTTCTGAATATCGTTTCTTATGTCTTTGTCTATGAGTGTATCAAATTTGATTAAAATCGGACCTGTCCTTCTGTAACCCGATTTTTTCGATTATTGATTTTCGATATTTATCGGGGGTACCTCGACAGAAAACCTAGCTAAGGATACTCGCAGACGCTTATAGTACAACTGTGTAAATTTTCAAGAAAATCGGTTCAGCCGTTTCGGAGTCTATAGGTAACGGATACACAGACACACAGACAAACACACAGACAAAATTTCATTTATAAATAAGTTTAGATTAATACAGTTTTTCGTGTGTGGGGGTTGCTTTTACTCTTGGGTGCTATCTTCTGTACTCTAGTTGGTAAAAGAAAAATAAGACCACACTAGCAGATGTTGTAAGTACTTAACACACCCACTTAGAGGCCTATATATGTGAGGAGTCGTCAGTGGGGAGGATCTATATCATCTATATCTTGAATTAGAAAATGTCTTAGATCTGAATATCATATAAGTATTCAATATAAATATTAATATATATATATATATATATATATATATATATATATATATAGACTATTATGAAAATCACTATTCGTAACAGGGCGGAAATTCAATTTAATGGAATAATTAATTACATACACTCTTGGGCAAATTAACTTTAGCAACACATTTTCCCTGATCACGTATACGTCATCTCTTGGCCTTGTTTTTCTTCCGACCGCATTATTTTTTTTCCTTTTTTGACTGATAGATCCTGTTTGTTTATTTGCTTGATGACACGACTGACAGTTGAAAGGCTGGCACCAACACTATTCGCTATCTCTCTTTAAGGTTTGCCGGTGTGTTTGTGCAGCATTTCAATTTTCATAATTTTTAGATTGTGTTAAATTTTTAGGTAGTTTCAACATATTTTATTAAAATTATTTATTTACCTTACATTTTGAAACTCTTTAAGAATTTAGCGCAAGATTTTTTGACACCTGTATTAATCTTTTATAATTTGACAAAGAAAATTTGAATGAAAATTCTAGACGGTGCCGTGACTGAAAAACTCAGGGATGAATTTCCGCACATTTCATCAATCCCTACATTTTATGTTCTTTGAAAAGTACGATAACTTGACACTCAAAATCAGACATTTAACCATAATAGAAGCGCAGACCGAAAGACGGAAGTTCTCTGCAAATATCCTTCCAATGAAAAGTCACATGATCGAACAGCAATAATCAATCATAAAAGAACCAGAGTTAAGTAATTACACGAGAGGTGAATGAATTTTTAGTCATGAATATTCAAGAAATATATTGAAAGTTATTCAGTATCAATTATTCCTGAAAGAAAACCAGTGATAATAATTCTGCCGCTTCTTTACTGAGCATCCTACAGATATTAAGGTTTTTTGTGATTTGCATAATAAAATCAGAAGGAATGCATATGTAGCGTAATTTAAAAAAAAAAAAATTCGCCTTCTTGACCAGCCTTTTATCATCATGGCTGATGAGAGACTCCTAGAAAGCAACGCACTTCGCCTTCTTGACCAGCCTGCTATCAGCATGGCTGATGAGAGACTCCTAGAAAGCAACGCACTTCGCCTTCTTGACCAGCCTGCTATCAGCATGGCTGATAAGAGACTCCTAGAAAGCAACGAACTTCGCCTTCTTGGTCGCAAGTTTTCCACTGACTCGAAGTAGAGACTATATCCTATTAATTGCGGTATCTACTGCAATAAAATTTAGTCACTGTGTCGTACTAAAAAAGACCTTCCTCGTCAAAGTACATTTGCACATTCATAAATCTAGAATTCGCCCATGCATTGAATATTGCTGCTATATCTCGTTTTGCGCGTTTGCTATCTCGTGGTTCTTGACAAAACTAATAAAAGGATTGGTAATGTAATTGATCCTGACTTGGCATCTCGACGTCTGTCACTCTTTCACCGATATACTGCGTTTTCTCTCTGTCTTTTCTACAAATATTTTCATGACATACTCTAAGCGTTTTTTACCTGGTGCCCTGACTACCGGAATGTACACGTTTACTGTCGAAATTGTTAAATGCCACCGACATTTCTACTCAAAGTTTCCCGTTTACTTGCTTTCAAAATATGATCTCCAAAAATTTAAATTCAAAGTCAATCGCCATATTCTATCTTCTTGAATCCCGTCAATTTTTTTCTTTTCTCACTTCTCCTAATATTCAATTTCTTTTCTCAGCTTCACTCTCTGTAACCCCATGCGTACTAGTTGTGTGTGTTTGTATGAGATAGATAGATAGATAGATAGATAGATAGATAGATAGATAGATGTTCGTGAGTGTGAAAAAGTTTTTATATATATATATATATATATATATATATATATATATATATGTACACTGCTTATCAGCGCAAAATAATATATATATATATATATGTATATATATATATATATATATATATTTGTATCATAATCAGTGAAAACAAAACAGCGATAATGGAGCGGGGTGAGAAATTCCTAGCTGTTGACATTGTTTAATTTTCAAAATGTAAACCTCGATTTTTCTCTTTTTTTATTTCTCTGAGCGGGTTGTTTTCACTGTGTTAACGTCCGACCTTTAGCCATGTGATCTGCTTGTAAACACCTGGGTTACACTGACGAGTTGCAGCTGCAGCCGCCAATACAAATGTACTCATCAATGTCTGACATGTTTAACCCATAATATAGTGTTTGAAGATTCAGCATGCGATTCATATAGATGGCTAGCAGAGATTTCAATCCTCAATTGGATACTCCCGTTACTTTTGGCTTGTGCAAGAGCAAGTATCTGCTTTGTAAGTAATATGTTTATGTTGCTGAAGTTTCTGCTGCAAGTAAAAACGCATAAGTGGATTTGCCTGCCTGACGTCCAACTGGTTTTGAATGAATAATCTTCATTCTCCTAGACAAGTTGACAACTATTTTTCCATTTCCATTTGTGTGAAACTAAATGTAATGAACTCGGCTCAGAAACCACTGAGTCGATTCTACTCATCGTGCCAATTATTATATACATCATTATATATTAAAATATACGTTACTTCGCCGGTTTGAAATTTAGAAATACCGGCGACTATGGCTTTTAAACAAATCGAATGATGAAACACCGAAGAAAAAATATATATTCGCCCTTACACCACTGATACTGAAAACTAAATTACTGTTGTAGCCATGCCGGCTGTTACAATATAGCAGCAAAACTAATACACATCAACTAGATAAAATAATAATGATAATATAGTATAGATAAAATAATAATGATAATATAGTAAAGATAAAATGATAGTGATAATATAGTATAGATAAAATAATAAAGATAATATAGTATAGATAAAATAATAATGATCATATAGTATAGATAAAATAATAAAGATAATATAGTATAGATAAAATAATAAAGATAATATAGTATAGATAAAATAATAGTGATAATATAGTATAGATAAAATAATAATGATCATATAGTATAGATAAAATAATAAAGATAATATAGTATAGATAAAATAATAATGATAATATAGTATAGATAAAATAATAATGATCATATAGTATGGATAAAATAATAAAGATAATATAGTATAGATAAAATAATAAAGATAATATAGTATAGATAAAATAATAATGATAATATAGTATAGATAAAATAATAAAGATAATATGGTATAGATAAAATAATAAAGATAATATAGTATAGATAAAATAATAATGATCATATAGTATAGATAAAATAATAAAGATAATATAGTATAGATAAATTAATAATGATAATATAGTATAGATAAAATAATAATGATCATATAGTATAGATAAAATAATAATGATCATATAGTATAGATAAAATAATAATGATCATATAGTATAGATAAAATAATAAAGATAATATAGTATAGATAACATAATAATGATAACATAGTATAGATAAAATTATAATGATAATATAGTATAGATAAAATAATAATGATAATATAGTATAGATAAAATAATAATGATCATATAGTATAGATAAAATAATAATGATCATATAGTATAGATAAAATAATAAAGATAATATAGTATAGATAAAATAATAATGATAATATAGTATAGATAAAATAATAATATAGTATAGATAAAATAATAATGATAATATAGTATAGATAAAATAAAAATGATCATATAGTATAGATAAAATAATAATGATCATATATTATAGATAAAATAATAATGATCATATAGTATAGATAAAATAATAAAGATAATATAGTATAGATAAAATAATAATGATAATATAGTATAGATAAAATAACAATGATCATATAGTATAGATAAAATAATAATGATAATATAGTATAGATAAAATAATAATGATAATATAGTATAGATAAAATAATAATGATCATATAGTATAGATAAAATAATAATGATAATATAGTATAGATAAAATAATAATGATCATATAGTATGGATAAAATAATAAAGATAATATAGTATAGATAAAATAATAAAGATAATATAGTATAGATAAAATAATAATGATAATATAGTATAGATAAAATAATAAAGATAATATGGTATAGATAAAATAATAAAGATAATATAGTATAGATAAAATAATAATGATCATATAGTATAGATAAAATAATAGAGATAATATAGTATAGATAAATTAATAATGATAATATAGTATAGATAAAATAATAATGATCATATAGTATAGATAAAATAATAATGATCATATAGTATAGATAAAATAATAATGATCATATAGTATAGATAAAATAATAAAGATAATATAGTATAGATAACATAATAATGATAACATAGTATAGATAAAATTATAATGATAATATAGTATAGATAAAATAATAATGATAATATAGTATAGATAAAATAATAATGATCATATAGTATAGATAAAATAATAATGATCATATAGTATAGATAAAATAATAAAGATAATATAGTATAGATAAAATAATAATGATAATATAGTATAGATAAAATAATAATATAGTATAGATAAAATAATAATGATAATATAGTATAGATAAAATAAAAATGATCATATAGTATAGATAAAATAATAATGATCATATATTATAGATAAAATAATAATGATCATATAGTATAGATAAAATAATAAAGATAATATAGTATAGATAAAATAATAATGATAATATAGTATAGATAAAATAACAATGATCATATAGTATAGATAAAATAATAATGATAATATAGTATAGATAAAATAATAATGATAATATAGTATAGATAAAATAATAATGATCATATAGTATAGATAAAATAATAATGATCATATAGTATAGATAAAATAATAAAGATAATATAGTATAGATAAAATAATAATGATCATATAGTTTAGATAAAATAATAATGATAATATAGTATAGATAAAATAATAATGATAATATAGTATAGATAAAATAATAATGATAATATAGTATAGATAAAATTCCTAAATTTTGGCTATATTATTTAAATACAGCACATAAAGATCTAGCCAAAGAACTTCAAGAAATGGTCAACGATCCCACTAAAATTCCTGCGTGGATGACCAAAGGAATTACATTTCTTCTACACAAGAATAGTAACACAAATAACTAGAAAAACTTCAGACTAATTACATGCTTTCCGACAACATACAAACTATTAACATCTATTTTAACAAAACAGACATTTTTATTCTTGGAAAGAAATGACATGTTACCGCTTGAACAAAAAGGGTGCAAACGTGGCTGTTACGGATGTAAAGACCAATTGCTTATTAACATAATTATCCTAGAAAACTGCTACATTACAAAGAAAAAACTTACTACTGCCTGGATAGATTATCGTAAGGCAATCGATAGTGTGCCACATTCCTGGATTTTAAAGACATTAAATATATACACGATATCACCCGTCATCATCAATTTCATCAAACAATGCATGACGATATAGAAAAAACCTTTAACTCAATCATATAAATGGAACCTATAAGTCTGGTGAAATAAGCATCAAAATACATATTCCCAGGATGTGCGTTGTGGTACAGTGGATATCGGCTCGGAACGAGAAACCGGGGAGCCGAGTTCGAATTCCAGTTGAATCCATTGTATTCACTTACGCGCAAATACCGTTGGGAAAGGTATTAATCCGTCTCTTCCTTCCCGTTATGGGTTAAATAGCAGGTCAGATTGGGTTTATAGCCTTGGTCGGCAACCAGTCTACCGCAGAAGCAATGGCAACCTACTGCGGGATAATATTCTACCCAGTCAGTCATGTCTCTTTCGGGACATGATCGCCTCAAGCGTGTATCACGTATGGCACTTAACTGACTGACTGGCATATTCCCTTCTCTCCGGTGTTTATAACTTTTTATAAATTCAAATAAGATAAAAGATTAAAATGTATTATTATTACTGGTTCTCATATTGTATTAATTTCTATGCTTGGCCTGCTTATCAGATTTTTGTAGCATATGGGCTGATTCATCCAGTTTACGCACTTTCCAATGGTTTTCTCTATCAATTATATAAACTTCAACCATTTGGCGGACGGTGATCTCTTTTCTTCCTCCTAAATGTGGTCAGCTACACCTGATTTTTCTATCTACCCTCGTGTTACAGCCTTGCGACGATCTTGCAGTCTTAACTTCGGCATTCTTGTTTTTTTTAATTATCAGCCCACATACTTATAGTAGAAAAGATATTGTTGAACGATGGGTAGATAGACTTTATTGGAGTAGATAGCCGAAACTATCGCCCGGTTTCCACTCCACCCACGTCTATTGAACAGGTGAAGAGGCTCATCCCTTGTTCCTTGTTTAGGATGTGGTTTCCGGCTTTTTCTTTTCCAATCTTTTTACTATTATCTAGCCCCCTGCGCATCAGTGTCATTACCGCCTTGCTCGGGGTGATGTGATTAATAAAAAACAAGCGCGATCATATATCGAAGTTATTCAGTTTCATATAAAGAAAGTGTACGTCAAGGTTGTTAGGAATACCATGCTTCTGATATGTCTTGACCGACCAGGAGAGCAATGAGTAAGATCTAGAGACAATGTAAACACAAAGGACAGTTATACTTAACATCAAGTAAAGACTGTTTAAATTTCTAGGACATCTACTGAGAAAAATAGGCTTGAAAATGTGGTATTCGCATGGGAGTTTGGAGGTAAAAGAAGCAAAGGAAAGCAACTCATAACCAATCTGATGAGTTTGAGTGAATTGATGGTGTAGCAGGAAATTATTGGGAACCATGATTGTCAAATTCTTGAATAGAAGATGATTTTAAAGAAAACTTTATACCACACCAGTAATGCACGGACATACAATGAATTAGATATCAAATTATTAAGGAACAGGAAATGTTCGTTAAAAATGTGGTGAACTGGGGCAAAAATTGGCTTGTCAACTTCAATTCGTCTAAGACCAAGCTGTTGTCTGTCAACCATTACAGGTAACTTCTCCTGCCTCCCATAAGCATGGACCAAGCGATTCTCCCTGAGAGCAACACACTACACCCCCTCGGCCTTACCCTCTCCTCAGACCTGAAATGGAACCACTATATTGAATCCATAGCAAAATCTGCCGCTAAGAAGGTTGGTAACTATGTCGATCCAAGATGTTTTTCCGCCTGAATCCATTCTACATATATACAAGTCAACCATCCGTCCATGCATGGTGTACAGCTGCCATTTATGATCAGGCGCCCCTGCCGTTCTCCTCAGTGTTCTTGACAGGCTCCAAAGGAGAGTCTGTAATGTGATAGGTACTGATCTGGCGGCTCGACTTCAGCCACTTCCCCATCGTCGAAATGTGTCTGTTCTATAAATACTTTCATGGCTTCTGCTCGGACGAACTTAAGTCACTGATGCCTCCTCAACAGGTGTTTACTCGTGCAACCAGACTGGCAACTGGGTCCCACCCATTCACAGTCAGGTTAGCCAAATGCAGATGACAATTCTACTCCTGCAGCTTCCTCTCTCGCACTTCCCGCCTGTGGAACTCGCTCCCATATTCTTGCTTTCCTGACGGCCACAACCTCCAGAAATTTAAATGCTAAGTCAATACTCATCTACTAACCACTGGAATCTAGCTCTCTCCCCACCCCCGTACAACCTTCCCTTTCTCTCCACCTATGTATCTGTCATTGCACCTGCATTCTCAGCTTTCTATTGCGCCTTTCTAACTAGTTTGTACTCCTCACTCTTTTCTAATTTTTTTACAGTTATGTAGCCCCCTGCACATCAGTGGCATTTCTGCCTTGGTCGGGGTGAAATGATTAAAAAAATAAAAAAATAAAAAAAAATAAAGAAAATTGTACTCAACTGTTACGCAACATTATTCTTTCGATGCTGGACAAACTTTTCACTTATGAAGATATGATTTGAAACGACATAAATGTATTTCTACAGAAGGATGCTGAGAATACATAAACTAAACACATGAGCAACGACGAAGTTTTTAAGAAACTTAAAACTAAAAAGACACTTATACTTAATATCAGAAAGATACCGTTGAAAATTCTAGCGCATATGAAAAAAGTAGACTTGGAAAATATGATACTCACAGAACATACTGAAGGCAAGTGGAACAGAGCAAAACAAGGTATGACCTACCTAGATAATTTATGTAAATATTTTTTGCAAAACTGTGTTTAAAAGATTTGACAACAAAACAAAAATTATTAAACTCTATAGCAAACAGGAAATTGTGGAAAGACATAATCGCAAATGCTCTGACATGCCAAAGAAAAGGAAAAGAAAGAATCGAACGTTTATGCTCAAGATAGTCGAGTTTTTATATTGTATCATTTCATAATTTTCATAATTTACTAAACCACTCATAAGTCTGTTGGGTTTCATTTAAAAAAATTTTATGATAGAAAATGAAGTAGAAATGTAATCAAATTTTGCTATTATTTACACCTATTTAAAAAAAATTGTGCATTAAATGTTACTGAAATAATTATTAATTATTAATATTATAAATATTATAAATATTATTATTATACAACTGGACCTGGCTCCATTCTTTGTATGTTGTACCAAAAAAAAAAAAAGAAAAAAAGAGAAAATCAACAGCACACTCTCCATTAATGTCTAATTCCGATATGCGCTTTATTATTATGTTTTTTGTTAGAATAATTAACTCTTAAAATTAATGCATTTAAAACACGAAGAAACGAATTAAACACTTTATATTTTAAAATAAAATCATTAAATTAGATGTTTTTAATTACTTTTCATAGTAGGTAATTTTTATTGCAAACCCGTCATTTTGAAAGTTTGACATATTGAGAACAGTTTCATAGTGCGGCCATTAGGATTCCGTCAATGTACACATTAAAATATTTGTTTATAATTTCAGTGCACAGAGTTTGAGATAAACAAAATTCGTTTGACAGGAAATGTTTTCATTGCATTAAGACTGAACTGCAAAACTTCAAATAAAGAAATTATGTTGTTTCAGAAACAATAAATAATTTCAGTTTTAGAGAAAATAAATAATGATTTGATTTGCGTCATTATATTCATGTGTGTATGCATTAAATTAAATCGTCGCTATATGTATATCTAAAATCATCTATAAATGGAACTGTGTGTGTCTGTTACCTAAAAAAAGGCTGAACCGATTTTCTTGAAAATTTACACAGTTGTATTATAAGCGTCTGCAAGTGTTCTTACCTAGGTTCTGTGTCGAGGTACCTCCGATAAATATCGAAAATCGATAATCGAATAAATCGGATTATAGAAGGAGAGGTCCGATTTTAATCAAATTTGATACAATCATAGAAAAAGACATAAGAAACAATATTCAGAAGTTTCAAGGTTGCAGTTCTTACAATAGTACAGAAAATCGATAATATATATATATATATATATATATATATTATCGATTTGAAAGACAACATGTTTGTGTGTGTCTGTTTATCTGCCTGTATGTCTGTATGTTTCATGAATCAGTCAAAACGTCAGATGAAATATGTCAAGAACGTTGTTTAAAGAACCTATTAAAAAAGTACAAAGTCAAGGTCTTGAATTGATTCATATGTTTTCTTATATATATATATATATATATATATATATATATGCACAAAGACTGTGAATCCTTGGGCTTTATATTAGCTATCTCTCTCTCTCTCTCTATATATATATATATATATAAATATATATATATATATATAGTAGGGGCCATAATATAAGAAACGGATACAACAAAGACATAAAAGACATAAATATGTGTATTTTCTAAAAAGTAATACATGATTAGCATTGACGTTTGTACCGAATAAAGATTAGGGAGTAATGCATAAATATTATCAAAGTTACAAAAAATTACATAATAGTTTTTTTTAAAAGAAAGATTAAATCTTAACAAATGTAAAGAAACGATTTTAATAATTTGCATAATTTTCTAATTTACATTGTTACAAACTCGATGGAGCTTTTCAACAACGAGCCAAAGTTCATTTATTTTTATGACTTTACAAGAAAAAAACTCATTACCGCTATCAAGAAAAAAGTCAATTTCAGAAATTTCTGATATTGTTCATCGGTCTAAAAGTGTCGTTCATCGTGTAATTAGCAGGAGTAAAAACTTTAAAACGTTAGATGCAAATGCAAAAACCGGCAGATCTATAAAAACCTCGCAAAGAGAAGATCGAAAAATTGTTAGAATATCTCCAAAAACCGTTCTTAAACTGCTACATCAGTTGCCCGTAAAATTAATGAAGAGACAGTTAATAAGATCTCAAGGAAAACGGTTATTCGCAGGTTAAAAAATGCAGGATTGCATGCCAGTATTTCAGCTTCAAAGCTTCTCATTTCAAAGCGAAACCAAAGGGCACGCCTGGATTATGCGAGAGAACATGTTGTTTGGACTGACGCACAATGGGATACAGTTCATTTCAGTGACGAGTCCCAGATTACTATATTTGGTTCTGAGGGTAAAACTTACGTACGCCCTAGAAGAGGTGTAAGACTGTCTTCTCAATGTGCCAAGAAAACCGTTATGTTTGGTGGCGGCAGTAAGATTTTGTGGGGAATGATTTCATCTGCAGGAGTTGTCCCTATCATCCGCGTACATGGCAATATCAATGATGAGATTTACAAAAGGCTTCTTCAGCAGCATGTGGTACCAAAGTTACACCATAATCTTTATGAATCTCTTATTTTCATGCAGGACAATGTACCTTACCACAAGTCTCACAAGATTATGGCCTTATTTGAAGAAGAAGGAATCACCCTAATGAAATGGCCAGCCCAGAGCCCCGACCTGAATTCAATAGTAAATGTTTGGAAGATAATTAATGAAATGGTTTAGAAAAGAAACCTGAAAAACCAGGATCACTTTAGGGAGTTATTGAAAGACGAATGGGAGGGAATTAGTGCTGATTTTAGCAAGAAATTAATTAGATCATGTGATCGACGATGCAGAGAAGTCATTGAAAATAAATTGTTTACCAAATATTACATTTTGTTGATATATTGTTAACAATCAACTATTAACAAGATCGTTCTTTAACTTTTGTCCAATAGCTTATTTCCTTTGTTCAATTTTTACTTTTCTGCTCAGGATAGGGTCCATCTTAGCTCTCGTTCTGCTTTCCCGTCTATGAAAAAACACTTACTTCTTCCACATCATATTTCTTCTGTTATGTATACATTTATCTGTGGTTGTGGTAATGACTACATAGGAAAAGTTGGTATTGTAGAATAAAACAAGTACTACTAAGAATTCTCAAAACAGATGTTCGTGCGAGTCAAATTGGGAACACTTCCGGGTCAGCTATTGCTGAACACTTGATAAGTAACAGAAATTCTGTAAATGGCTTCAGCGTTCATTGTGTTGTCTGGTTCACACTCTATATTACATTTACAGTCGATATATATTAAAACCAGCACCCCGTCTCTCTGTAAACAGAGAGAATGTGCTATCGGATCCCATATTAATACTATTTAATTCCTGCCTGTAGCCTAACCAAATTTTCCCCCAAGTCTGTCATGATTCATTTTCATCTTTTAGTATTTTAAATATTGAAAAGTTAAATTTAAAAAAATGTCTCAATTGACCCTAATGAGGAACGGGACTGAAACCGGTCGGTCCTTTTCATATTTCTTATTTAAATTCCATCTATGTGAGTATGAAATTGGCTTTGTTTCTTGCCGTTATAAAAGATTGTGCCTACAATAATCATATATATATATATATATATATATATATATATATGTGTGTGTGTGTGTGTGTGTGTGTGTGTGTGTGTGTGTGCACCCCGATGTGGTGTAACGGTTAGCAAGCTTGTCTCTCTAGAACCAATTACAAATGAGTAGTGAGTTCGGTCCTCATTGGGTACCCCATACTTTCGGCCTTTGTGCCACATCTAAGCAGCGCTTCAAAATTCAATATATATATATATATATATATATATATATATATATATATATATATATATATATATACGTAATATATCATTCAACTGCGGCAGTGGTTGAATATATTCTTACGGCCGACATTTAATTAATCTAGGCAGCTTTCAAGCTTCATCACTAGTTTATTTTTTAAACAAATTTCAAACAGATTGCAGATTCAGATAAGACATATTCTGTTATGGTGAAACACACCTGTTCCTCACAAAACGGTACCTTCCTCCTATATTAATAAGAGTTAACAGGAAGTAAACGGAAGAAGAAACTTGGAAAGTTCATGGTAGTTCTTTAGACTTCTATTGGAGTTCAGTAGAACTACTAGGCAGTTGATATCAGTCGGCAGTTAGTCGAATAGTAAGGAGTCAGCATTCAGTGGAAGATTACCAAGATCTTAAAATTTTGGGTATGTTAAATTGATTAGCAACCAAGATAGCACGATTAAAACCTTCAGTGCGAAAACTACCCCACAGCACATTGTCAGCTAAATTTTAAAAAAAAGTTAAATTTTTCTTTCTATAGAAAAAGTTTGCATCAAAATAAGTTAAGTCTGAAAAGGGAGACTAACTATATATGTACATAAGTGGGTGACTAACGCTTCTTATAATAAATCATATTCTGTATAACTTTTTCCTGTTTAAAATACTTGCTTGCAGTTTTCAACATTTAAATTCTGGTGGTAACTTTTATCGTTTGGTCAATCAAACTTTGCTTTGAACATTTTATCAGAATCGATGATCAGAATTAATTATAAATAATCAATTTTTATTGTGTTTTTAAATCATTTGCATATAATTTATTTTCTTTTATCTATTTTTGAATGCCGTTCTCACTTTTAAATTTATATTAAGTTAATAGCAATAACTGGAAAAATCTTGGGTTACATGAAAAAATGTGCACATGAAAAGTAACTTTCTTAAGATTATATGAAACCTAGAAACTAACAGGACGAAATATTCTAGTGAAATAAAAAATAAAAATATTGCAGCTAAAAATAAAATTTTAGTTATTAATTAGAGGAAGTTCTTCCTGTAATTGGCATTTAGCTCTCTTCTACCTAAAAGGTTTAATCAAATACACCTAAATAAAAAATTTTACAATCTTATATTGAAAACCATTTCTTCTCGCCTAAATACACCTCAGCAAACAGCCCAAAATCTTAAATTTAAAAAGTAATTTAACTCATTTAGTTGTCTATCTTTATAAAATATGAACTCTTATTCCTCCCCTTCCTAAATATACCGTTTCAACACCCTGTAACCCCGCGACTACCAGCTTTCTCCTTTTCTACTTTGTGACCGTTGTTAACCTAAAACCCCTCCACACTCTACTCCAGGGCCTTCGCCATTTGGAAAAAACAATGTGGCTGACGTGACGTAGAATCTCTATTAGAGATCCTATGTCGAAATGTACATCTGACATCTTTGAATTTTAAAAATTTTCTCTAATTTATATTGGCTCTGCATTCTTAATACATTGAGCTCTCTGTCTGCATCACTTTTTAATGTTAAAAATGTTTAATATTGATTAGGATCAGGTTCTTGGAATTTACCTTCCTACTCTTCCACTTCGGATTAAAGAAAAACAAATATATATATATATATATATATATATATATATATATATATATTGCATATTATGTGCAATATATTAAATAGGGTATATACACATGCATTATCTTATATATATATATATATATATATATATATATATATATATATATATATATATTATTGTTTATATTTTATATATACCTCTGTATAAATCATACGTATATATTACACTTATTGAATTTTTGGGAAATAAAAAATAAAAATTTGGAATAAGAAGTGGAAACTGGAGAGAAAGAGGAATTTAAAATATTTATTTATAGCTCTATTTCTATATTTAGCAGTGTTTTAAATTAATGTTTTGAATGTTGGCAACATTTTATTCGTTCCTTATTTATTTGTATATATATATATATATATATATATATATATATATATATATATTACCGCTCTATTTCAAACGACTTGTGTTTCTTAACTCTGGATTTTGTTATGGAATAATCTGGCCTCAAATTGAGGAAAGAGTTAAAGTTAAAAACTAAATGTGCCTTGTCCTTTCAGGACTTAGGCGATCATATCTATTCTGGGATCTGTTCTTTTTCTGTGATAACGGACTCGAATTGAGTATACATATACTCCTGACATAGTGACAACCGGAGACATGGTAAGAGATCCGTTGGTTGCCATCAGATACCGAACCATATCGAAGTTTCACAGAGAATACCTCGTCAGTAATCATAGTCGCTCTGAGCTTTACTTAGACAGAATAGTATTACTCAGCACCCGTCATTTCGACGTGTACATACTAATCACTTCACTTCAAAGACTATATATATATATATATATATATATATATATATATATATATATGTATTCCTACTAATCATATTATTGGATTACTGACCTGTGTCCCTGTTGTATCTTTACGTTTAATATAACATATTTTTCTATCTCAATTAACTGTTTTGTCGTACATTATTTTGTACGGTTCCTCACCTGGAATCCACAAACACTATCCCTGGTGGCTCTTAGCACACTTTCTCCTGTAACATCTCACAGCCACCTTTCTGTCATCCACTTGCTCATCCCCCACAAAAAAAAATTTTATCCGCTACTTCCTCTGTCTCTTTTTTCCTATCTGGCCTGTTGGTATCAGGTTCCCCAAGCCCTTTTTTCGCATTGCATGTCCCAGAAACTTCAGTTGTCTATTCGTGATCCTCAATATTAATTCCCTGTTCGTTTGCATTCTTTCGAACACCTCATCGTTGCTCACATGGTCGGTCCATAATATCCGCAGCATCCTTCTATAGAACCACATTTCAGATACTTCAAGTTTTTCCTTCATCTTTGATGATATTTTCAAGCATTCACTGCCATATTGAAGAACTTACTTCACATAGCAATATAGTACTAATGTCTTTGTCGCTAGTGATAGTTTCTTGTATCTTAATACTTTAAACTGCTTCTGGAACGCACCCTTCGCTATGACAATTCCCCTTTAGATATCTGTGTCGCACTTTACGTCTCCTGTTAGAACACTTCCCAGGTATTTAAATTTTTGAACCTGCTTAATTTTAGTATCCCCCAACTGTATTTGGCATTTTAGGCTGCTATATTTACGGATGACCATGCATTCAGTTTTCTTGCAGTTTATTTATTGTCCTTTTTTGTCACTCTCTTCAGCTATCTTCTGTAGAAGATCTTGAAGTTTCCTTTTCATGTCTGCAATCAGAACTGTATCATTTGCGTAACTTATTTTATGTATATTGTGGCTTACGATTACAATTACTGACAATACTATGACTAAATATTATAAGTAAAATAAAATTACCAAACATAATAGAGAGAGAAAAATAATTTAGTACACACCACTATTTAATTAAACGGTTAGTATTAAATTACGCAATAAATTCATTAACCTAGTTAGAAAACATTTTATGGTTAATAAACCCCTTTAGCAAAATCTTTAATAACAATACACTGAAACTTATTCATAGCTGCAGCGATAATCTTGAAAAGGTGATAAAAATACTATAAAATCCAAAAACAATATAACAGAATTAATAATCAAAACTAAACTATAATAAATAACGACAATAATAATAATAATAATAATGTTTTTAATTGTCGCAACCCAAACTAGGATGTGCGTTGTGGTTCAGTGGATATCGGCTCGGAACGAGAAAATCGGGGAGCCGAGTTCGAATTCCAGCTGAATTCATTGCATTCACTTACGCGCAAATACCCTCGGGAAAGGTATTAATCCGTCTCTTCCCTCCAGTTATGGATTAAATAACAGATTGGGTTCTATAGCGTTGGTCGGCAACCAGTCTACCGCAGAAAACAATGGCAACCTACTGCGTGATAATTTTCTGCCCAGTCAGTCATGTCTCTTTCGAGACATGATCGCCCAATCGTGTATCACGTATGGCACTTAATTGACTGAACACAAACAAATGTCTTATGCAAAGTAGATGCCTTACAAATTCTATAGTATATCAAGAGAGAGAGAGAGGAGAGTATGCATTTCTCTACAGACTGAGAACGCTTTAGCATTATATAAATTTGTTATGTAATTTAAATGGTTTTTTAAAGAAAATATTACAGAATCTATCACTGATCTCACCTAATATTGATATATCCAATTTATTTTTGTATCCCTCTTTACACCGATATCTTTTCATCACCATTCGTCTATGTGTATGTATCTGTTATCTTTATAGTGGTTATACATCTATTTATAACCACTTGTTTTGTAAAATTCCAAGATGTGATTTCATAAAAGCTTCTATGATTTTCTTCCCTGTGGACGATTGCTAACATAATTATTTACTTACGAAAGCATATCCATTCTGAAAAAAAAAACTAATATTAATAAATTAATATTAAATGAGAATTTAAATTTTAAATTGATTAATTTCAAATGATGAATAAATTATTACAGTTAAGCAATAACTTATTAGAGTTAACGCTTTCGAATCGCATTTTTCAATGTAATTAAATATTAATTTGTCACTCGCTATGATCCGTATCATGCTAGTGGGGTATCTGTATGTTTTCTCCTTGATAAGTGCTTCCGAAATTTACATCGGGTTTTTCCACAGGTATCAAGGTATGCTTTCAATAAAAATAATTTGACCATTACAGGGAGATTCTCCTAGGAAACGAGTTTCCCAGAAACAGGTTTCAATATCTATTACAAATTATTAAATCAGTGTGTAATAAAATAACTTTGCATTGTATATATTTTTTCTTTGTTATTTTAGAAGAAGATTTAATACCGTGCTGTTTACTTTCATTTCTTATCTTCGGAGAAACTTATGGAATATTTTAAGGCCAGAACATTCATTATTTTTAGCCTTGACCTCTGTCTGTTTGCGGTTAATGGATGCAGCTTTAAAATGATATGCAGAAAATTTGTTTATTTACCTTTAACATGGAATTGTTTTTATTTTAAGCATAAAAAAGCACAACTGTAGAGTGTTGTGGAGTTTTGTGATTCACAGATTAAATTAAATATGATATGTGATCTTTTAAAATTATACGAGATTACGTGCCACACTGCTGATTTGCTGTTTGTGGGGAGAGAAACTTTTGTAGAATTCGATTTCATTAAATGTCTCCCACGAACCAACGTAAGAAATCTTTTTATCTTTTACTAGCATTATAGCCCGGCGTTGCTCGGTTGTAATGAAAGCTTTAAAACTAATCCATGGTCCTGGGGCTCAGACTCAGCCTAAAGAATATTTGTGTGACGTTTGGTGAGAATCGGATAAAAATTGTGGATTTTTATAAAGAACATACAGACAGATAAACAGACACAAACACACACACACAAACATCTTGCCTTTTATATATATATATATATATATATATATATATATATATATATATATATATATATTATCGATTTTTCTGCATCATTGTAGGAACTGCAACCTTTAAACTTCTCAATATTGTTTCTAATCTCTTTGTCTATGAGTATCAAATTTGATCAAAATCGGACTCCTTCTATAACCCGATTTTTTCGATTATCGATTTTCGATATTTATCGGGGGTACCTCGACACAAAACCTAGCTAAGAACACTCGCAGACGCTTATAGTACAATTGTGTAAATTTTCAAGAAAATCGGTTCAGCCTTTTTGGAGTCTATAGGTAACGGATATACACACACACACACATACACACAAATAAGTGGAGATATATTAACTGGCAAATGTAGAGTAGTATTGATTTGTGGTCTTGTCATTTCTACTTATTCAAAGAAAATGTTTATAGGTGTGGTCACCGGTGGAAGGACAATATCTTTTACTGTAAACCGACTTGAACAAAACTATAAATATATATACATGACAGCAAATAAAAAACGAAAAAAGAATGCCTTGTTTTATTGGATAAGCAAATAAAAAACAAAATTAATACATAACGCTTTCGAATCGCATTTTTCAATGCAATTAAATATTGATTTGTCACCCGCTATGATACATAGCATGTCAGTGGGGTATCTGCATGTTTTCTCTTGATAAGTGCTTCAGAAATTTACATTGAGTTTTTCCACAGGTATCAAGGTATGCTTTCAATAAAAAAGTAATTTCACCATAACAGGGAGATTCACTCTCGGAAACGACTTCCCAAAAAACAGGTTTCAATATCTATTACAAGTATCCGGTCCCCAAATTTCAGCAATTTACTTAAAGTTCAAAGTTAATTTTTAGGTTTTTGTTTGTCACATGTTACCGATTGTCACAGTTGAAACACTGAAAATGCTGACCCTATATTCATTGGGAAATGCGAATATAATGTCTGAACATCTCTATCAGAAAGAAACTCTGTGACAGGTTAGTTTTTTCATGTGAAATATCCCTAAAATAAAATGGAATTTGAATATAAAATTTTTATGGCTATAATAAATGCTATTTGTATATATAAATGTAAACCATGTCGTTACATTATCAAATATCTTCAAGCATAGAACAATGGTAAACATAATGTCTGAAGATGGAAGTGAGATTGCAACTTTGAATACTTTATAAATTAATGTTTCTTTTTTGTAAGAAAAATCAATTTGAGGATACCAGCTAACCTAGATGAGTAGTTAATCCTCATTGCACACGCCTGCTCTGGTACTCAGGCAGACTTGCATTTGTTCAACACTCACCTATATATATATATATATATATATATATATATATATATATATATATATAAGCATCCGCATTGTGTTGAGTTATAATAACGTTTAGCACCAAGATTGTTGAATTTTCTGTAGTTCTTCAAGAATTTTATGGAAGATACCTCCTCTTTCAATTCAATCTTTAGATCAAAATTTCAATAAAACAGTGCTAATTACAATTATATTACTAATTTACAAACTGCATTTGCTATTCGGTGACTGATATCGTCGCATAGCAAAGTTTTATGTCAACACAAAATGTATCATCATTGATGGTTGATGTGTTTTTTTAACCTCCATGAAACTCTCTGAAGGTGGCTCATGTGAGTCGAAAGCTTAGAACCAACGTTATAAAACAATATCCAAATGTTGGACAATTTTTGTCTTTATTTTCACCAGAAATTAAAGCAAAAATACGATGTTTACAACGGCTCATAATTAAGCATAATAGACATTCATTGACTTTTATATTTAATAATTCATGTTTAGATAGTTATCTGCTGCATCACTACACGATATATATATATATATATTCCTTGTCTGTCATATATAAAGAAAAACACACACGTATACATCCCCAATATATATATATATATTGGAGATGTATACGTGTTTTTCTTTATATATGATAGACAAGGAATTATTTTATTTAAATTATTTGCATGTCGACTATTGCATTCATTGCATTGGTGTATTACGTATTAAATCCGTATCGATAATTTCTGTATGGATTTCTGGGATAAACAGTTATCATTATTTAAATTATGTACATGTAAATTAAGTTGTTTCGTAAAATTAAATCTCTTTTGCGACTCGAAATTTTATAACCGACGTGGTTTCTTACTGAATGAATTTTATAATGATTTTCGTTGATTGGGAATTCATCTAATAGAATGGTTGCAAGGCGATAGAATCCAATCTAACGTGCCTATTGCCGCTCATTCGTAAAGTAAGTAAAATCTTATTTTTCCAACGATCATACTGATCGTCTGACCACCAAAATTAATCACTGTTGAGTCTGGATGAGAGATCGCGTAGAAATATCAAGTACTGTAAGCATGGGTATGCGGAAGGTATAATGGATAACTGGTCAGAATGAATGCTAAGAGAAAGTTCAAAGTAGAGTCTAGTTTGCTGCATTCATTTACGCGCACGAACGATTGGAAATCGTATGGCTCGATCTATTCTCCTCTCGGTTCAAACTATTGCTAAATATTAGGATAGAGGAGACCTTGTACCCCTGGTTGGCAAGCAGTCGAGAAGTAAAAACACTGCATTCTAATCAGCATGGAGAGGGTTAACAACGCGCGGCTGAACTTGTTACAATGGCCAACGGTTTATATAAGCTAGGAAATAGAAAGATATTGCAAAATAGCCTGCAATTGCTGTGGCATAATGTTCAGCCGTATATGCTATGATGTCATGGGGAAGAAATTTTGCATTTCAAGGAAAAGGCAGTTGACGACTTCAAAACCAATTCATTTGTGCAGGTTGATCCTTAAAATATTACACACACACCCACCCACACACACACATGTACACACACACAGCCACACACACACATACACACACACACACACACATATATATATATATATGTGTGTGTGTGTGTATGTGTGTGTTTTTGTGTGTGTGTACTATATATATATATATATATATATATATATATATATATATATGCGTGTGTGTGTGTATATGTCAAAATAAAACAAAGGCAAAAGGAAAACTGTATTTTAATCGCCTACGCATTTTGTCCTGTGATGGATTTTATCAAGGCAAAAAGACGAAATGAGCTTTATTCTAAATTATGCATCTATAAACAAATAGTGTTGACAACCACAAAGACGCTCACAAATCATTTCCAAAGATAAACAGAATATTTTAGTTTTTAGAATTTATTCATGTGTAGTATAAAGTCACGAGATATTAAAATGAAGGGAATTCAACCATTTTCTTTGAAACTTTTTGCCTTGATAAAGTCCATCACAGGACGATATGCGTTGGCGATTTAAAATAAATAAATATATATATATATATATATATATATATATATATATAAACTTATTTATCAATGGAACTTTTTCTGTGTGAATATGTGCGTGTGTGTGTGTGTCTGTTACCTATAGACTCCGAAACAGCTAACCCGATTTTCTTTAAAATTTACTCAGTTGTACAATAAACGTTTGCGGGTGTTCTTAGCTAGGTTTTGGGTCGTGGTACCTCCGATAAATATCGAAAATCGATAATCAAAAAAATTGTGTTATAGAAAGAGTGGTCCGAATTTAATCAAATTTAATACACTCATAGAAAAGACATAAGAAACGATATTCAGTAGTTTCAAGGTTGCAGTTCTTACAATAGTGCAGAAAATCGATAATATATACATATATATAAGAGGCAAGTTGTTTGTTTGTGTGTCTGTTTATCTGCCTGTATGTCTGTACTTTTTCAGCCCTTTTATTTTAGTTTTTGCTTCGCGTTTGGCTCTAAGTAGGTATAATTGTAGTTCTTAGTCTCAGCAATTATACCATTTACTCAGAGGAATTATTTAGCCTTCAAATTTCAGCTTACGACGAAAAAAAATTATTTAATATTGATACCAGGAAATGAAAATTTGACATACATCCATTCATTTTTCTTTCAGTCTACGGTTTAGCTTTAACTGGAAACAACTATTGCTTTTTCGTCTTTCGTGCCAACGTCCAAAGAGTCTGAGCTCCAGGACCATGGTTTAGTTTTAAAGCTTTCATTATACCCGAGCAACGCCGCGCTATACTGCTAGTATATATATATATATATATATATATATATATATATATATATATATAAATTACTAAACCAAAGATCAAAAATTATGTTCCAATATAATCATACCCATAAATAACTACTAAGATCATACAAGCATGGATTAAATTGTTCTAAAATTCATAAACAATTTCTTTACTTTTTTGGGAAAGTTTTACAAGAGAATTTTATTGAGCAATTTCTAATACAACTGTATACTGTTATAATTTTATTACGACCAAAACTAATTAGTAATATATATACATACATACATACATATATATATATATATATATATATATATATATATATATGTGTGTGTGTGTGTGTGTGTGTGTGTGTGTGTGTGTAATCACTAATTCATTTCTTAGATTATTATTAGTGCTGTCTCTTTTGTGTTCATATATATTCTCTGATTTGATCTATATATGTGTTTTTGTTTTCCATGCCGACAATTTGTAAAGATATACTCAGTTATGATCTGAGATTAAGGACAGGATGGTCAAATAAAATAAAGGCAAGAGAATTCACTTGTGCAGGTTGATCCTTAAAAGTTTACACGCGCAGACACACACACACACACACACACACACACACATACGTACATACATATATGTACATATACATATATGTAAAAATATACTCAGTTATGATATGAGATTAAGGACAGGATGGTTAAATAAAATAAAGGCAAGAGGAAAACTGTATTTAAATCGCCTACGCGTTTCGTCCTGTGATGGGTATTATCAAGGCAAGAACACGAAATGAGCTTTATTCTAAATTATGTATCTATAAACAAACACTGCTGGCAACTATAAGAACGCTCACAAATCATTTCAAAAGATTAACAGAATATTTTAGTTTTAGAATTCCTTCATGCGCAGTGCAAAGTTACGAGATATTAAAATGAAGGGAATTCAACCGTTTTCATTGAACTTTTTATTATGTATGTTAGTCGGTTTTAGAATTTCTTCATGTGTAGTGTAAAAGTAAAGGTGAGATTGGGAAAAATCCGGGGCGCAAATTGATGTTTTGGTAGTACTGGATGGCGGCGCTCTCGAGAACTTTTCTTCTGTATAAATCGCTTACTCTTTTTATTAGTGTGGCATTTTTAAGATCGAAATGTGTCACTACTAACAATTTCCCTAATGACATGATAAATGCTCTTATTAAACTAACCTTACAAAATATAAATAAAAACATACAATAATAGAAATAAAAATCCTGTAAAAATGCGATTAAACGATTATAAAGAAATTAGCAACGCAGTTATCGAAAACAAAAGACAAATATATGAAAATTAATATAACAATATATAACACCTAAAGACAAAAACAAAGAAATGTATTTATTCGCTTGCCCACTCGGAGAATGTCACTATAATAATAATAATTTAAACAACAAATTTTTGGGTCACACTTACTAAATTATCATACCGTTTAATGTGCAATAAATCGCTTCTCACCAAGCAAAACAACAAGAAACAGCAAGGAGCCCGAATACTTTTTCCTTTTTTTTTTAACACAAACACATTATATCATATAAAATCGTAAGAATTACTACAAATGCTGGAAAATTCAACATAAAAAACTAAAATGAAAGTCAACAAAATTTATTAAAACAATATTAGATATATGTTTTGAAAGTACAGCAAGAACTGTAAGGTGAAACGTGATATTCAAATAAACAAAAGTAACGATTAAAATGTATATCGTTATATCATATATTGAAATAATAAAAACTCCGGATGAAAAATATCTTCATTCTTTAGAAATGGCTTTGTTCACATTTCGGACACAAAAACGATATGAAACTTATCAGATATGCGTTTTCAGAAAAAAATAATCTATGTCAGTGAGTGCTGGACAATCTCCTCAGAGATAAAGAAGAGACTCGAAGCAAAAGATATATGGATTTAAAGAAGGATTCTGGGGATTCCATAGACCGAGTATGGAGAGAATGGAAACAAAAGGAGACTTATCCTTAGCATCAGGAAGAATCACTTGCGATTTCTGGGACATATGATGATGAAGGAGGGTTTAGAAAATCTGATACTCACGGGACAGATAGAGGGAAAGAGGGACGGTGGAAAACAGCTTGTGACATACTGGATAAGCTTAAGCAAATGAATGGCAGAACAAGATTTTGTTTTTTTAATCATCTCACCCCAAGCAAGGCATTCCACTGCCACTATTGCGCATGGGGCTACATAGGGGAAGGTAAAGAGAAGGAGTGGTTAGACATAGGGAATGTCAGGAGGAAGGTGACAGATGAGTAAGGATAGCGAGGATGAGGGTTGGGCAGATGGGAAGAGTGCTTGATGGAATGGGAAAAGGTTAGTGTGTTAGGAGGTGTCTATTGACCTTACATTTAAACTCCTGGAGATTGTAGCCGTCGGGGAAGCAATCGTTTGGAAGAGAATTCCACAGTCGGGAAGTGCGAGGAAAGAAACTGTTGGAATAGAATTTTTCTTGGAAGAAATAACAACAAAATATATTAAGAGTTACAAGGGACAGAGATATGTGGAGGCCCATGATCGCCAACTTTTTTTGGAGCGGTGTTACGGCACATAAAAGAACGATCTGAGGGAAGCAGCTAACTGTGACGTCATCCATGACCGAGCAGTAAAAGATACCGGATCACACGGTCATTTAACTTCAAAGTGGGATTCAGGTTCAATTCCTGCCAGCGACCAAATTTGTTTTATTTCAATTTCTGAAATATTCAGTTCGCTTGACGTAATCCACACTGCTTAAGGTAAATTAAAAGGTGACGTCTTTTTTTAATTACATATATACACTGTAGTAATGTTTGAATTGATAAATACATTGGATTAAAAATAAATCTATTAATTCCTATATATATATATATATATATATATATATATATATATATATACATACGAGTTTATCGGATAAGTCACCCCATGCTGAGAATATTCATGCCTAATCACTCACTGAAATACAAAGATATCAGCTGCGAGTGTTACTTCTTTTTGTAAACCTTTTTTGTAGGTGAACTTGTTTCTGGAATTACAAGTGAACAAGGTGAAAACGTGTTCTGTCTTGTTTTTTGTCTTACTTTTTCACAAAAATATTTATGTGTTTGACTGAAATTTTTATTCAACTCGTACATTTAGTTCGTACTTCTAACGCCACACCAAGAACATGTACCATTTTAGCTATACTGTCTTTAATTCAAAATGTAGGAGCTCAGGAAACATGATAGCAAAAAATACAAATGGAAGATATATAGGATAGGAGAAATGCGGAGTTATCTTTCCTGATGCAGGTAAAGATTTACACAAATATCCGTACGAAAATGGAATCGGCATGTCGTGTTCAAGTCTACAGTATTCGGTCACTCAATCAATTAAGTGTCATACGAGATACGCTTAGGCTAAAAAGTCTCTTTCGATCCATGACCGATTAGGCAGATGATTTTCCTGTACTAAGAAGCCATTTTTTTTTTGCGGTAGATTGGTTGCCAACCAGGGCTACAGAACCTAAAGTTTTGTTAATGTTATGTTAATAATTTTAAACAATTAATCTAAACTTATTTATAAATGTAACTTTGTCTGTGTGTGTGTGTGTGTCTGTGTGTGTGTATCCGTTACCTATAGACTCTGACACGGCTGAACCGATTTTCTTGAAAATTTACACAGTTATACTATAAGCATCTGCGAGTGTTCTTAGCTAGGATTTGTGTCGAGGTATCCCCGATAAATATCGATAATCGATAATCGAAAAGATCGGGTTAGAGAAGGTTGCAGTTCTAACAATAGTGCATAAAATTTGATATCGATACCAGGAAATCAAAATTTGACATACATCCATTCATTTTTCTTTCGGTCTATGGTTTCGCTTTAACTGGAAACAATTATTGCTTTTTAGTCTTTCGTGCCAACTTCCCTTCTTCCTAATCAACTTTCCCTCTTCCTATTTTTACTGGAATGCACAGTTGAATTTCTGTACCTAGAAATACCCAATATGTAGCTGACACCTTTCTGATAATTTGTCTTATGTCTTTTTATTGCTAACTACCCACTTCTTGTTAATTTCCATTACTGTTTTATCGTAGTGTTTTTTTCTGATATTTGATTGAGTCCACTTCCGGTACGTATTCTGCACAGTAAAATTCGATTAAATTTTTATACTGACTGAAGTCACGAAGATGGCATTCAAATATGGACTTAACACCATAAAATAATTCACTTCGATTAAGTTTTTACAATTAGTTACAATTAATAAAAACATTTTATATAAATATTGTTACTTAAGCTTAGGTACAATTTAACATATCATAGAACAAAATGCTCAAGGTAGTGCGTTGATATAAACACTTACCTAATAAGTATTACAGACATATGAGAAAGCTTTCTTTTAAAACAGTAATATTCTAAAGTACAACACCAAAATTTACATATTCTTTTCTAGCCATACGGTGAAAAAGCTATGTTTTTTCGGTAAATTTATCATACGAAATAATTTTTCGTGATTGCTTAATATAAAAGAAGCCAAGAATCTGAGTAAAAAGCCGTTTCTCTTCTGGAAACTTTCCATATTATTTTCATTAATTTTCTGATTACTATTTCTCTCACGCAAGCACAAAGTATATACATATGCATGTGTGTGTGTGTGTGTGTATCTGTGTGTCTGTGTGTGTGTGTTTCTACCCTGTATTTAATATGACATTTTCAAAGTCTTAAATAATGTCACATTGTCAAAGTTCAATCACTAATATTTATATTTAAAATTACACTGACAATAAACAAACATGATTAAAAATATATTCTTTCGATATATAAAACAATATTTATATATATATGTGCGTGTGTGTGCCTGTGTGCCTGTGTGTGTGTGTGTGTGTGTGTGTGTGTGTGTGTGTGTGTGTGTGTGTTTATGTGCGTGTGTACGTAAAATTTCAGTAATGACATATCTATAAAAGTTCAATAGAGCAATAAAATAAGTTTTTATTTTGCCTTTATATTGTTCATTCAGCAATGAATTAGAACATTCTCAGCTATTGGGAGTGTATAATGATAATATACACGCTAAAAAGTCTGCCTCCTTCTACCGAGTCACCGTAGCTCATAGGTAGAATCGCCGACGGACGCCAATTCGGTCTGGTTTCAATCCTGTATAAAAAGCAATCGGCTGTCTAACCGTACTGATGAACTGTGATACAGCGAAACAGATCTGTAATCGGATGACTATATATATATATATAATAGTTTAGAACATGTACAAATTATTATCCACTACAAAGTGTACATTTAGTTTCGACATTGAAATGACAATGTCTCATCAGGTAGTGACAGGTAGACAGTACCTGATGAGACATTGTCGAAACAAAATGTACACTTTGTAGTGGATAATAATTTGTACATGTTCTAAACTACAATTTATAAGAAATATTCACAGCTCTATATTGTATATCGAGCACTGTTTTGAACGTTGTAAATTCTTCTTTGTTCCTTATTCACTCGGATATATATATATATATATATATATATATATATATATATATATATAAGGGACATATGTGTATGTATGTGTTTGCGCATGCGTGTTCATGCTTTACGTGTTTGTGTTTCTGAGAGAGTTAAAGAGAATGAGTATCTTCTCTAATCTGTTATCATTCAAACATGTTAGCTCATGCTCCTCTTCTTTTGTGTGTGAGTGCGAGTGTGTGTGTATGCGTGTGTCTGTTCTGGTTAACGTGTCAAGCATACAGAAAATATATTTCATAGGAATTGATAATCGATTTTTTACGCTCTTACTTTTCATATTTACTTGTTTAAAAAGATCCTGGTTAATCTAAAATATAAAACAGAGCTGAACGAATCTCAGACTTGTAAACACTGTATTGTAAAACGCATATAATGCTTGCCGAGACGATATTGTGGATCACCAACAACAAAACAACAAAAATGTAACTAAAAACGTCACACTACTTAAAATATCTACCGATTGTTTTGTATTTTATCAAATGCTAAAACACTTTGAAAATATATTTTGTAAGTATATATTCTTTTGTTAACGTGGGAAAATCAAGAAACATCTTGTGGGCAAAATTCTTTGTGTATTTATTTCTTAGTTGTCAATTTTTTAAAAAATCTTATCTTTTCTCGAAATCCTATTTTAATGACTAGAGTATTTCTGACGCCATATTTCTTCTTATTATTAATAATGATATAGCTTATTCATATTAATTTAGCATTATACTATTAAACCGAAGTTTAGCATAACACAAAAATCCATATTGAGGTACAGTGTTTGATTTAGAGACTATTCATTAAGCATATTAGACTGTTCGGAAAGCAATTACATATTTCCACTCAATGAATTACGAATCAATCATACAAGATATTAGACAAGGTTGTATAGTGCGAAACTGCTGCTAGAAAGATTTTAGCATCTAACATATCCGGCCCTGTTTCGTTTATAGTCTCGAAGTCTGTATCGCCTGTAATGCAGTTAATGGATCACATTAATTCGTCATATTTTCTTTTTATTATAAAAGTTACTGTGCTTCTGAGATAAATTAGTACTTACATTATTTACATTGTTTGAACTGTTGTTCTCATCCTTACTACAATATTCATGATGTTTCAGTCGTTGTAAGCGGCGGCCTTCTTCAGGTGATTGTAATTTCGAACAAGGACACATGGCCAAGTTGATAAAAGCCTTAGTTAGATCCAGTGACTTGACTCAAAGAGTTGTGAATTCAATACCTGGCTACAGCAGTAAGGAACAATAATTTTGAGAATTGATTTAAATGAAGATAACTGACATCCGGTAGTGGCATAACACCTAGAAAATTAATAATATGCCACCCCACCCCTACCACGTCTATCTAAGAAACCCCAAAGTGAAAACCTAGACACAGGATCAAAGGTAATACATGAATTAGGTCCACTAACTGCAGACATCAATCAATTAAACGATAGCCAACCATAAAAATGACAACTCAACACGAATCCCTAACCGGAAGATATACCCGACTGATAGGAGTTTAAAGAGTAAAAAGTACAAAATGTGATGCCCATTTCTTAAATGGTGTAACTGTCATGTGCTTTGCTGCAATAACTGTTCTTTGCATAATGATAAAGATTTGATTCTTGTTGGGGTAAGACTTTTCGATCTAGATATTAATTTTACGGTTAAAAACCCATAGGTCACTATTCAACGCATGTACCTACAAAATATAACTTAAGTATGAGATAAGGTTGGCTTAGAGAAAACAATTAAACGTTTCAAATGACTATATGTGTGTGTTCCCAATTTGGTAACCTTTTTCTTTAATGTTTTATCTCTCCACAATTTTCTGGCAATTCTTAATAAATTTCGTCATTTTGTTGTCCCTTCTAATCCCTGTTCAGCCATCCATTTACTAATGATCCATAGGTAGGTTATGCATTACTTTCCTCTGACGCTTTTGCCTTTCATTTCCATTGCGCATCAAATTTTCCAAACCCTCTTTCCTTTTCATATGCCTTAAAAAATAAATTCATTTTTTTTTTATCTTGAATATAAGTGTTCTTTCTTTCTTTCTCTCTTTCTTTCTTTTTTTTTCTTTCATTTTCTTTCGTTTAATCTATGTCTTCTAAAGATACAGAGTGACAGGAGTGATTTTCTTCCTGGTGTGGCTAACAGGAGCAAGAGATTGCTTGTAAATGTTAACACCTCCAGAGGAAAACTACCTCTCTGTTCCTCTTTCTCTGTCTCTCTTACCCCCAATTTGTTCTGTGAGCAGAAATTTTACAAGCACCCCTTACTCGTTAAGAAACACAGAAACATCAACAGTCTGTTCTTGATATTAAGTCTGTAGTCTTTTATTTTTCATTAATCTAGAACTACATCGTTGCTCACATGTTGGGTCAATAGTATTCTCAGCATCCTACAGGATCACCATATTTATCTTGCTTTAATCTTCTTCTTATGTCAAGAGATTGTCCAGCATTCAGAGCCATATAGGGAGATCGATATTTCATGACAGTACAGTAATCCTTTCCTTGTTTCAAATGAAATTTTCCTTTGTCCTAATAGTTTTCTCCTCTTTTCGAAGCTAACTTTTGCTATCAAAGTGTACCTTCGAATTTCAGTGTCGTGTTATCCGTCTTCCGATAAAACATTTCCAAAATATATTTAAATTGTTTTACTTGTTTGATTTTTGTATCTCCTGTTTGTAATATGCATGTTGCGCTGTTCTTTTTGATAATAACAATGTATTCTGTCTTTATGAAATTAATGTTTTTCTTTCTTCTCGCTTTCTTGTAAGCCCCCTTAACCCAACTCCCAGCGGCAGCTCCGGCGAGTCACCTAAAAGAAAACTGCTGCCTCTTTTACGCCGCTGAAGCCACTTGAACACCCAGCTCCTACTCCTTCTGAAAACCAGACGCACACGACCGCAACGGCGTCGCCGACGGACTGCTACGAGGATATGAACCCGCGCCACAAAGCGCGAACGGAGCCTCGCTTCTCGCAATCACGCTTTCTTTCGCTACTTTCTGTAGCAGTTTTTGATTTTGATAATAGTGCTCATTACACTATATCTCGAGATTACGTCCATCAAGACAAGTTGAAACTAATCAATATTTTGAAAATATCCAGTTTGAAAGTGAAATATGTTATACCGTTTTAATTTACACATATGCTCATTCGTCAGTTTTATGAAATTGTTTATTAAATAAAATATTTTTATAAAATTAAGAAATAAACAACATGGAATGTGTCGGTACTAAAAATACACTAACGTAAGCCTTACAAAGTTAAATGTTCTATTTTGCAATTGACACATGTTTTTAATTTTCTATATAAGTAGATGGGATGTGCGTTTTGGTTCAATATATATTGGCACGGAACGAAAAATCGGGGAGCCGAGTTCGAATTCCGTCTCTTCCTTCTCTTCCTTCCAGCCAAGGGTTAATTAACAGGACAGATTGGGTTCTATGGTCTTGGCTGGCACCCAGTCTACCGCAGAAAGTAATGACAACCTACTGCGGGATAATCTTTTACTCAGTCAGTTATGTCTCTTTTGGGACATGAGCACCCAATCGTGTATCACGTATGGCTGAGATGGTAAAAATGATCTATTTTGACTGATAAATGTGAGTAGGATAAACACATATTTAACCTTCAAAAGTAATTACTTATTTCACGTCCATGAATTACGAGTCAATAAACCAAGATAGAAACATGGTTTAATATCATGATACTGCATCCAGAACCTGCATCTTTTCTATCCGATCCCGTTTCGTTTTCATTTCATCTCAGAAGTTAACACCGAGTAATATTTAAACTTTAAAAAGCAATATATTCTCTGATGCTATGAATAAAGTATGAATAACGAAAGAGTAGTACAGCTACAGAGAATTTTAAAAGCTGTACAGTGTATAAGGTTGCAGTGAATGCTCGCAAATGTCAGCGGTACATTAAACTTTTTTTTTTTTAATCATATCACCGAGCAATGCATAACGCCACTGATGTGCAGGGGGCTACATAGGAGTGAAAAGATTGGAAAAGAGAAAACCGGGAACCGCATCCTAAACAGGAAACAAGGGATGAGCCTCTTTACCAGTTCAATAGACGTGGGTGGAGTGTGAACCGGGCGATAGTTTAGTCTATCTACTCCAATTAAAAAAGAAGAAAAATGAGTGTAACAAAGAAAAATGAGCATAAGAAAGAAAGAAAGAATGAGTGTAAAAAAGAAGAAAAATGAGTGTAACAAAGAAAGTAAAATGAGCATAAGAAAGAAAAAAAGAATGTAACAAAGGAAAAAAATGAGCATAAAAAAGTAAAAAAAAGAAAAAATGAATGAAATAAAGAACGAAAGAATGAGTATAAGAAAGATATATTTGTTTTGTTTTTCTTCATCCAGCAAAAAGTTTGATGCAAAATGATAAATGTAAAAATGTGTGTGGACAGGAGATATTTCCATTTTCTCACTGGACAAGAAAGCAGGCCTGTCTTGGAAGCCACCATTTTAGGTGATCTTCAATATTGACCCCCAAAGTCAATGGGAAATACCCCATCTTATTTGCCAAGCAAGTTATCTTGTCAACAGATGGTATATATCCAACAAAAACATTTTACATTCCATGTGTACAAAGTCTACAGATTTACACGATCAGAGAAGATGTAATCTTTTTTTATTCTGGTTAGAAAGGAGAAGGTCACTTCAAAGATGAGGCACTTGTGTAGAGAGCCGTTTACCATTATACAAAGTGAAATTGTGTGTTTAGATTCCTGGATAAAATTCTTACCTCGCTCTTCAAGAATTCTTTTTCATTATCACTAGCCAGTTTTTCATTATCACTTGCCAGTTCTGGTATCTAGTTCAGTATACGAGACAAAGATGCTAATTGTAATATTTCTGGCAAATATTGCTACGGAAGACGGGCCATTCTGAATCAAGAAAACTGTAGAGAATCTATTGAACGGTTTCCATGTTAAAGCAACAGAGATTTGACAAGAAAAATTAATGTACACTGTCCGACTATAAGCAATCAGGTTCAGCTAATTAAGAAGCAATGCACAAAGGGAATTTAGTTTTCCCATTATAGTTTTGCTTTCTGTATACACACAGGATTACATCAGAAGTAAACGCACGCGTATAAATGGACAGAAACATATGTATGTAAAGTTTGTTTTTAATTCGTACCACTATAAGCAAGCCGGTAAAGCCCCTAAAACACAATGGGTTACAGGGTGTGGAAGAATTAGGAACAAAAATATTAAGAATGAGAAGAAAGTAAAAGAGTAACCAAGAGGACTTCAGACAGCGATTGACATTACATCTGATTTTTTTTTTAGATTAGTCAGTCAGTTAAGTGCCATACGTGAAACACGCTTGGGCGATCATGTCTTTTTCGAGACATGACTGACTGGGCAGAAGATTATCCCGCAGTAGGTTGCCATTGCTTTCTGCGGTAGACTGGTTGCCGACCAAGGCTACAGAACCCAATCTGTCCTGCTGGATTAATACCTTTCCTAAGGGTATTTGTGCGTAAGTGAATGCAATGGATTCAACTGGAATCCAAACTCGGCTCCCCGGTTTCTCGTTCCGAGCCGATATCCACTGTACAACAACGCATAAGTTTTAGATTAAAGTTGGCTAAAAAGCATGGAGCCAGAAGGAAATACCACAAGCACGAAGTGCGAGAAAAGAAACTATTAGCATAGAACTTACGATTATATCTAACCAGCTCAGCTGTAAATTGATGAGATCCCGACGCCAGTTTAATATTGCACTTAACTTCATAAAATGAAGAGGAATTTTTATCTAAATTTATTTATTAATGGAAATTTGTCTGTGTGTGTGTGTGTATGTGTGTGTGGTGCGTATGTCTGTGTGTGTCCGTTAACTATAGATTCCGAAACGGCTGAACTGATTTTCTTGAAAATTTACACAGTTGTACTATAAGCGTCTGCGATTGTTATTAGCTAGGTTTTGTGTCGAGGTACCCCCAATAAATATAATAAAATCGATAAATGAAAAAATCGGGTCATAGAAGGAATGGTCTGATTTTAATCAAATTTGATACACTCATAGACAAAGACATAAGAAACGATATTCAGATGTTTCAAGGTTGCAGTTCTTACAATAGTGCAGAAAATCGATAATATATATATATATATATATATATATATATATATATATATATATGTAAAAGGTAAGTTATTTGAGTGCGTGTCTGATTATCTGCCTGTATGTGTGTAATTTTCAGTCCTTTTATTTTAGTTTTTGCTTCGGGTTTGGCTCTAGGTAGGTAGTTCTTAGTCTCAGTCATGATACCATTTACTCAGAAGTCTTATTTACCCTTCAAAATTCAGTTTCCATCGAAAAGACTTATTTGATATCGATACCAGGAAATTAAAATTTGACTTACATCCAATCATTTTTCTTTCAGTCTACGGCTTCGCTTTAACTGGAAACAACTATTGCTTTTTAGTCTTTTGTGCCAACATCCAAAGAGTCCAGGACCATTGATTAGTTTTAAAGCTTTCATTACATGAAATAAATCCTTAAAGCAAGACCTAATGCCCGCAAAAATATCTAAATAAAAAAATATTCAAAAAATTAAAAGAAATAAATAGAATTCCAGACGATAATTTATAGAAAAAAAGAATATAATAAATTTAAAAAAAACAACCCTCTAAACTTAAAATTAAGATTAAACATACAACTTTATACAAAAAACTGATAAAACACTAATTTGCATTTCCTTCCTAAAGAATACAAATTTAGATTTCTTGAAATAACTTTGCCTAAATGCAATAATACTCCAAAATTGACTATAAAATATATAAAAAAAAAAACATATTTAAAAAAAAAACCTATAATATAAAAAAATATTCCATACCGTAAAAACAAAATTCGAAATAAAAAGCACCCCACCCTTACCACGTCTATCTAAGAAACCCCAAAGTGAAAACCTGGACTCAGGATCAAAGGTAATACATGAATTAGGTCCAATAACAGCAGACATCAATCAATTAAACGATAGCCAACCATAAAAATGACAACTCAACACGAATCCCTCTTAGAAATTATAACCGGAAGATATACCCGACAGATAGGAGGTACATTCTAACAGATAATACCATTAATCAACAATTTAAACTCTGAAACAGCCATATGATTGTAGAGAAGAGGACATATATAGAAGAAATTATGTACATGTTCTAAAACATGATTTATAATATATATATATATATATATATATATATATATATATATATATATATATATATATATATTCAAAAAATCAGCAAAAGTGCAGTTATCTGATTGACTGACAAGTGTTTCGTGTTTAAACGCTCCTCAGGTCAAGATGTTTGCTAAATTTATAGAAATTGCTATCAGATCCCCTATTTATACACCGTCGAAAAAAAGCACAGTTTCAATATTCACACGTCAAGTTTTTACTACATTAATGTTTTACAAACATATAAAATTATTTATTGTTTATTAACCTATATATATATATATATATATATATATATATAGTCATCCGCAGACAGATCTGTTTTGCTGTATTACAGCTCATCAGTACGGCTTAGACTCCGGTCGCTTCCTAACCCAGGACTGAAACCCGACCGAATCTATATATATGCAATTCTCATTTATGATTTAAAGGTTTTGGCTCGTAGAAAGATTAATTATTGAACTTTTTTTTCAGTCTGGTTCAACGCATCACATACACACATATATGTATCTACATATATATATATATATATATTTTCGGAAATCAAACTTCACGAAATTTTTATTATTATGACTTTTCTTTCATTTGATATAATTTTGGGGCGAATTATGAACATTTTAAAATGTCAAAATGTGTGTGGCATATGAAAAGCTATATTTTTTATGAAGAAATGAAACCACTAAACATTAATTACACATTTTTTTAGCCTTTCAAGAAGAAAGGATTAATTTAGAGACTCCTCGAAATAAACGGAAAACAAAAATTGATATTTTTTTCCGAATTCACCCTGCGCTTGTTCTTTCTTTTAAATTCTTCTCTTTAGAAACTCAATTTAAGCCGATAGTCAAGTGTGTATTACAACTGGCATAAAATCAGGAATGCGGCATTCGTTTTTTTATTTTTTCGTTTCAGAGCTGATGATCAAGATTTCTTAAACCTCTTTTATTGTCCTTCCGCTAAGCGTAATTCTGGTTTTAAAGAAGATAATTAAATTTCTGATCGACATTATTTTTTGTTTGTTGAAGAGACGAGTAAGTAGCCAGCACTAGCTTTATGACAAAAAATCTTCGAAGATTACATCTGGAAATATTTCAGCCCTTTCGATAAAATAATCAAAATTCAAATTAGACAGAAATCTGATTCATTAAATAACAAGTATGCATTTTTCTGGTATTGATCTAAAACTGCAAACATTATTACTTATACTTCCTGCTAATATTATGTTTTGGAATACTGTGCCTCTGCAAATCTTGGTCATTAACAGCCGAATTACAGCTAAAATCTAAGCATTATAACCGAGATGTCGACCACAGCCGCAATGAGGTTGTGGAAAACACCTGCAGACAAGAAAATCCCCCAGTGAAAGACATCTTGACTGCAGTTAAAAAGAAAAAATTGGAATTGAATGGTCAAATTACAAAGTCTAATAATGTTTTCCCTGTCATCATGCAAGGATCCAACTTAAACGAAAACAGGCAAAAATGGGAATGATCTGGCAGCATCTCTCACTGGACTGAAATACTCAGATATTGGATCGTATCTAAATCATAGTGAGTGGATCAGGACTGCAGAGACTACCAGAATACAAACGGGCTACTGATGATGATGACACGATGATGATGATTTGCATTCGTTTCGGGTGCCAAAGTAATTTTACAGTTTTAATATTTTAATCTTAAGCAGATGGTACAGGCTACTTCAAAGCAGACGTGATTTGATTAAATCTTATTTTGCTACACCCAATTATATACAATTATATATATATATATATATATATATATATATAATTCCAACTGAAGAGGACTCAAAGTTTTTTTTTTATTTTGAGTTTTCTGGCATTTACTTTATTATAAACAGTGCTCAATATAATGAGTATTATAGAACTTAATATAATATAATTATATGGTTATATCTCAAATTGAGATATAACCATATAATTATATATATATATACATATATATATATATAGTCGGCTCTTTTCGGCAGTTTTGCTTTTAGCCGTAGTTTTATTATGCTACGAATAAGCACTTTTATGAGTTTTTATTAATAATTATTCCAGGGTCCCATGATCCTAGAAATCAAGAACAATAACGCTGGAAAATTGGTTATAGTAAAGAGTACTGGTCAAATGTATCTTTAAAAAGTTTTTGATTTGATTACGAAAAAGAAATACTATAAAATTCTATATATATCATTAAAAAATGGGATTTCTGTCAGCCAAATATATTTGATTGTAGTTAATCTGTAAAAAATATTTTTTTAATCATTTTTATCAGATATTTTTATTGCGTCTCATAGAATTATCATAGGTATATATGAAAAGTTGTTGTTTGCTTGTTAACAGTCTAAAAATGGTCGAAAGTGCTCAGAAAAACACAAAAACACAATTTCGGTAAGTTCTTTATAAGTTTTCGTTTTATCTGTCGTACGGCATATTTAAGATAAGGATAAATTCATCAACTAGTTTCTTATTCATTACTTATAAAACATCTTTAAACGGAAGACTCACTGACTACTTTTACTATCTATCTATCTATCTATCTATCTATCTACCTATCTATATATATATATATATATATATATATATATATATATACACTGCATTTGGGTAGCAGTCTTTCTTTTATGAAGGTTTCACTGAGATTGACATATAATTTATTATCATTAAATGTTTATATATAATTTTTTATGGGTTCATGATTTTTTCTTTTCATAACAAAAATTATACACCAACTGCCAAATGTTTTGTTCTCTCTAGCTCTATCGGCTATAGTTTAGCCATTATCACGAGTGAATTTGATTTTACGTGTAATTGAATATAGGTAAAGTTTATGCATGTAGAATAATGTGTGTGTTATATTTCGAACACACTAAGTACATTGTTGGTGTGTTCATTACTCATATTATTAAGAATAGCATTTGTTTTAAATAAGAATGCTTCCATTATTTTAGTTAAGTCTTTTATGCATGTGGATATAGCTATTATGTGTGTATTATCAACAAGTATGTCACAGAAAGGACCTCGTAGATCTATGTGTGTGTGTGTTTCATTGATATTGCACTTTTCCGATCACAGTTCAATCCGATCTCATTTTAACACACACACACACACACACACACACACACACACACACACATATATATATATATATAGATATATAGATATATATATAGGTTTCATTGATATTGCACATTTCAGATCACAGTTCGATCCGATCTCATTTTAACACACACCCACACACACACACACACACACACATATATATATATATATATATATATATATATACTAATACGCATTAGACTAGCAAAATTCTTCTATGTGCCGTGTCCCTTCAAGTCGTAAGCTATCATAGTCTTGCACATATTCCTGTATCTTTTAGCTTTTAATATGTTTTATCCTTTTGTTATTTCTACCAAACCCTGATCTGCCATCCATTTGCTTAAGCCCTTAAGTATGTAACGCAATGCTTTTCTCTGTGCCTAGCGATTTTAGTCACCCTATGAGTATCAACTTTTCCAAGCCTTTCTTCCTCATTATGCGTACCAGAAATTTCAACTCCCTCTTTCTTATGTTAAGTATAAATTTTCTTCAAAACTTCTCACATGTTCCGCCCATGATATCCTCAATATCTTTATGTAGAACCACATTTTTGTTGCTTCTTTATCTTTGAGAAGCTTCTTCAGGACTCACTATTATCCATGAGAACAGATATCACGTAATAATTCAGTAATCTTTTCTTTGCTTCCAACTAAATTCTCCTGTCTCTTAATACACTGCTTAGATTTCGAATACGTCTTTGGCAATTCCAAGACGTCTTTGGATCTCAATGCCGCACTTTCCGTAAATAGGCATCCTAAAAGAGAAATAATTGGTTGAGAAAAAAAAGCAACAAAAAAACTAGAGAGCATCTATGAAAAAAGTGCTGGATTATTATGCGTTATCCATTTTCTTGTACGGAAGTGAATGCTGAACAATCTCCCCACAAACAAAGAGAGTCAGGCCACAAAAATGTACTTATACAGAAAGGTACTGACAATCCCATGGACGGATCGATTAAGCAAGAAGGAAGTCTGAAATAAAAATAATTTTTATGATCATTATAGGGAAGAGTGAGCTGAAAATTCTAGGACACATAATGAAGAATGAGTGTTTAGAAGACTTAAGCCTCATGCTAACTACAAGTCAAAGAAACTAAAATAAAACAAGTCAAGAAATGTAAATACCTGGGAAAATTTCTAACAGAGGATTGAGAGTGCGACATGGAGATCCAAAGACGCATTAATTTAGTGAATAAATGACAACAGTCATTTATTCACAGAGTCAATATCGCAATTCTATCGATATATATTGCTGTTTCCGAGGCAAATTTTCAGAAGATCTTCATTATTTTGTTCTATATGTTTTGACATTTACAACTAGAACATTTTTTTTAATCGTTGCAGCTCTAGCAAAGCAGCTTTACTGCCATGGGCACGCAAGGGGTTACGCAGAAAGAAAGTAACGAGAAAGAGGGACAGGGTATAGGGGGTGTAAGGAAGTGGGTAAGAGAAGAATGAGAATCCTAGTGTGATAAGAGTGGAGTGGAAAGAGAAAAAGGCATGAGAGAAAGGATGCGAGTCAGTGAGATAAGTGATGAATATTGACCTTACATTTAAATTCTTGGAGATTGTAGCTGTCAGGGAAGCAAGTATACGGAAGGGAACTCCACAGGCGGGAAGTGCGAGAAAAGAATAGAAGTTGCAGTAATATTTTATTGGTTTCACTGTAAAAGGGTGGGACCTAGTCACTAACCTAGTAGCGCGAGTAAATTTATGCATAGGGAGCACCAGTGTGCTAAGTTCATTGGAGCAGAAGCTGTGAAAGTATTTGTAGAAGAGGCAGGTGAGAAAGTGACTGCCTCTGAGCAGCCAAGTCGGGATCGATCACATTACAGATTCTCCGTTGAATTTTGTCAAGGAGCCCCATAATATGGTAATTCTGCGAAGTCGAATCAGCATAATTTCTTTTGTGTTCCAAATATAAGAATATTTCACTCAGTTTTTTCCCAATGATTACTTCTCCAAAGTCACATGGCCTATTACAGAAAAACCGTTGTTAGAAGTATTCCAAAAAGTGATTTGTCACATAAATTTGTGAGTTCAATACTTGGCCAAAGCAGAAGAAATAAAACTTGGAGAGTTGAGTTACTAAAGGGAAATAATTGATGCGGAAATATCCAAAAAAAGCATGGGACGTGTTATGAGAACAATCTACTGCTGATTACTAAATAAAGGGTTCAGTTCGAAATTGCAACGTATAACGCCTGAAGGAGGCTTGGGCCTACACTGGCCGAAATGTCGGGAATATGGCAATGAAGATGAAAACAACAGTCTGAACGCTGTAGATAGTGTGAATAACTACTTCTTCGTGGAGCATACTCTTGCACGGATGCTTCCATGAACGCTGTAATCTGCAACTTTTCACGCCAAGAATTACTCTTGTCTATCGTCATTACTCTCATAAACTTCACTACTTAGCAGCACATTTTTCATTCATTTCACATATTTCATTCATCATTACGAGCGTAAAAATAACCCCCTACCTTGAGCGGCTTTTGTCACTTGTTTTGTAAATATTTAATATTAAAGATTTCCAGTGGCGCATGCTTGTATGCAAATTGAATAATATATTTTATTGATTTTCAAGTCTATAATTTGTTTACTTGTAAGATTTGCACAACAAGATCTCATTCCTCCCATTTGTCCTGCGCTAGTCTAAATCCTAATAAATATTTATATCTAATTATGTTTTTGTGTGTATGCCTATGTGTCAGTGTCTATGTGCAGGTGTGTGTTTGTGTGTATATCTATCTAGATTTATTTATAAATGGAACTTTCTCTGTGTGTATGTGTGTGTGTCTGTGTGAGTGTGTGTCCGTTACCTATAGACTCCGAAACGGCTGAACTGATTTTCTTGAAAATTTACACAGTTGTAATATAAGCGTCTGCAAGTGTTCTTAGCTAGGTTTTGTGTCGAGCTACTCCGGATGAATATCGAAGATTGATAATCGAAAAATCGGGTTATAGAAGGAGTGGTCCGAATTTAATCAAATTTAATATATTCATAGACAAAGACATAAGAAACGATATTCAGATGTTTCAAGGTTGCAGTTCTTACAATAGCGCAGAAAATCGATAATATATATATATATATATATATATATATATATATATATATATAGGGCAAAATGTTTGCGTGCGTGTCTGTTTATCTGCCTATATGTCAGTAATTTTCAGCCCTTTTATTTTAGTTTTTGCTTCGGGTTTGGCTCTAAGTTGGTATAATTGTAGTTCTTAGTCTCAGCCACGATACCATTTACTCAGTGGACTTATTTAGCTTTCGAAATTCAGTTTACGACGAAAAAATCTTATTTGATATCGATACCAGGAAATTAAAATTTGACGTAATCCATTCATTTTTCTTTCAGTCTACGGTTTCGCTTTAACTGGAAACAACTATTGCTTTTTAGTCTTTCGTGCCAACGTCCAAAGAGTCTGAGCTTCAGGACCATGGATTAGTTTTAAAGCTTTCATTACACCAGAGAAACGCCGGGCTATACTGTTAATAAAATATAAAGATGAAAAATATAGATCAGTTGAATAACTTCTTAAAATATCATTATCCCTTGTAAAATCTTTCTTTTCTTAAAAATGTTTAGAAAGTTTAACTACATGAGCCATACCACGCATTAATGTACTGTTGAAATAAAAATGTAGTCCGAAAGTCCTCACCCGTACAGTGGATTTAAAAAAACAATGTTGTTGCTAGAGTATCAATTATTATTTTACTAACTAAATTCTCAGTGTTATATGAAAGTCAACATCTAACGATCAAATTTAGTTTTCGTTGTGATAAAAGTTGTAATTATGGCAACTATGCTAACAAATGATTCCATAGGAACGCATACTTAACGAATAGAAATGTTGTATTCCTGCTATGTTGATCTCAAAGCAGCAAATGACTATATCAGCAGATACATTCTTGCCCCGTCCATCAAAAATTTTATTTTTAAATATTTTTCTTCAGCAAGGCAATAAAGCTACTGAGACGCAAGAGTTTAGTGAGTGTGAGAGAATATGAGGAAAAAGATAACATTATTAAGGAGAGATAACAATAAAAATACAGCAATTAAGAAGACCGAATATAAAAATTGATATTACATTTAAATTTTCTAAGATCAATGGCAAAAACCAAGAGGCTGGAAGAATATTTTACAAGCGAGAAATGTGTATGAGAGAAGAAACTGTTAGTATAGCACTTTACATTTAGATGTGACAATTTATAAGATATAGCATTTTCTCAGTTTTTATAAACATACTCTCAGATTAATTCTTAAAATGGCTTCAAACAAATGAGTCTTTAAAAAAGACAATACTTCATGAGATATTCTAAATCTGCTCTACAGAAAAAACAAAAACCGATTGACGGTAAGAGGGTCAAAATAAAAAGCAGCATACAACCTACGTGTTGAGTATGAGTAAAAGTATCACTGTTCATGATATGGGAAAGATGGCAAAAAGACAAAAAATAAAATCTAGAAACGACAGGAAATTGTGGAGAGCGACGATCGCCAAACTCCTGAATGTGCACGGCACATAGAAGAACCTTCTGGGTGAAAGCTTTTATATATCTGAATAAACATTAAGTCTTTAATAAATTTATCTCTCTATATATATATGAATAAACAATAATAATATATATATATGAATAAACAATAAACCTTTAATAAATTAATAGACATTAATTTTTTTCTTATTGAAACACTTATTCTTACCGTTACCACGACCATAAACACTGATTTGTTGAAATGGTTTTAAGCGCATGTATTCTTTAGGTCTTAATGAATATACTACATACGATAGTTTTAGATGTTGAGGAAACTATGGTATGGCACTCCAAAATCATAAACAAATAACAAAAACCATATCACTCATATCCACTAATATTTCCAACAGCAATGACAACAAAATGTGTAACAAATGTAACACTTAGAGAAATTATTGATACAATTAAACTGTTATCTTACCTTCTTCTTTATGTGTCATGTCCCTTCAGAACGTAACAAATCATGACTTTTCACAACTTGTAGCTCTTAATAAACTTTGTACTTCCGTTCTTTCTCCTAAGTCCTGATCCTTTATCCATTTTCTCGTCCCTTTTCACATCTTTTTGTTTCGTGAGTATGAGATTTTCCAAGCCTCCTCTTCCTCATTACATGACCTAGAAACCTCAATTATTTCTTCCTGATGTTAAGCGTTAGTTTATTTTTTGTTTTCATTTTCGCCAAAATCGCTATTGTTACTTACATGTTCAGTCCACGATATTTTCAGCGTGTTTCTGTATAAGCATATTTCGATTGCTTCAACTCTCCTCTTTATCTTTGAGAAGGTCATCCAGCACTCAAAAGAGGACAGATACCACATAGCATTTTAATACTCTTTTTCTAGCAATTCTTTTCTATTTTTCAATAGACTTCTTATCTTTTGGAATATACTCTTTCGGATTTCAGTGTCTCCACAGTGCTTTAAAAGTAAAGTTTAGTAAGGAGACTATGATAGAAAGAGCGATGACACTTTGTGAACTTGAAAAGTCTAATTTTCAGAAAGAAACTGCTTTAAGAAAAATAATTCAACCAACAGCAACATTAACTGTTCAATCAAAGAATGTAAAATATAAATGTACTTGTACACATGTAGATAAGCAGAAGACACGTTTAAGTAAAGAAAAAAACGATGCCTACTTTCTACCCTAAAATAAGTATTAATATTAGTAATTGTTCGCTGACCATCAGTAGGTAACTGAGGTAGAAAACACGTTCACCTGTAGGTTAAATAGCGAAGATATTTTTTCTTGGAAGACACGCTCGTTCTTGGGTTAGAAAAATTACCTTTTCTCTTGGAAGGTAACACACGTGACAAGAAAATAAGCGTAAAAGATCAGAGACGAAAACCGTGTCGAACGGAACGGACGTTTATTTTATCAGACTTGATAAAAATATAATATTTTGAATTCTCGACTACCTAGACGTTAAGAAAAAAATTAGCTTTTGCTGAAAGTAATCATCTCTCCGGAAAAGTATCAATTTTTTCGTCTGACGCTCAACGACAATTCAACACAAATAAGAATATCGTTTTGTTTGTGAAATATATATATGATCATTCTTTTGTCAACTAAGGCAAACATTTTTAGTATCACATATGAACTTTTTATATGTGTCGTACACATCACATACACACATAAAATTTTCCCTCTCCACTAAGGAATTTTGCTATTTGGACAACTGAAAATATTAAAGTTCATTTTTGTTGTTTAAACTATAAGTTGTTTATTCATTCCGTTGTGTTTGATCCTTTATTTTTCTCCTTATACATTACTCTAATCATCGTCAACATCAAAATTCAGTTTTTAGAACCCTAGCCAATCCGTAAAATTGGTGGCTGGTCCAGTGTTCGTAACAACATTGGTGGCTGTCCCAGGGTTCGTAACAAAATTGGTAGCTAGTCCAGTATTTGTAACACTTATGATAAATATCCTATTATAACTTTGCTTTTCCTTCCCTTCGTTAAGTCGCGCGAACGTTACGCACTGCAGATACCATATAAATAACAGTATTCATTTTGATCACGTGAAAAGAGTGTAAAAGGCACTACTTGATTACAATGAGAAAATGAACGAAAGAAAGAAAGAAAGAAAGAAAGAAAGAAAGAAAGAAAGAAAAACATGGGACGAGAGAAGTGGAAGAAAATAATTTTATTTAGCTGATAAGAACGGATACTACACTCTGATTTCAATCAAAAAGCCGAGAAGAGGTATTTAACCGTCCCCTCATACCTGTGGCTAATTGTGACACAGGTCGATTTTTTATGTGGAAACCTTAGCTCTTACGCTCAGGCCGCAGGTTAAAATTTACCCAGCCCCCGCATACTCGATGAGTGGCTACTAAACTTGTCTTATCTGTTTGTAGCTCCCGGCCAAAAGCAGAGAAACGATTGCATTTTAATGCCACCTGATGCAGGCAGGATGTGACACGAGTTCATTTTAATGTGGGGAGCCCAAACGCGTGCATATGTTAAAAGATAGCCCAGCCACAGCATCTGTCGGTTACACTGCCATCGATATTAGTAATCGATGACCCCCCTTTAGTGCAATGTGGGAGGTACACCCGAGGCCATCTGTTTGCCCAGACCAAGCATCCCTCAATAATATATTCATATGCAGTCTGACCAGACAGAGGCACAACACAGTTGTGCTCTGTATAATGAGAGAGACATGATTGAGGATTAAATGTAGTTTATATGTTTGATGGCTCAAATTACACACTGATTCAAACCAAAAGTTGAGGAATTATTATATTTCCTTAGCGTCTCAAGCTAGGACTATGTGACACAAGGTCAAGCCATGTTATGTGGGGAGCTCAAGCGCGAATACTCGGGCCAAGTTCAAACATAGCATAATTCTTCAATTCAACCCCCACTGTTTAGTGCAATGCAGGAGGTTAAATAGCTGGACAGACTGGATTCTATAGACTTGGCTGGTAAAATAATTAATGTCAACCTACTGAGGGAAAATATTCTGCCCAGTCAACTCTGACTTTTTAAAGACATGATCCTCGAAGCCTGTTTCAAGTATGATATATAATCGGTACTGAAGAGAATATACAGAGAGTCTCGCGACCATATTATCACAGTAAAGGTTGCTTTTTACTTCTTTTTCAAACAGATTTAACCCAGAGAGCGTATTCTTGATTACTTCTTAATCTAGTAAAGTAACCAATACCCAGAATGTTCTTTTTGACTAGTTCATACTTGGAGCGAAAAGGAGCAAAATTTTATTTTTTTGTAATTGTAAAGGTGAATTTTTCAACGAATTATCTGTTTCCAAATCTTTTTTACTTTATATATTTAATATAATATTTTAAATATTTTTCTTGGATCCCAGGCTGGAACTATGTGACAGGGGGTTAGTTTAATGTGAGGAGCCTGAGTGCAAGCCCCAGGGTCAGGTTCTAAGATATTTGATATTAATTTTTGAAAAGTTAAATAAAAATCGGGAGAGACGCAAGAAAAATAACTAGCACCTAATTTTTTTATTAGAATAAAATTTCGATTCATTTAAAAAATATGTTCATAACGTCTAGGATTCGCTAAAAATGTGCATAAATGATGAAAAAATGCACGAAACTTAATAAAAACAAAATCTTTTTTATTATAATTAAAAGGAAAAGCCAGAGGATATTTTATGTATTTTTTAAATCTATTTTAGAACCTTCGAAATTTTATTTAAAAATGTTGCTTTTTTGGTAAAAATGGCATTGATTTAGAATTACTTGCAAATATCAAAAGATTAGCGGATTTTAATTAAACATAAAAGTCTAATGTGCAAATGAATTAAAATATTTTTTAAATGTTTACTTTTTAGAAAGTTTCAGCAAAACATATTTCTTACATTTGTTAGCAACCACTTCGTTGCATTCACTTACGCGTAAATACTCTTGTGAAGGTTAATAATTCTCACTTTTCCCTCCAGATATGGGTTGAATAGCAGGACAGATTAGGTTCTATAGCTTTGGTTGGAAACGAATCTACCGCAGATAGAAGTAGAAAACAAGTGCGGGAAAAAATTTCTTCCAAGTCAGTAATGGATTGAAAGAGACAAGTGTGTATCACGTATGCGTCGTAACTGACTGACACACCACTTATTTGATTTTATGAGATTTTGAGATTTTTATCTTTTTATTTTTATTCAATTTTAGTGTTAAATTGCGATGTTAGATGTAAGGATAATTCCTCGGAAAGTTAAAATCATCATTCCTTTTTTCAAATAGAACTACCAATTTGATAAAATTGGTTTCGAATCGTAAAATAAGTATACAGTATTTAATCGGACCGTTAAGACTATGCATGTAAATTTAAAAATGATTTTTTAATATGATTTATATATAACTTTACTTTATATAATTTTTCATATAATTTGTGTGTGTGAATATGTACACTCTCTCTCTCTCACACACACACACACACACGCATATATATATATATATATATATATATATGTGTGTGTGTGTGTGTGTGTGTGTGTAAAAGTGAAATTTGAGGGAGGTACACAGACCATGACGACAGCTTTTAGGCATGAAACAAACTATCGTTGTTGGGTGTTGACTTCAATGTCTACTTTTATATTTATATACGCTTTGTCCTCAATATTGAGACCATTCATCTATAAATATTGCATTCCTTAAAACTATATATATATATATATATATATATATATATATAATTGTTTATTTTGTTTATTATATATATATATATATATAATTGTGTATTATATATATATATATATATATATATATATATTATATTGTTAAAGAACTGTATTCACATACATATATGAATAAAGACAAAGAGAATAATTTTTTACCGACCTGTTTCGTCCTCAGATGGACATATATATTCATGAAAAGAAGTAAAACTTCAAATTCTGAGAAATTTTAGCTTTAAGAATGTGTTGATTATATATATATATATATATATATATATATATATATGTGTGTGTGTGTGTGTGTGTGTGTGTGTGTGTGTGTGTGTGTGTGTGTGTGTGTGTCGGGTTGGACAAATTTTCGAAAAGTATTGCATCTTTATGTTGTTTAATAATGCTATTATGATGAACTTATATTATTTTCTTTTTTTATTATGAATGTTATTCATTATCGTTCGGAAATTACTGCTGTTTGTCCCAACACATTACCGAAATTTCACAATATTCATAAAAGTAAGAACGCAAGTGCAGCAGAAAAATTTACCCGGTGCGTATATGGGGTTCATTTATTAAGTAGAAGAAATTTTTCTCTTTCAAAATAGAATTTTAGTTTAGAGAAAAATGGAGAATCGTTGAAAATGACTCGAATCAGATGCTTTGGAAGCTGCCGTTAAAGCAAATCCTTTCACAAGTGATAGACTTGACTTACCTTGAATAATTTCATTGATTACGTGTCATATTTTAAACAAGAGGCCGGCCTAAATTTAGAAAAAATCTGTTTTAATAGTATATTCATATTTAGAGAATGTCGTTGACTACTTAAAAATATTACGTCTTCTGAGGGAATAATAACGTTAATGGGAATGAAAAACACGACATTGCGATAGAGGTTGATAGGCACTTAAAACAAAAAAGATCGGTTGCTTGTGTAATGAAGGACTGATTTTTTTCACTTTAGGAAAAATCAAACGAAAACACGGCTGACGTATCTGGTTTGTAGCTGCTCAATCATCTCTTTCCAGATTTGTTGATTTCAAAATCGCTGATGCATACATGTTCGTGATGACATCATTTCTAGCTGTTAAGATATAACCATCAATTCTATTGTTCAGTTTCTTTTTTCACACTTCTGGCTTGTGGAAACCTCTTCAGGCTTCATGTATTCCAGCCAACTTTAAATTTAATGCCAATCCTTATCTACTCTCGTTCTGATTTTTCTTTCCTCTTCCCGCTCATTATTAATGTTTCTGTTCCTAATTATTCAACACCCAGTAACCCCTTTATGTCTCAATGGCTTTACTACCTTGCTTAGGGTGAAACCGATTTTAAAAAAATAAATTAACAGAAATCATATGTTTGATCTATTGACTGAAATTTACGACTAAAATGAATACAATCATTATTTATATATTTGAAATATTTATATATAAGGAAAAATTAGACATTAATTTAAATTTGAAAGATGGAATTATACGAATAAAATGTTTGCAATGAAAATTTATGCGTTTTCTTTCAAATTGTTTCTATGTTAAACAGACATCCAATTGAATGATTATTAGTACGTGATTTGAAACGAGTGACCCAACTTCTGACACAACCTTGTTTTTTTTTAATATTAAAACCAAGTGGACTCGCTTACAATATGATTCATTTTCATTACATAAGACGTTTGCAAAGGCACATGTAAGATCAAATATATCTTGAGTGACTCAATTGGCATTTCTCGTGACTAAAAAGGTTCCGTATGACTTATTAGGTCCAGGGATTGGTGTCCAAGTTCAATTCTAACCTAGAATTTTGAAGGTTTATTTTTCAGGCAGACAGCAAGACCGAATATCTGGTCATTAGCAAGAAGAAAAGTCGAAAATGCATATCCAAAATTGAAGGAGTGAAAATACAGCAAGTACACAAATGTGTCTGTCTAGTAAATAATTTGTGATAAACAAAGACAGGAGTGTAATATGAATTGTGCTAAATGGCAATAAATAATGCTGGCGAATTTGTTCACAGATGAAGAGGAGACATGAGCCAACGGAAATAGGTGTCTCTAAAAACATCACTGGGGATGACATAGACGGAACATGTGAGTAACGAGTTTTAAAGAAAATAAAAACGAAAATACTATTTTGATTAAAATAAAAAAAAGAAACAGATGAAAGGTCTGGAACAGATAAGGAGAAAAGGTAACTTGGAGAATCTAACACTTAGCGAGCATAGTTAAGGCCAAAGAGATAGAGGGAGCGCAGCAGTTAAGCTAATATATGTAAGACAGAATCTAGGCAGGATAGGATAATAAGCAGTCGTACATTGCTTACTGTCACGAGCGATAGGAAATCGTGGAGAGTCATAATCACCCGCGAACTGAAGGGACACAGCACATAAAAATAAGAATTCATTCTTGCAAGGTTAGAGTAATCCGTATCAGCGACCCGAGTTACTTCATAGATTCGCAAATCCCTTTCATTTTCTACTACATATAGGTAAAACAACAGTGTAAACTGGTCTATCAAGACTTGACTAGCACTCAGCATGAGAAAAGGAATATTCTAAACTAGTTACTTTGATTTTATTTCGATAACAAACAGTATGGCATTTTGAAAAAAGTCCAAAACTTAACAAAAACAATGAGCTATTGTGAAAATATTTATGTTATTATTAAGAAGGAAAACCAAATTATTATTTTCTTTTAAGTTTTAATCCTTTCTAGCACGTTCGAAATTTTGCTTGAAAATATTGTATTTTTATTTTTGTTTTTCATTTCAGTGTATTACGTAACATTTATAGTTTGTGTTTTGCGCCTTTTTTTAAGTGAAATACACATTGATTCTGGAATTCATATTTTAATGAAATAATTATTGTATTTTAATGAGAATTTCAGGACTTATTAACACAGAAATTAAATTTTGCTTCTCCTATTCCTAGCCCCATTACGCTTACTTTTCACGATTTTCGTGAATTTATATGATTAAAAAAAGTGTTTGTGTGAGTTAAAAACATGACTACTTGAAGAATATAAATCACTTTTTTACAAACAACTACTTATTTCTCAAAACTCTGCTCCGAATCGTAAAATATGCAATAAGGCTATGACATTAATTAATTAGAAAAGCTTTTGATTTCTTTCACAAATAAGATTTATTAAGGACACTATAGTCTAAATAAAATAAAAATGTTCCAATGAACAATATATTTTTACAAAAACTGTTTAATTTATGTTTTAATAATAATTATTATAATTAATATATCAATCGTTTAAAATTCGGCCTTAATATTTTTATCTTATTTGATATTGTCATTAAGTGAAAATAAATTTAGGAATCAAAAATTGAAAAGCTTAATACAAATCATTTCGCACTAAAATTTTATTTTATTTCAGTTTAGCTTAGTTTAGTTTTTCAATGTTTAAACATCCCTTTTTTCTGTGGTCGTCCTGAAATGACAATATTGTTAAAAGGTAACGTGCGTTTAAGAATTATCCCTCCTTCCGAGAAAAAAAGCAACAGTTTTCTTATTTTAGGCTTTGTGCATTTTTTTTTATTTGATTATACATTTCTGAGTTTCATAGTGCTTACATCTCAACAGGCTTTGCAAATCATTCCTTCAAAGTTTTAAAGTATGCTTTATTCCTATCTCCTTAAATATTTTTATGTTAATTGTTGTCACCATACTTAGCTTTTTAACACGTCAGGCTGTCAGTAAACAATTAACACGTAAAAAAAAAAGAACAAAGAGTTCCATAATTAAGAAAGGCTTGTACTCAACGGGTCATGTTATAAACAAGGAATACTTGTTTAAATTCAGATCAATTTAACTTTAAATTTGCTAATTTTCCCAAATAACGTGTCACAGATGTATATTTTATTTTTTTTAAAGATTTTTGAAACTGAAAATTAAGTTGTTAATATGTAAAAAATGACCGATTTTAATGATTTAAGTAAAACCGACTCAAAATAGTTGAGATTACAGAAATTATATAGATTACAATCTATATAATTTCTGTTTGAAATATACCAGAGTATTTGGCTTACTGGAAAAAGTAAATTTAATCCGTTAGCTTTCAATTAATACTAAAATGTAAGTTTCAAGAAAGCCTTTTCATTTCACAATATTAATTTTAAAACTTAGGCATCGAAAATAAGTGAAGGTCAGTCAGTTAAGTGCCATACGTGAAATACGCTTGGACGATCATGTCTCGAAAGCGACATGAGTGACTAGGCAGAAGATTATCCCGCAGTAGGTTGCCATTGCTTTCTACGATAGACTGGTTTGCCAGCCAAGGCTACAGAACCCAATCTGTCCTGTTATTTAACCCATAACTGGAAGAAAGAGACCGATTAATACCTTTCCCAAGGGTATTTGCGCGTAAGTGAATGCAATGAATTCAACTGGAATTCGAACTCGGCTCCCCGATTTCTCATTCCGAGCCGATATCCACTGCACCACAACCTTACCTATCCTAAATTCAGAACAACGGAAAGTCACTTGATGATATTTCCTTATGACAATCTCCAGATAATAAAACAATCAGTGTCTAATTATAACTGTTTGCTTGCTAAAGAAACATAAACATCTAGAACGACACATAACTAGCAATTCCCATACGATCAACGAAATTGAGCAACATCGAACCTGATCAGCAAGTATATGAGTGACCACTTGGGAATGCCAGGTGCTGTCAGCCTGTATGTCCGGGTAGTGCAATTGGTAATGTCTCGAAATTGTTAAACAGAGAGCTGAGTTCCAATTCCAATCGGGTTCATTATATGCAATTACGGATAACTTTTGGGAAAAAATATGAAAATACCTTCTCTGCCTCCAACTCTGGATCAATTAGTGAGACGTATATCACTAGATCATTATTATCGCAACGATTAAACAACCTAGAGGGTAACTGAACGGATAACCGGTTGGTGTCCAGGATATTGGCTCGGAATTGTTAATTGAAATTCCAAGTGAACTCTTAATATTGCACATAAATATTCTTGGGAAAATTATCAATCCACTCTTCACCACTCTCAACTGTAAGTTAATTAGTATGTCTCGTATCACTGAAACCATTATTGTCACAAATATAAATAAATAAAATTGCATGCAAAATACAGTAGAAACTTTTAGTGCACATAGCCGCCATTTGTAAGAATATTTTTCATCGTACGACGAGTAAAAATTCGCAGTACAAGCAACCGTCATACATAGTAGCGTTTTTGTGTGATGAAGGAAAAGAAAAGTAACCAGTACAGTTGCTAGCTGCCTCATCGATTTCTAAGAAATAGCACGTTTTATTATGGTTCATTGTTGTTAATTTTTATTTCTAAATACACCTTTTCTTGAAAAAACATAAAAATAGGCATTTTTGGTAGATTTCGTGGGCAGGGACGGATTAATTATTTTTCTATTAATTTATGTAGGGAAAGCATTCTTTTAATACGAGTACATTGCAATACGAACTCTGTTTGAGAAATAAACGCGTACTGCGTGGACCTATTCTATTTAGATTTCGGCATTAAATAACCCATAAATGTTGATTTGCTGCTACAAAAAAAACAGCAGCCACCAAGATTGCTATCTCTAACTTAACTTTGTAAATACCAAATAAGTTGATAAAATTTTTATAAAAAAAAGTTTTAACCAGAAATCAAACTGAACTTATTGTTTGTTAGTCAGTTCAGCTCTTTCTATATCTGGGGTATTATCTTGTAACAAATATTATAAACATCCGGTTTAAGTTGGGAGGTTTATTGGTGCAGGAATTTTGATGCTTAAAATTCCTTCTTGTAAGTCGATTCCGATTTTTTCCTGTAAGGATAGTGTGTTGTACACTATGTTAAATAAAATATCACCTTCTCTGACCCGAGAAAGTAAAACGAGCATTAGATGACCGCCATTACCTTTCTGAAAATGAGATTGAACTTCATGCTATGAAAAGAACGTGGTATTTACGGATGTCATGTCATAAAGATTTTACTGACAAGGAATTTATTGTTTTCATTGATGATAAGGTCAGCTTGTGTGCAAATTACTAAAACATCTGGATGCAGAGCAACAGGTCTTTTTTTATGCTTTTGTACTTTCTCTGCTACTTAAATGAATATTGCTGAAAAAATTGCCGAAATCGAGTAGAAGATTTAAAACCGAATCAATTTTAGACACCTGGGAATATGACGATACCACAGTAGATACTTATTTGATTTATTAGACATACACACTATAATATGAAGACATACAAACCCTTATCTAAACGTAAAAAAATGAATTCTCACATGGTACTGTCACAGTTTTTATATATATATATATATATATATTTAATATATATATATATATATATATATTAATTGTTGCACCCCAAGCAAAGCAGTAATGCCACTAGCGCGCAGGGGTTACATGAAAGGAGAAAGAAAAGAAAAATAGCAAGTTATAAGCGTTTTCGAGGAAAAGATAAGAGAAAAATGATAACAGATGGCAAATCACGTTGCACTTAAACTCTTGGAGATTGTACCTTTCAGAGAAGCAGGAATACGGAAGTGAGCTCCTTTTTTTTTTTTTAATCATGTCACCCCAAGCAAGGCATTCCACTGCCACTATAGCGCAGGGGGTTACACAGGGCAATAGTCGAGTTAGGATGTATATAGGGGGAGAGTTGGATAGAATGGGAGGGTTAGTGTGTTAGGAGGTATGTACTGACCTTACATTTAAACTCCTGGAGGTTATAACCGTCGGGAAGCAAGCATACGGAAGGGAATTCCACAGGCGGGAAATGCGAGAAAAGAAGATGTTGGAGTAGAAATTGCGGTTACATTTCATCAGTTTCACTGTAAAAGGGTGGGACCTAGTTGCCAATCTACTATCTCGTGCCAACTCACACCTAGGGGGGCACCAGTGATTTAAGTTCATCAGAGCAGAAGCCATGAAAGTAGTTATAGAAGAGGCACAGGGAGGGCCACGTTGCGCCGGTGAGAGAGTGACTGCAGGCGGTCAGCTAAGTCGGCATCAATCACATTGCAGATTCTTCGCTGTATTTTGTCAAGGATCCCGAGGAGAATAGTAGGGGCACCCGACCAGATGTGGCAACAGTATTCAAAACACGGGCGGATGGTAGATTTGTATATGTGCGGGATAGATTCAGGCGGAAAGAATTTCCGGGCCCTGCACAGAGAGCTAAATTTAATGGCAGCGGATTTAGCAATGGATTCGACGTAGTCATTCCACTTGAGGTCCGCTGAGAGTGTCAGGCCAAGCAGGCGTAGTGTTTTACTCTCTGGGAGGCATGCCTGTTCCATGCTAATGGGAAGGAGATGCGGTCGTCTGTGGTGGTTAATTGACAGCAGCTTCGTTTTGGAAGAATTGAATTTTACGAGGCATTTCCTACCCCAATCCACCACTGATTGGAGGTCCTTTTCAAGCTCAGCCGCGAGGTTCGCCTTATCATCAACATCAGATTTTTGATCGAGGCGAGCGTATACTGTGGTATCGTCGGCGTACATGCCTACTTGTGGTCTTATGGCATCGGGGAGATCATTGATGTAGATTAGAAAGAGCGTAGGAACTAGGATAGAGCCTTGGGGGACACCTGCGTTTGTAGGGTAGTTCTGGGAGGCATGTCCGTTTAAAACCACCTTCAGTGTCGGGTTGGAGAGGAATGACTTGATTAAGTCCAAGAAAAGTCCAACGGGGAGAAGTGCGTAAAGTGTGAGAAAAGAAGCCAATAGAGTAAAAATGGCTGTTACATTTAACTGTTTTTCACAGTAAAATAGAAGGACCTAGTTACCAGTCTAGTAACTCGAGTAAATGTAGAAAGAGGCACCAGGTAGATGACTTCGTCAATGCAGTTGGGAAAATATTTTAAGAAAAGATTGAGGGTAGCCACATTCCGTTGGTGATAAAGTGACTAAAGTCGATATATATATATATATATATATATATATAATTTGAAGGTGTACTATATTAATAGAATAAAGAGCTCAATATCAGGATAAAGCGTATGTAAATATATGAGTGAAACACGGTGACCTGATGATTGCGCTTAGCATAAAACTGTCTGTCGTCCCTGAGTGTTGATTTCAATGTTCACTCTTATATATATATATATATATATATCCCTTTGACGCACTACATTTCTTGGCTCCGTCAATGCAAACCTTCACGCCAAGGACACGGCATGCCCTATACATAGCAGCAAACCCCTCTATATCCCCTTCGTATTATATCAGTGAGAAGTAAGCTCAACTCTAACAGCTTCTTCCCGAGAACCACAGCTCCGTAGAAATACTCCGAAGCTACTATTTTTAACCGATATCTTTTCATATCATCTATGTGAATTGCCTCCTAACGTAAACCACTACCTTGAGTTGCCTCGACCGTTGCAAAGGTGAACCTTACTAATATATATATATATATATATATATATATATATATATTAATTCAGATACTTTAATCCAAGCGGAAAAAGCAGGAATGTAAATTCCAAAAACCCGATCCTAATTAATATTAAAAATTTTATTTTAATATTAAAAATGATACAGGAAGAGAGCTCCATGTAATAAAATATTACAGAGCAAATATAAATTAAAAAAGAATTAATTCAATGATGTTGGATGATCATTTCGATATGAAAATCCCCACGGGGGATAACACACCACCTCAGCAACAGAAAAATCCTTTCAGAAACTGGAGAAAAATCAGTCTAATTTTCCTTTTTAAATAGATTTACAAAGAAATTAAAAAAGAAAAAGAAAAAGAAAAAAAAGAAAAAAAAAGATAAAACAAAATAAAATCAAATAAACAAGAAAATAAAAATTGACATCGTCTGGGTTCGCAAAAAAAGGAAAGAGAATTGTAACTTAAAATTAACGGACGGCCGTGTTGAATTGATGTAAAGTTAAGCAACACGGAAAAAAGCTGGGAGATAAGAGAGATAAAGGAAGGAAGGGAGAGAAAAAGAAAAGAAAAGAAAGAAAAAAAATTTATATATTACAGACGCTGGACATATTCAAAAACCTAACTTCCCAAAAACGTTGAAGTATTAGAAAAAGGCCTTTACTTAAAAAGGCATAATTATTTTTAAAGGGAATAAAAAGATATAGGATTTAAAATAATTTTTTTTTCAAAAAATTAGGTCATTTGATTTAAACTAAATAAAGACACCGCTAGTTAAAAAAAAAATCATTTACAATTATGCATACATATAGAAGTACACACATACATACATACACATACACACACAATATTTCGATTATGAATACATATATACAACACATACACACACATACATTCAATTCCATACACACTTATATACGTATATCCACATATATGTGCATACACACACATATATATATATGTGTACACACATATACAAAAATTCAAACACACAATATATAAGTGTACACACACACATGTATGTGATAGTGCCGTCTGGAATCTTTGGTTAGTGTTCGAAAACGAGTAACCAAAGATTCCAGACGGCACTATCACGTAGATTCTGGAAAATGAGGAAGTAAGGGAAGGACCCTATAATCAACTGGAAATTAATAGGCTCAGCTTGTACCCCTAAAAATTTTCGTCTATGTTTATTGGAGAAGATTCTGATTTTGAAGTATCCTCATCAGGGCTTACTTTTGAATCTTAGGAAGGAATTCATTAATAAGTGCCGTCATAGGGCGGATTTTAAAATTTAAATTTTAAATTTTTAAATTTTAATTTTTAAATATTAATTTTTTTAATTTTTTTAATTTTTAATTTTTTAATTTTTTAATTTTTAATTTTTAATTTTTCTTTTTATAATTTTTATGTATATGTGTATGTTTGTGTGTGTATGTGCATATTTGTATATATGTGTGTATATATGTATATATGTATGTGTGTATATATGTATTTATGAGTGTAAAAAAAATTTAGCTATTCAAATGCTCTTTTTATAATATTCATTAATTTTTATATTTTTATATGTATGTGTGTGTGTGCATATGTATAATGTATATATATGTGTGTGTGTGTGTGTATATATGTGTGCATGTGTGTGTGTTCCCTTATATATTGTGTGTGTGAATTTTCCTTTTTTTGCGAACCCAGACGATGTCAATTTTTTCTTTTCTTGTTTATTTGATTTTATTTTGTTTTATCTTTTTTTTCTTTTTGGTTTTCTTTTTTAATTGTTAATTCAATTAATACTTTTTTAATTTATATATATATATATATATATATATATATATATATATTTTTTTTTTTTTTTAATTTATATATATATATATATATATATATATATATTTATATATATATGACACTTTTTATTACTTCAACAGCTATTTTTGTGGATACACATGTATGAAATAGATGCCCTAATTTTATTCTAAAGAGAGTGTATTACGTCTTTACGAGTGCCCAGGCCAATAGACACAGTTTAAAATTAAAAGAGGACGTATCTCAGAAATACGCTTGACATCACAACAAAAATGCTAATAAGTTATTTAACCCTTTGAAACCTAACTCATTGAACAATAAATTATATGCAATTTCGCTTAGCGGCCGGTATCCGGGTCTTTTGGATTCAAAGCTTTAACAGCAACCAACTGCACTCTATTTAAATAAAAGCTAAACAGTCAATAAAAAATATAATTCATAAATATGTAATTTTTGCCGATATTAAAAAAATGCTTAAGATTTTGTGTTTACTAATAATATTTTGTACATAAAAGAACTTATATAACAATTAGTTTCATATTTTGGGTAAATGTTTCTGAGCGGATAAGATTAATAATCTAATATCTATATATAATTGTCATACCACGATAATTGTCTCAAGAAAACTGAACTGTAATCACTCTAAATAAAGTGCAAGATAAAAAAATAAGAGAAACCCACAGTACTCTAATTACACCTGGATTGTAGATGACAATGCAAAACTTTTCACTAAAGCCAACTGTAAAAAATTGTGAAGGACCTTAAAATCCAAAGGCATAAATTCTTTATATATATACAAATGTATCCATCTCGGCACAAGAAGTGTTAAATGTTTTGTTTTTTTATGATCAGGTTATTTTAGTCAAGTCACCATTCTTTACAACTCCAGGTCGTTAATCATATAAACGCTCCACTGCCTTAATGACGATAATGTAGTTTTCTCTAAACAGTTCATCCATATTTTCTATACTATCTTTTTTATGAATTTCACCCCAAGCAAGGCGGTAATGTCACTAGTACACAGAAGATTACACAAAGTTTAAATGAAAGAGAAGATTAAGAACAGGAAGGATTGAGGAAATGACAAAATATCAACGGGATTGTAGATGTGCCATGTCCCTTTACAGAACGGGAAATCATGGTTCTCTAGGCTTTCTGTCTCTTGCATCTCTAAAAATGTAAGTAGGCTATCGTTACTATCGCTTTATTTCTTGTTATGCCATCGATTTACATAAACTCGTTAGGAATGTTGGTCACTGTTTCGCTCTTCCCATTTTGCCTTCAATATGTTCTGAGAGCATGGCTGATGCAAGGGTCAAATACAGGTGAACATTTCAACTATACAATAATACATTGTACATAAAACGAATGAGTTATATATAATCGATCATCCAATCTTAAAAATCAACAATTATTTGCAGAAATTTTAAGACAAACTTGAGATTTTTTTGGTAAACATGTTTAATAATTTTATCACATTCAACATTATGGTTAATAATGGTGAATTTTATAGTGTTTTTTTTTCTTTTCGGGACATAGCATGAGACCCCCACTACCAAAAATATAGAATCTCTAAAAGAACGTAAAAAATCAAGAAATATTCTAATAATTTTATAGTTGTCGTTACTTTATTTTTTAACGTCCATTAATGAAGATATAGGAAAATGCAAATGTTGATAAGACACCTCTTATCACACTAACTCGCATCCATTCTCTCAAACACTCTTCCCATCTACCCAACCCCCATCCTCGTTATCCTCATCCGTCTATCACCCTCCTCCCGACATTTCCTATTACTAACCACTCTTTCTCTTCACTTTCTCCTATGTAACCCCCTGTGCAATAGTGGCAGTGGAATGCCTTGCTTGGAGTGAAATGATTAAAAAAAGATGAAAACGTGGGTCAAAAAGCACTACATGAGGTGTACAATTGGTTCTTTTCAGGTTTGGGAGGGTGTCATGTGTAGAACGCGACAGCCCTGCGTATGATAGTAAAAGCTCTAACCTTTCTTTATCATTGTGGGACCCAGGTATTCCATCAGGCTCTTTCTTATCATAAAGATCCTTTTCACTCCTATATTAATTAAAACTTGATCTATGCTCAAATGTTCAGCCTATTGTCTTTTAAAACACATGCTACTCCTTATTCATTGCCATATAAGAGGATAAATATTGACAAATAATTTGTGGTATTTTTAGCAAACATTTTTGGTTTTAAATTCTGTAATAACATCTTATATATATATATGAACATGTACAATTGTGTAGTTGGGCAGCAATCTCGCCTTTATACAAGTTTGTTAAAGATCTACACCGCAATACATTGTTAATCAGTTTTAACGGGACTTGTATAAAAGAGAGATTGCTACCGAAATTATAAAATTACGTTATCCGGCATCCAACAAGAAAAGTAAGTAATAAAAAATACACGTTTAATTTTCATTCATTTTTAATGAAACTAAGTACAACACACACACATTTTTTTTAATCATTTCACCCGAAGCAAGGCATTCCACTGCCACTATTGCGCAGGGGGTTACATAGGGGAAGATGAAGAGGAAGAGTGCTTAGATATAGGAAATGTTAGAAGGAGGGTGATAGACGGGTAAGGATACCGAGGCTGAGGGTTGGGCAGATGGGAAGAGTGTTTGAGAAAATGGATGCGAGTTGGTGTGTTAGGAGGTGTCTATTGACCTTACATTTAAACTCCTGGAGATTGTAGCTGTCGGGGAAGCAATCATATGGAAGGGTATTCCACAGTCGGGAAGTGCAAGAAAAGAAGCTGTTGGAGTAGAAATTGCGGTTACATTTTATCGGTTTCACTGTAAATGGGTAGGACCTAGTTGCTAATCGAGTATCTCGTACAAATCCATACCTAGGGGCACCAGTGACCTAAGTTCATTGGAGCAGAAGCCGTGAAAGTATTTATAGAAGAAGCACAGGGAAGCTAGGTCACACCGGTGAGAGAGTGACGGCAGCCGGTCTGCCAAGTTGTTATAGATCACATTACAGACTCTCCGTTGTATTTTGTCAAGAAATCCGAGGAGAATAGCAGGGGCACTCGACCAGATGTGGCAGCAGTATTCAATACACTGGTGGATGGTAGATTTATATATGTGCAGGAAAGATTCAGACGGAAAAACTTTCGGGCCCTGCACAGAGAAACGACTTTCATAGCAGCGGATTTAGCAATGGATTCGATATAGTCATTCAACTTGAGGTGCGCTGTGAGTGTCAGACCGACGAGGCGTAGTGCTTTACTGTCTGGGAGGCAAGCCTGTTACATGCTAATGGGAAATAGGTGCGATTGTCTATGACGGTTAACTGATAGCAGCTTCTTTATATATATATATATATATATATATATATATATATTGATCTTTTCACGCATACCAAGAGACAATGTCATTGGGACGTGTGAGTGTTACAACGAGTGAAAGAGAAGCGGAAATGAGGAAATGGATAATAAATAAACAAGTTCCGGGAGGACAGCAGGTTGTGATTGCAATTGCGTTTACATTTTAATTAATTTTTTAAGATTTTCGAAAGCAAAAAAAAAAAAAAAAAAAATCGGAAAGGAAATCCACAAGCGATAGGACGAGCCTAGAAATTATCAAACTAGAACTAACATAACTGATAATTCGAACTAGCTGGCTCATCAGCAAAATCATGAGACCGAGTTGCCAATCAAGTAGCACGGTGAAATTCTTGCAGACGATGCACAAAGGAAAACAATCTGAACAACTGTTAGAGTGTTATTTGGAGAACCTTTTCTATATATATATATATATATATATATATATATATATATATATATTATAAACATTTTAACGTTTATTCTAATTTCATTCTTATAAAGTGAATAATGACAGATCCTATCTTCTACGCATAACTTTCTTGTAATATTTATTTTACTTCAGCATTCATGTTCATTCATATGATCTCTTAATAGTATTCTGGAGCAATATCAAACCGAATTATTTTACTTGTATAAATATAGCTACTTAAGAACTGTGTTCTTTTCCGAAAACTTGTAGGTTTGGGCATGAAGATAGACTACACCCTGTAGCAAAGCCTCTGATTGGGAGAACCTGTTTATTGCTGTTGTTCTCAGGTCTACTCTAACCCGGCGTAGTAGAACCTGCTAGGTTCCCAGCTATGGTCAAATAATAAACCCCCAAAGAAAAACAAAACACTGTGAAAATATAAAAATACTTTTTTATTATAAAAATACTAGAAAAACATTTTCTATTAAAAAATACCAAATTCCAAATGATTATATAGTTCAGTGGTGTTCCTAACTGTAATAATCAAAGACGTCAACGTTTTCTATATTCTATCTATTGCACATGTTTTCATAGTGTAAATACAGTACAAATAATGCTTTATTTATAGTAAAATTACAAACGATACATATTTAGAGAAAAATGACCAAAAATGCATTTTATCTTTAGTTAAAGCCATAAAAGAATATCCAGATATCGTCATTAAATAACCCATAGAGTTTTCAATAGGCCGTTAAGCAATCAACCAACTATTGAATATTGAAGACTTGTTAATAGAATGAGCTGATCATAAAAAGAGAAGTAGTACCTAATCACTATTTTCAGATGTGACTCGTGTAATGGCTTTGTTTTAGTGAGACTCACATAGCATTAATGTCACTTTTGCATCATTTGCAAAATGTCTAATTTAATTGCGAATGATTATACAGTTCAGTGGTGCACTTAGCATAAACGTAATAATCAAATACGAAAATATTTTCTATATTCTATATATTACAACAGTGTTCATAGTGTAAATATTGTACAAATAAAATTTTATTTAGTTTTCAATTAATTTATAACCACCGTCTTAAGGTGGAGGTATTATATTCGGTCTCGTTTGTTTGATAGTTTGCTTGTCTGTAGTCATGATATATAAAGATGCGCTCGATTGATTCGGATGAAACTATCAGGAATTATTGACCTCATGAATGATAGGAAGTGATAAGATTTTAGAATCGATCTGGTACAGGATAGAAATTTTCTGGGTTATTGTTTTGGCGGACCTACCCATTAACATAGTATTGGACTAACTCAACCTGCATAAATACCATGTGACAAGTAGTCACCGAAGAGCACCAGTCTGGTATGACTGAGACACCCGTAGAGTGACTTACCGAACATAGACTTTGATATCCAACACCACTTGCTCGTAAGTTAGACGAACAAGCTGGCATATTATACCTTTACTCCTTGATATCCAACACCGCTTGCTCGTCAGTTAGACGAACAAGCTGGCATATTGTACATTTACTTATTAATAAACACTGCGATGAATTCCGGTTATCAGAACTCAGTGCAGACAATTTCAAATGTTTAATATTTGCACAAGGGCTTACGTCAAGTAGAGACTCAAACATAAAACGTCGTGTACTAACTAAGCTGGAGAATGAACCAAACCTGACATTATAAATGCTGACAGAAGATTGTCAGAGAGTAGAGATCATAGAAAAGGATTCAAAAGACATTGAAACTTGCATCACTCAGGTAAATAAATTATCCAGACAACCAAAAACTTACTCAACGAACAAAACCGAGTACAGAAGAAATAATAATTATTCGAATCCTCATGCTTCTAAAGCAGCATTCATAAAAAGAAAAACTCTACCTAGACCGTGTAACAGATGTGGAGGATTATATTGGGTTAAAGCCTGTCCATATCTATCCAAAAAATGCTTGATATGTAAAAAATAGGACATAAAAGTTCCTACTGTAGAAATAAAAATAAAATCAAAAGTCGTGTACGTCAAACACGAAACTGCGAATGTAACTAAGAAAGCCTATGAAAATATGTCGTAGTTAAAATCCTGGGTAAAGAGATTAAGTTACAACTCAATTCAGGCTCAAACCTGTCAATCATTAATGCACATACGTTGAAAAGACTAAATAAACCCACTATGTTAAAATCATGCAAAATAACCAAAGCCGTTAATGGCACAAAATAAATTTCGAAGGAGAATTTATCACTAACATCACACTACTTTGGACTACGAAAAAACTAATAGTCTACGTATTGAAGAACACAGAAAACCTATTCGGTTACTGATTAGATACAGGATTGTAACTTGTGGGGCCTGCCAATGCCGACATTCTGTAAAAAATTAGAATCTGAGACGGAAAATCTGAAATCCAACCTAAAAAAAGATTTTGCACAGGTTTTCGCACCTGGTCTAGAAAAATGCACTAAAATGTCCGCTAAACTAGAGTTGAAATCAAATATTTAACAGGTTCTTAAGAGAAAACGCAACGTTCCGTTCGTGTCTCTATAGAAAAGTTATCAGGAATTAGACAGACACGAGAGTATCGGTATTCTGTCAAAAATAGAACATAGTTAGTGGGCCGCCTACACCGTCTATATCAAAAAGAAATCTAACGGACAAACTGAGAGATTTGGGGATACATTGAAAAGAGACTTACAAAAGACACACGGCTCACCTACTGATATGGCTCTACAACGTTTTCTACAAGTGTATAGGATCACTCCGAATCCTAACACATCATCAGCTCGATCTTTGTTTGGTCGAAAAATAAGGTCGGTCTTCGACAAACTGTTGACGGGACAAACTAAGCAAAGTAAAACCACTACGTTATGAAAAAGACGTTATAATCCTCAGATAAAATTAATTTCAAAGGCTACAAAAACAATGTTTCTTTTTAGGAACTGGGAGAAATTAAGGAAAGGATCGGCAACATGATCTATATAATCCAGGGACCCAAATTTGTACATAAGAGATAACTAAATCAGACACGCAAACGTCTGAATGAGGTTGAAAATGATATGCCTCAAGAAAATATAGAGACTTTTGATATTGAACGCCCTCAAACTACGACAGAGCCACGTCGATCTGGAAGGAAGAGGACATTTACAGATCCACTCATGGTAAATCCTAAGCAAAACAAATACTGATACTCCTTCGTAGTAACAGCTTGGGAGGTGGATGTTGTGGTGGACCTACCCATTAACATACTAATGGAATAACTCAACCTGCATAAATACCATGCGACTCGTAGTCACCGCAGAGACTAGTCTGGTATGAGTCAGACACCCGTAGAATGACATACCGAACAGAGACTTTGATATCCAACACCACTTGCTCGTCAGTTAGACGAACAAGCTGGCATATTATACTTTTACTCCTTATTTTGTTAATGTAATTGTTTACACTAATCCCGTGTTCCTGTTTTTATTTCTGACTCCTTAAACAGGGTTACAACAGTTATTTTTCTGTTTTTTTAATAAAATATAATTTTTGCTTTTCAAATGTCAACTACTTAATTAACTTCCCCAAATCATTTTAAATGCTGAATTACAGCCCTTGTTTTATTTTTTATATTTTCGCTGTTGAGAGCGGCCAAGTTCATTGAAGTTATTCTTTCTCATTTTAGTAATCATTTCTTCCTTACCGCTGAAATGAAGTGGGTATTGCTTTGGCGGATGTTTGCAGTTTTTGACTGCTTTTGTGGTTTGTTTTATTTATTCAATTTGATTTTGAAGAAACGAAAGTACAATAACGAGTAGGCCAGGTTTTTGCTTTGCTTTTTTTTTTGATTTACTGTTTATTTTTTATTTTAGGAAATTCTATATGAAGTTGTAATTTCGATGCAGAAGTTTTCTGAGGAGTGGCTTTATGTGATAGAGTCTCTTTTTTTTGTTATAAGGTGTTGATTCATGAATAACATTCCTTAGTACGAAAAATTGAGCACACTTATTTAGACTCCAATATATGTGTATCTGGTTAATTTTCTTATTTTTCATTTTAGTATTAGTTAGGCGAGTGTAGCTGTTAGCAGAAGGAAGAATCCAACATGAAAATTACAAATTGTAGATACCGATATCAAACAAGTAACACTATTTAAAAAGCTGTGAAGTGTTTTAACAGATGACAAAAAGTGCGACACAAAAATTCGAAGGCGCGTTGGGACAGGGAAAGATGCCTTTAAAAGTTAGGCTAAGTATTACAAACAAAAAAAACAAAACGCAAGAATCAAAGAAATGAGTGCTGAACTGTTATATAATACCAGTCTTCTTATATAGCAGTGAATGATGGATAATCTCTTAACAGATGAAGAAGAAACTTGAAACAACAGATATGTCGTTTGATAGAAAAATGCTGAGAATACGCTGGAACGAACACGTGAGAAAATGTAAACAAAACAAAAATGACATTTATACTTCGAATCAAAAAGGCACAATTAAAAAAAATTAAGGAAAAGCATTGGGAAATTTGATATTGACAGGACAGACTGGGAACAGAAGAGATAAAAGAAAATAAGATATAATCTACAAGTTTGCGCAAATTAATTGAAACGAAACGAATAAAGTCTTCCAAGGATCGTTCACACTATCCCTGATGACGTATACGTCGTTTCTTGACGTTGTTTTTCTCTTCCGACCGTAATTTTCATGATTTAGCCTGATGAATCCACTTTGATTTCTCACACTGATGCCACGATTGACAGTTGAAAGTCTGACACCAACAAAATCCGTAATCTCTAGCCAGTGTGCTCGTGCGGCCTTACAAATTTTGCACGCTTCCTTGCAGTCACGTCTATCGCGGACAGTCACTGTTAAACAATCAATCTACAGTCGAGACAATAGTGTCTGGGCGTGATAACAATCTGATGCATTCACGGATAACGCAGTATTTTCAAGCCAAAAAGATTTCATCATACACCCAGAAAGTATATTCATATTACTGAACAATCGATTCCACTCTGTCACTCCAGTGAGTCTAAAACTGACCGTACAGTGACAGAAAGGTAAATAAAGCATTTGTTTAATTAATTTGCAGAAGGATGTACTTATACGAGATTGCGTAAATAGCTGGCGGAACTGAGCTTAATGATGATGTGTAGGAAAGTTTCTTTATGGTGGTTAAAGCTGAGCAGCTTTGTTTTGGAGGCATTTAAATTTATAAACTATTTCCTACACGTCCATGACAGAATGGAGGTATTTCTGAAGAGGAGCAGCCGTTTGGAGTCATTTAAATTTATGAACTATTTCCTACATATCCATGACAGACTAGGGGTATTTCTGAAGAGGAGCAGCTGTTTGGAGGCATTTAAATTTATAAACTATTTTCTACTCGTCCATGATGGACTGAAGGTATTTTTGAAGATCTTAATGATGATATTTAGGAAAGTTTCTTTATGGTGTTTAAAGGTGAGCAGCTTTGTTTTCAGGCATTTAAATTTATAAACTATTTTCTACTCGTCCATGATAGACTGAAGGTATTTTTGAAGAGGAACAGCCGTTTGGACGTTTGGAGGAATTTAAATTTATGAACTATTTCCTACACGTCCATGACAGAGTAGGGGTATTTCTGAAGAGGAGCAGCTGTTTGGAGGCATTTAAATCTATGAAGTATTTTTACACGTCCGTGACAGACTAGAGGTATTTCTGAAGAGGAGCAGCTGTTTGGAGGCATTTAAATTTATAAACTATTTTCTACTCGTCCATGATAGACTGAAGGTATTTTTAAAAAGGAACAGCTGTTTGGACGTTTGGAGTCATTTAAATTTATGAACTATTTCCTACACGTCCATGACAGACTAGAGGTATTTCTGAAGAGGAGCAGCTGTTTGGAGGCATTTAAATTTATGAACTATTTCCTACACGTCCATGACAGACCAGGGGTATTTCTACAGAGGAGCAGCTGTTTAGAGGCATTTAAATTTATGAAATATTTTCTACTCGTCCATGATGGACTGAAGGTATTTTTGAAGATCTTAATGATGATATTTAGGAAAGTTTCTTTATGGTGTTTAAAGGTGAGCAGCTTTGTTTTCAGGCATTTAAATTTATAAACTATTTTCTACTCGTCCATGATAGACTGAAGGTATTTTTGAAGAGGAACAGCCGTTTGGACGTTTGGAGGAATTTAAATTTATGAACTATTTCCTACACGTCCATGACAGAGTAGGGGTATTTCTGAAGAGGAGCAGCTGTTTGGAGGCATTTAAATCTATGAAGTATTTTTACACGTCCGTGACAGACTAGAGGTATTTCTGAAGAGGAGCAGCTGTTTGGAGGCATTTAAATTTATAAACTATTTTCTACTCGTCCATGATAGACTGAAGGTATTTTTAAAAAGGAACAGCTGTTTGGACGTTTGGAGTCATTTAAATTTATGAACTATTTCCTACACGTCCATGACAGACTAGAGGTATTTCTGAAGAGGAGCAGCTGTTTGGAGGCATTTAAATTTATGAACTATTTCCTACACGTCCATGACAGACCAGGGGTATTTCTACAGAGGAGCAGCTGTTTAGAGGCATTTAAATTTATGAACTATTTTCTACTCGTCCATGATAGACTGAAGGTATTTTTGAAGAGGAACAGCCGTTTGGACGTTTGGAAGCATTTAAATTTATGAACTATTTCCTACACGTCCATGACAGAGTAGGGGTATTTCTGAAGAGGAGCAGCTGTTTGGAGGTATTTAAATCTATGAAGTATTTTTTACACGTCCATGACAGACTAGAGGTATTTCTGAAGAGGAGCAGCTGTTTGGAGGCATTTAAATCTATGAAATAGTTTTTACACGTCCATGACAGACTAGAGGTATTTCTGAAGAGGAGCAGCTGTTTGGAGGCATTTAAATCTATGAAGTATTTTTTACACGTCCATGACAGACTAGAGGTATTTCTGAAGAGGAGCAGCTGTTTGGAGGCATTTAAATCTATGAAGTATTTTTTACACGTCCATGACAGACTAGAGGTATTTCTGAAGAGGAGCAGCTGTTTGGAGGCATTTAAATTTATAACTATTTCCTACACGTCCATGACAGACTGGAGGTAATTCTGAAGAGGAGCAGCCGTTTGGAGGCATTTAAATTTATGAACTATTTCCTACACGTCCATGATAGACTAGAGGTATTTCTGAAGAGGGGCAGCTGTTTGCAGGCATTTAAATCTATGAAGTATTTTTTTACACGTCCGTGACTAGCCTGGCATCTAGGTCCCACCCACTTAGCGTTAAAAAAGTAAAATGTAAGCTGCTCCTCTACTGTAACAATTTCTTTTCTTGCACTTCCCGCCTGTTGAATTCCCTACTGTTTACTTGCTTCCTCGATAGCTATAGTCTCCAAAATTTTAAATCTAACGTCAATTGCCATCTCCTGTCTCCTTGAATATCATCCATCTTTAACTCTTTCTGATACACTCTAAGTACCCTGCTTTATTTTCTCTCATTGTAATCACGTACGCACTAGTGTTAGTCCTGCTTTGCTTGAAGGAATATAAACAAAAATATAAAGATAATAAGTTAAATTTATTAAGATCTACAAAGTACTTAAAATTATTAAGAGCTCTCGTCGACAACGTCCTAAAGGGACAGGGCACATAGCAGAAGCGTAGAAGAAGCAGAAGCTGACACGCTAAAAAAAATATGCACATTAAAGCCGATGTGAACAGGTATTGAAGAAAGGTTTTCAGTGTAAGTGCGTCTTCAGTTGAGGTCTATTCATATTTTCTTTTCATCTTAAATGAAATAAAACAACATAAACTGAGTATTTCTTTTCTTTTTCTTTTACAGAATCTTTGAAGCGCTTCTTTCAGCGTTTCATCTGTTCATTCGGTAGTTGTCAGTGTGCCCCCGACCATAAAAATCATGTTAATCAATATCAACAGTGACATCTTTTATGAAGTATTATTTGAAAAGACTTATTTAAAAATTGACTTTTGTGTTCTCATTTTGACTTTTGAGTGCTGAGCCTTGCACATCATCAAAGTTGGATTATTCCAGCTCCATATCCTAATATTTCATTTCTTTCTCATCGGATTGTATAATCAGTTTCATTTAGTGAATATCAAAACTCACTCAGGCGATACCAATTTCTACAGTTGAATTCACTTACCTAACTTTTGTTGATTATATATCATTTGATGATGACTTGACAACTAATGAATAGAAAGTAAAACAGAGGGATTTGGAATGTAGTTTTCTATTTCTTTTTTCCCAAAGGCAAACAAATAAAACGAAATTATCTAAAGATAAAACGCTAAGACAGAAAGAATTCGTTCAATCCGAAACACACAGTCACATACAAACGCAGAGGAAAACAAACAATACACGGGAAAAATACACACACACACACACACACACACACACACACACACAAACGCAGAGGAAAACAAACAATACACGGGAAAAATACACACACACACACACACACACACACACATATATATATATATATATATATATATATATATATATATATATGCCAGTGTCACGAAAGAGAAGAGAGAGAGAGGAGGAGAAAAGAGAGAGGGAGTGATAATATAAATCCATAAACAATATTCGAAGTATATTTGCACACACACACACACATTTATATACACACACACGAACGCTTATACACACACATACACAAACACGCGAGAAACTTTATATAGTAGAATGGTTAGAAAGTTTATCTCGCTATAACCATTACAAATGAATAGTGAGTTCGATCCTCACAAAGTGTCCCATACTTTTGGCCTTGTGCCACATCTAAGCTACGCTTAGAGAATTACTTCAGCATTGTGCCACATCGAACACACACACACACCCATATATATATATATATATATATATAATACAGATTGCAAGATGGAACTAGTTTTTTCTAGCAGTTTAACATTTTTCCTTTCTGTAGGAGAATAATCTTTAGTGTTTCTAGCTATTTCGACCACTTCTATAGCCATTTTCAAGTGTTTTTCTTCTGCTGTTACTTTTTCTCATGTTTTGACTGTTACATTTATTTTTTTTGTTGTTATTATTTTGAATAGTGGCGTTCATTCCGAGCCTTTGCATATTTTGTGCGGCTAGAATTCTCGTCAGCTTATTTCTATTTTTCAAAAATGTTTGACAATCTTTTTTCACATTAAATAATATGAGGTTGATAGTAGGTCTTAAATGTCTTATATAAAGCTCTCTCTACTCTCGAGATATTTCTGATAATATAATTTATATAGAATTCCAGTGTTTTCACCAGAATATTTCTTAAAAACTAGTGAAGCGACAACTAGCAATATCCAAAGAGATATACTGCATTTTAAAATCAAAATTTAAAAAATGCAAGGAGATTCTTGAAAAGAAAATGAACACAGCAGAACATAGAACTACTGAATGACATTTGAACTACTTTAGTAGTAATGTTATATATTCTTGGTCTGTGTAAAATTTTACCTGGTAGTGTATTCGAATTTTGTTGCAAGATTTGGGGAAAAAATAAATATACTTTTTTAGATGTCACTGATTGTAGAATGCAGGTGGAAAGCTGAATTTGTTTTGACGATCAGGGTCAAAGAAGTCAGTGCCCGCAAAATAACTTAATGCATTTATGGTAGCAGGTGTTAGAGGTTCGACTATTTAAGTAAATTTTTACAGCAGTCAGGAATACGTTTAGCAGTTTACAGACGGCAGTTGAGATCAGAAGACAGTGAGGCGGGCAGATCTCTGGCTGCTGATCGCGATGTGTGTGTCATATTCCTCAAACATAACGAAATATTACCGTATTATATTCGTAAATGAACTGATTACAGCGAACAACACTGAGATCGGCAGCTAAAAAAAAAAAAAAAACAATAATATTGTCGGTGATTATCAACCAGAACATCTGCACGGTAATGTAAAAACCTAAAAACCAGGTTTTCCTCTGCAAATCTATCATATCTCAACTAACTACACCTGTATAACTGCTATCAAAATTCCTTAATCACATAATTTCTTCATACACGCCTAACAATTACAACATCGCATTAACAAATGAATTCCTCCATAACTTAAAGACAACATGTATCAGATGTCGTGTACTAGCTTCGCTTGATCTTGAAAATCTGTTACCAACGTCCCAGTTGAAGAAACAATCAACATAATTGGTGACACTATCTAAAATAAACATCAGTCAATCCGTCCTTCAAAATTTTAACCAGGAAAATTTTGGGAAATATTCCTCACCTTAACCACGAAAAGCTCTATTTTATGAGTATAATGGCAAAACATACAACCAAACTAATAGCATCAGCTATTTTTATATTTTTATACTTTTATATGCTTCATATTGAAAGAAAAGTCTTTAAAATAACTATGGAAGCTCAAATCACACTAAGTATGCTGACAATTTTGCGATGAAATAAATAAGGACGAAATTATAAATCTAAAATCAACTTTTGGAAAAAAACACTCAACTGTAAAATTTACGAACGAACTCATGGTTAATAAGAAAATCATATTTCTTAATGTTTATATAGCGCTAAAATCCAAAGTATTTATCACTTAACCGTATTAAAAAACAAAAACAAAAAAAAACCTCTTCTAAACTTTGATTGTCAATGCCCGGAAAGATATAATATAGCAGTAATAACAAACTTCTTAAACAGAGCATACCAAAATCTCTCTTTCCAAAGAGCATTTCTGACTGAACTAAAACACATGAATCAAGCATCATTTTTCTCAACTACTATATTGATAAACAAATAAAATGATTCTTACAAAAATACACGACACTGGTAATAAAACATAAACATAATTAACTGGGATCAAAAGCACAATAATTTTAAGAAGAACGAATTGGCTATACAAAGAATCATTAAACACCGTAATTCCTAAAAAAAACTAGTAAAAATGAAATTATACTAGTACCGGTTATGTTGTCACAAACGAGCTTTTACACCTGGTTCATCAAACAATGTTGCGTAAATAATGGTAATCTTCTTTCTTCGTTTGCATAAAAATATTGCAAGGATATACTATAAAATAGTTTTATTAATTGTCAGTTATAAAACCAAGTAAACATTCTGGAACAGACAAAAATGATCTCAAAATTCTGGAACAGACAAAAAGATCTCAAAATTCTGGAACAGACAAAAAAGATCACAAAATTCTCGAACAGACAAAAAAGATTTCAAAATTTTCGAACAGACAAAAAGATCTCAAAATTCTGGGACCGACAAAAAAGATCTCAATAATCTGGAACCGACAAAAAAATAAAAATTCTCGAACAGAAATAAAAGATCTCAAAATTCACAAACTGACAAAAAAGATCTCAAAATTCTCGAACAAACAAAAAAGATCTCAGACTTCTTGAACAGATAAAAAAGATCTCAAAATTCTCGAACAGACAAAAAGATCTCAAAATTCTGGAACAGATAAAAAATATCTCAAAATTCGCAAACAAACAAAAAATATTTCAAAATTTTCGAACAGACAAAAAAGATCTCAAAATTCTCGAACAAAAAAATATCTCAAAATTCTCGAACAGACGAAAAGATCTCAAATAAGATTTATCTTAGTCAATCGGTTTGATTGTGCGAAAAATTTCCTTATGACTTCGGACAGCATTTTTATTTCAATACACTGTTTATTTTTTTGTCTAATTTTTTCTTCTGAATCGTAAATGTAAGTTTAAAGAAATGAAAGTAGTTCGGTTGCAATATTTTTATGAGGATACACCGTGAATCATAAAAGTTGCAAACACTCGAGTAATTGTGCCATCATTCATCTTCATACTACGCATTGGCATAGCACTGTAAAAACGGTTAACATTTGCTCAAAAATATTTACAAATAGGAGTATCATTGATAAATAGCTGACTGAGACCTTCCGATAGTTCTAGTATATTCTTCTTCTTCTATATGCCTTGTCCTTTCAGGGTGTAGGCGATCATAGTTATCCACGTTTCCCTATCCCTGGTGGCTCTTAGCACGCATTGTCCTGTTACACCACGCAACTCCCGTTCTGTCATCCACCTTCACAGTCTCTTCAAATATATTAACCGCTGCTTTCCACTGTCTCTTTTTTCCCTCTATCTGGCCTGTTAGTAGCAGGTACCCTAAACCCCCCTTCCTCATTGCATGTCCCGGAAAATTTAGCTGTCTCTTCCTAATGATCAGTATTAAATATTTCGCTTCCATCCTGTTCAAAACCTCATCATTGCTCACATGCTCGATCCATGATATGCGCAGCATCATTCTGTAGAACTACATTTCAGTTGCTTCAAGTTTTTCCTTCATCTTCGTTGATATTGTCTCGCATTCACTGCCATATTGAAGAACTGACATCACTTACCAATCCAGTACTATCTTCATTATAGCGAAATTATCCTATCTCTCAATACTCTACTTAGCTTCTGGAATGCGTCATTCGCCATGCCAATTCGCCTTTGGATCTCTGTGTCGCACTTTCCATCTTCTGCTAGAACACTTCCCAAGTATTTAAATTTTTGTACCTGCATGATTTTAGTATCCCGCACTTGTATTTGGCATTTTGGACTGCTCTTTTAACTGATGATCATGTATTTGGTTTTCTTGCAGTTTATTTAAAGTCCTTTCTTGTTACTCTTTTCAGCTACCTTCTGTAAGAGTTGGTGTAGTTTCCTTTCCGAGTCTGCTATCAACACTGTATCATCTGCGTACCTTATGTTGTTCAAAATGTGGACTCCTATGACAAATCCTGGCATAACATCTAGGGTCTTAAGAATAGTCTCGCTGTACAAGTTGAATAGATCCGTTGAAAAGACACATGCTTGTCTTACGCCTCTTTCTATCTTTGCATATCTTAGTTATCTCTCTCTATGCAGGCAGTTTGCTGCCAGCCGAGATTCTTGATTACTCTTATGTCTTTCAAAATATGTCGTGGCTGCTGAGCATCTCCATCAATTCTTTGTGGCGTATTTTGTCGAATGCCTTTGCACAATCGATAAAACATACGTACAAGTCCTTCTTCATTCGTATTACCCTTTTGAAGAGCATCCTAATCATAAATATGGCATTGCTTGTTCCAGTGTCTTTGATGAACGCACACTGTTCTTGTTCTATCTTCGCTTATCCTATTGTCGAATTCTAGCTGCTTCATATTTAGCAGGGCCAGAAAGTAGTGCCTCTATGCTACTTATACACTTGGGCGTATACATATATTTCTGATATTTTTTGCAAATTGTAAGTCAAATTATTACCTTGATACCAGTATCAAGTCTATTGCTATTAAATATAAAGAGGGGAAAATTCAAACGAGGAATTATAAAATTGTATGGCCAAAAAGTATGTTTACTCTTTTCGAAAGCTATAAGAGAAAAAACAAATAAACTGAGTAAAGCGAATATATCTTTCACTGGTTTTGATGGACATTCTCACAACTATAACAACTTTGAACACGCATCACTGGATTCAAAAGCCAGAATGAGAACTATTACCGCACAGAACCGGCATAAGCAGTCTGTTACATTTTCGTATAAAAATTGCCTTAAAAGTATACTACTTATTAATTCAACTTCTGAGATTATACATTTCAAGTTTATATTTAAGTTTCAGCTTTAATTAAATTGAATCATTACTGAAATAAATACTAGTAAAGTATTAGTAAATGAAATGCTGCATATTTTATAACTAGCTAAATAGTGTGACGGACTGACACGATTCTTATTCTAGTATAGATCAAGATATGAAATTATGACGGACGGGGGGTCGAACGGACGGACGGAAGGACAAACGGACGGAAGGACGAACGGACGGACGGACGGGGTCTGAATGTGCGAGGTATTTAGTATAGTATAGATTTACATATAACATTCTTATGGATGGATGGATGGAAGGATGAGGCTCTTATTATACTACAGATTAATATATGAAATTGTGACGGACGGACGTGACACACATGGGATAGATTAAGAGATGAAATAATGACGGACTGACATATAGAGGGACAGACGGACGCAGCGCTTATTATATAGATTATGATATGACATTGTGACTGACTGACTGACGGACGTACTTACACGGCACATGTTATAGAATAGGGTAAGATCAATTGTAAAGGACGGTGAAATGGACGGAATGATAGACGAACGCAGCTTTTATTACAGTATCAATTAGGAATCGAAATTGTAACGGACGGACGGACGGACGGACGGACGGACGGACGGCCGTGGTTCATATTAGAGTATAGATTAACCGCACCTACCTCCCATTAGCATGGAATAGGCTTGCCTCCCAGAAAGTAAAACACTATGCCTGCTTGGCCTGATACTCTCAGTGGACATCAAATGGAATGACTACATCGAATCCATTGCTAAATCCGCTGCTATGAAAGTCGGTTCTCTGTGAAAGGCCCGGAAGTTCTTTCCGTTTGAATCTATCCTGCACATATATAATTCTCCCATCCGCCCGTGTATTGAATACTGCTGCCACATCAGGTCGGGTGTCCCTGCTATTCTCCTAGGGGTTCTTGACAAAATACAACGGAGAATCTGTAATGTGATCGATAACGACTTGGCTGACCACCTGAAGTCACTCTCTCACCGGCGTGACGTGGCTTCCCTGTGCCTCTTCTATAAATATTTTCACGGCTTCTGCTCCGATGAACTTAGATCACTGGTGCCCCCTAGGTACGAATTTACACGAGATACTAGATTAGCAACTAGGTCCCAAACTTTTACAGTGAAACCGATAAAATGTAACCGCAATTTCTACTCCAACAGCTTCTTTTTTCGCACATCCCGACTGTAGAATTCCCTTCCGCATACTTGCTTCGCCGACGGCTACAATCTCCAGGAGTTTAAATGTAAGGTCAATAGACACCTCCTAACACACTAACTCGCACCCATTCTCTCAAACACTCTTCCTATATACCTCCTTACTCGTCTATCACCCTCCTTCTGACATTTCCGATATCCAATCGCTGTATGTAACTCCCTGTGCTATAGTAGCAGTGGAATGCCTTGCTTTGGGTGAAATGATTTTAAAAAAAAGGTATGAAACTGTGACAGATAGACGGATGAACTGACAGAATGAAGTAATGGACGGTCGTTGTTCTTATTAAAGTATAGATTAAGATATAAAATTGTGCCGGACGGACGGATGGACGGACGGTTGGATGCCGGATGGACTGACGTAGCTATTATTATAGTATAAATTAATATATGAAATTATGATAGACGAACGGATTGACGGACGCAGCTCTTATTAGAATATAGATATATTATATGGAATTGTGACTATCGTATAGATGAACGGACGCAACTCTTATTATATAGTTTGTCACATTTTCATATCTAAAATTATTAAGATATGAAATTGTGACGGACGGAGGAACGGATAGATGGACTAGGCTCTTATTACAATATAGATTAAGATATGAAATTTTGCCCGACGGAAGGACGAACGGACAGAAGAATGGATGAACTGACTTTTTATCGTATAGAATAAGATATGAAATTGCAATGTACGGACTGACGGACGGGTAGACGCTGTTCTTATAGAATAAAGTAAGATATTAAATTCTGACAGACGAACTAACGGACGGACGCGGCTCTTATTACAGCATAGATTAAAATGAGAAATTGGATGGACGAATAGACGGAAGCATGGCCGGACGCAACTCCCATTATGGTATAGATTAACATATAAAGTTATGACAGACGGACGCGTCTATTATTATAATACAGATTAAGATATAAAATTATTACATCCGGAGGGATGGACGGTCGGACGAAAGGACGAGGTTCTTCCTATAGTTTAGATTAAGATATGAAATTTAAACGGACGCAAGAGGGAAGAAGGGAGGGAGGGAGGTATGGATGGACAGATATGACTCTTTTTATGTTATAGATTATGATATGAAATTGTGACGGACGGACGGACGGACGAAAGGATGGATGGACAAACATAGCTATTAATAATATTATAGTCAAGATAGGAATATATGATGGACAGACAGGCGCAGCTCTTATTAGAATATAGATTATGTTATGTTATTGTGACGAAGGAACTGATAGAAGGATGAAGGGACGTGACGTTTATTACTTGCATTAGTGACGGACAGTCTGACTGATAGACAGACACTGTTATTATTATAGTATAGATTAAAATATAAAATTGTGACGGACAGACGGATTGACTGATGGAAGAATGGATGGACAGCCGAGGGTCTTAATAGATTAATATATTCATTTTTTGTTGATGGACGGATGGATCGATATAAAAATGTTCATGGATGGGCAGACTGTTGGACGGAAGGAAGTAATTATAATAATATAAATTAAAATGAGAAATTGTGACAGACGAACGGATGGACGAACAAATGGACAGTAGGATGGACAGAAGTGGTTATTATTTGAATATATATTAAAATATGAAATTGTGACAGACAGACTGACGGACGTGGCTCTCATTACAATATAGATTAAGATATGGAATTGAAACTTACGGGCAGAAGGAGGGAAAGACGGACTAACGGATTATCTGGAAAGAGGAACAGACAGTCGCAGCTTTTATTTTAGTAAGATATATAATTAAGACGGAGAAAAGAACTAACGGACGGACGGACGGACAGACGGACGGACGGACGGACGCAGCTCTTATTATAGTATAGTTTCAGTTAAGAAATTGAGACGGGCGGATGGTCAGACGGAATAATGGACAACTGTAGCTCATATGAAAATATAGCTTAAGATATGAAATTGTGAAGGAGGGACGGAATGGCGCGGTTTTTATAATAGTATAGATTAAGATTATTGGAGTAGCTAGACTAAACTATCGCCCGGTTCACACTCCACCCACCTCTATTGAACAGGTGTAGGGGCTAATCCCTTGTTCCCTGTTTGGGATGTGGTTTCCGGCTTTCTCTTTTCCAATCTTTTCACTTTTATTTTATTTTATTTTTTATTTTTTTTCAATTGGAGTAGATAGACTAAACTATCGCCCGGTTCACACACCACCCACGTCAATTGAACAGGTTTAGAGGCTCATACCTTGTTCCCTGTTTAGGATGTGGTTTCCTGCTTTCTCTTTTTCAATCTTTTCAGTCTTTTCTTTTTTTTTTCTTTTTCAATTGCAGTAGATAAACTAAACTATCGCCCGGTTAACACTCCAACCACATCTATTGAACAGATGTAGAGGCTCATCCCTTGTTCCCTGTTAAGGATGTGGTTTCCGGCTTTCTCTTTTCCAAACTTTTAACTTTTCTTTTGTTTTTTTTTTCAATTGGAGTAGATAGACTAAACTATCGCCCGGTTCACACTCCAACCTCGTCTATTGAACAGGTTTAGAGGGTCATGCCTTATTCCCTGTGTAGGATGTGGTTTCCGGCTTTCTCTTTTCCAATCTTTTGACACTTACGTAGCCCCCTGCACATGAGTGGCGTTACCGCCTTGCTCGGGGTGATATGATTAAAAAAAATGTAATTTTGACTGACGGATAAAAAGACGGACGCGACTCTTATTATAGCATAGATTAAGGTATACTATAAAAGCCGCATCCGTCTGTCCATCCGTCAGTCCTTTCTTATGAAAACTAGACATTTTCGTAAGAAAAATGATGTCATATCATATTTATTTCATATAAGGCTGGTTAAAATAATTATATAAGTAATCTGTTTGATTAAAAACTGAATATCAGCTCATACACGAGTTTCGATTAAAAATAATGTGCAAAAGAATAGATTATGTTTGTGCGCGTCTTAGTGTGGCTGTCATTGTGTTTGTGTGTGTGTTCAAATATATATGTTTATATGTATCTGTGTATGTGAGTGTTTGTGTATGTGTGTATGTATATGTATATATGTTTGTGCGTATATATGTTTGTGCACATGTATGTGTATGTATGTGTCTGTAAAAGAGAAAACAAAAACACAATTATGTATCAATGTGTGTTTTGTTTTCCTGTGGAATTTTATCAAAACAAATATAGAGATTTTATTACATTTTTTTTATTGTGGGCAGATATAAGGTTTGATGTGTTTGCAGAATTTGTCTGACAGCCATGACTGAGTCCACCTGCTTGTGTCGCATGGTGCAGAGTCCTGCTGCCAGACATAGTGTTTTCCAGTAGTCACACTCTTGAACAAGGGGAGCACTACTTCCTCAAGAAACTTGGTGTAGGCCTGAGGTCCTGTGGGAAGATAAGCTTAGACATAACGCCGCCATCTGTGGTAATTTCTCCAAACACCTTCGTAATCACCATTAGCCTTTCCGAATCCTCGGCAGTGTCCTCAGATTGACAGGCAAACACACTGAAACGTTCATAATAGAGCTTCTGAATAGAATGCCAAGCAGTACAGCATGTCGTTTCCAAATTTCTGACGTTGAAAATTGTGTTATTGTATTCTTTTTCTCACATACGGTGCCCACCTGACCCTACTGTACTGTGCAGAAGACAAAACATAAATCGTGCACGCGCAAATTTAAAAATATATGGCAAAAATTTAACCATCGCAACCTATATATATATATATAGAGAGAGAGAGAGTTAAAATATACAGAGAGAGAGAGAGAGAGTGGCGTACAGATTTAAAATAGAAAGACGTAGGTAATTTAAACACAAATTAAACAAAACAAGAAAATCATATCCAAATGTAGTTTCAAGCAACTTCTTTCTGCAGAGAAACCTAGACACGCATGTAACCATTAATAAATGATATATTCCTACAGCTACCATATTATGAATAATCGCCAAAGAAACATACAGTCGTTAATCGTTTTAATGTGATAACTTCGTATGATCGTTTCAGTTTAGCGATAGAGTTTCTTTGAAAGAGTTAATGGTTCTTAGATGAGGTGCCTTTTTTCAAAATTTAAATATAAACATCAGGTATATGAACCCAAAATATACCCATTTCGCGTTTCTGCTAGAATATTTTTTCCCGTCAGATGATTGATTATTTTTAATTTTCCAAGATATTAACTTGAAAATATTTTTATCTTTATAATTCATGAGTTGTTGAAATGGAACATATTCACAAGGGACGTAAAAGTTGTTCCTAAATCCTCCATAGAAAAAATGACCAGCAAATTAAGAATCTTGACTTGACCTACACCTTTATACAAGGCTGCTGTGTAATACCCTACGACTAATGGGGTGTAAGTCTTAATGAGGGGCCCCGAGCAGTGCTTTTTTGTACAATGCTATTAAATTTTACTTACATTTATATACATTACAAATTAAACTAAGCACAACTGACTATTAAAGTTAAAAAAAAATCGTGACTTTCTGGTGTCTTTTTTTCGGTCCAATTTCCAAAAATGGGTCCAAAGAAATATAACACGGAACACGACGTGTAGGTTAAAAAAAAGGTGTATTTACAGAAAAGATCACAAAGAGGAAGGTGCACCTATTAATATAGCAGTGGGTGGGTCCATGTTGAGGTGAGTCTGGGTTCCACAACACGTTTTCATGATGAAATGCTCAACTCTACATCATTTATTATCATTTATTATAATCTATATCTGACGTGGAGCCAAAAATGGGTCCACAGAAATATAACACGGAACACGATGTGTAGGTTAAAGAAAGATGTATTCATAGAAAAAGTTACAAAGAAGAAGGTACAGTAAACAGAGTTTACGAATCCAGTATTGTCCTTGGTAGTCGACTGCGGTCATGCGCACAGTGCTACTGTCTGTTTCCCTCACTAGTGCTATCACACACCTATTAATATAGCAGTGGGTGAGTTCATGTTGAGGTGAGTCTGGGTTCCACAACAAAACAAAAAAAAAAGAAAAAAAAAGAATCAAATTCACTATTGTTTATCCATAATTTATAATGTGAAATTATTCAACTTCTTGACAAAAAACAAAAATCTTCAGAATAATTGCCGCAAAACACTGTTGATTTATTTAAGATGAAATGATCTATAATGACATGTTTCTAATATTATATTTATTTTCAATTTTTCTAGTTAAATTATTTATCTATATTGCATATGATCCATTATTGTATATAATTAAGTTACCATAAAACTGTTTTTATATGATTAATACAGTATGAATAAATAAAAAGAAAAAGAAAAAAATATATAAACGTTCGTTTTTCTCGGCAAAAAAAGTTTTTGTTATTCAGTCAATTAAGTGCCATACATTATACAGGCTTTGGGCGATCATGTCTCGAAAGAAAATTATCCAACAGTAGCTTCCTGTGGTAGACTGGTTGCCGACCAAGACTGCAGAACCCAATTTGTCATATTATTTAACACATAAGTGGAGGGAAGGGACGGATTAAGGGTATTTGTGCGCAAGTGAATGCAAGGAATATCATTCGAACTCGGCTCCCCGATTTGTCGTTCCGAGTCGTTATCCACTGCACCACAACTTCGGTAATAATTTGGAAACAGTTTCAAGAAATAATTCGACAGTTTTGGAAATAAAATCGATTTAAAATGGCTTCTATAAAAGAAAAAAAGAGTAAACGACAATTACGTAAATCGATTTAATTTCACTTCTTGACGGAAAAAGTTCGTGTCAGTTTGATTAGGATATGTTTTGTTACTGCAAGAAAGAACAGTTTTCTTCTATGTGCCGTAGCCCTTAAGAACGACCATGACTCTCCACAATCTCCTGTCTTTTTTAGCTCATAATAAATTTTGCCATTTTATTATCTCTCTTATGTAGCAAAAAACATTGCCTTTCTCCTTCTCTCTGTTTCTTCGTTATTGGTTCTATCCCTCATTTCGACATACGCACACTTACATCCTCATTCACATATACAATTCTATTTCATATTATTATGCAATAATTTCAAACGAGGAAGCAAAACATTCAAACAGCTCAACAAACCACCATAACCCAAATGCGCGCACACGTTCACACACAGACATACACAAACACCCATATGTATATATAACTTTATGCACATTGAGTCTGTGCGAGTTTGTGTATATGTGAATGTGCGTATATGCGTGTATGAAGGAAACATATCATAGCGAGCAAAAGTCTCCCCTTCACCCAGCCGTTTGACGTCTCCGCAACAAACCACAGAAACAGCCCCCAGGAATTTTACTGAACAGAGACACCACCACCTTATGGCAGGAACATTTTCATAAGCGACATGGGTATGACATACATATGGAGATTTTTTTCTATTTTCTTTCTTTCTTTCTTTCTTTCTTTCTTTCTTTCTTTCTTTCTTTACAACGTTTGCCGACCTACAGCGGTGACGGGTTTCTTAGTGCCCCCTTCTAATACGCTTTCTTTGGTTAATTGAGCCTATAAATGAAATATTATACCTCCTTACACTGTCCCTGTGTATCACATTAACCTGCGCCATTCGCAAGGGAACAGTCTGCACCTAACCCGACTCTTCTGTTTCTCGCATTTATGTTTCGTATTTCTAGTGAATTTTAATTTTTGCATATATATATATATGTATATATATATATATATATATATATATATATATATATATATATGCTTGTAAACGTAAACATATAAAATATATACATGTATATATGTATGTAGTATACTAATAGTGTGTACTTATATATATATATATATTTGCTGTACGAAATGTAAAAGATTTGTTGTGTATATGTAAATGAATACACATGTATGCATATATTTTACATATTTATATATACACACTAACGTATCTATCTCTGTACTTCTCTCTCTCTCTCTCTCTCTCTATATATATATATATATATATATATATATATTACAGTGGGGACGAAAAATTCTCGGATAGACGAACTCTTCCTAAAATAAATATTTTTATGGCCAAAGATCAGAATAAAATTTTGGCAAGTGGGTTAACTCAGTGTGTGCAAATGTGAACACATGTGTATGAGTTGAATATATGGATCGGAACCCGACAAGTTGACAGAATAAAGAAAAAAGAACAAATTAGGAAACGTATCTCAATCTAACATATTTCATTTTTACTAAACCTTCTTCAGAGACCGAGAGAAAACTGAAAAAAATAAAAGAAAAAAAATGAAAGCAAGAGACAGTATACCGGTATGTGAGGATTTGGGGTTAATTCTTATTGGTCATATATGAGTCACGTGCATTAGTCAATAGATTATTATTTTTAAATGTATGTCCGTGGAATTATTTGAATGATAATGTGTATAATAGTTTATTTGTATGTCTGTAGAGAAACGCTGTTTAGGTGTATGTTGAACGGTAACGCCAGTTAATTTATGTGTATAAGTGTGTGTGCGTAACAATATCCATGCATATCTATATCAATAATTATATGCGTGCTAGATATTGATAGATATTTTGCTAGATGTTGATACACATATATGTGTACGCGCAAGCTTGTGGGTGTGTGCTTTGTAACTGTTACAATTGTTAGTTTGTTATTGGTAGATTTATGTCTAAAGCGTGCTTAATATATATATATATTGGGCACACTTTATATATATATATATATATATATATATATATATATATAGAAAAGTGAAGAAAAGAGAGAATATACGTGTGTGTGAGAATGAGAGATATAACATATAATGAATATGTGTGGAGGACATTTGAGAAAACGTACACTGGAATTAATTGTGCACACACACATATCTACCTATGTGTAAAATTTAAGATAAAGTATATCTGTAAATTGGTAATATTAGAAAAACAAAACAAAAGGAATTCTTATCTTTACCGACGCGTTTCGTCCTCTGAGGGACATTTGTCTTGATATAGTCTCTCAGAGGAAGAAACGCGTCCGTTAAGATAAGTCTTCTCTCTTGTATTTTTTCATACTATCATACTATCTATGTGTGCTTTGCAGTACGCCTAAGTGCGCTCGCGTGTGTGTGTGTGTGCAAGCGTTTGCATATCTACCCGTTTCGAGGAAGATGCCCAAAAATAGTGTAAATTTTGCTGCCATGTTTTGATTCTATTTTTCCTCCTGTTGCAAACTCTAGCTTTGGTCAGATTTCAATCGGCTTCATCCATTGTTATGACATCTTCAGCAGAGCCTTACTTTTTTTTCAGAAACAGAATTGAGAAATAAATAACACGTGCATACGCACATATATTTTCAGTAAGTATTTTTATCAATTTAAACTTTATTTTTTATTGGATATTCATATGTGAGTAGACGTACCGTTTATTTATTAAACAGTATGTTTATTTATTCTCGTCTATTATACGGAATAGTTGAAAAAATATTCTTCTTCTTCATCTTCTTCTTATCATCATTATTAGTATTATTATCGAGAGTATTCAAATAAATTGACATCGTTTCGTAGTCAAATAACATAGCTAATTATCGCTCAAATGTTTTCAAATTTTAACAAAATGCGTAGAAACTAAGTTGACTTATTTCAGTGGGAAACTATCAGGAACATAGATTGGGTGTGCCAGTGATAATGACAATATGCTGTAAAATGGCCACCGCCTTCCCCTTGACTTGGTACCATGTGATTCTTTTTATGGAGCTATGTGACAGGACTAGTCTATATCTAAACTGTTCGTATAATTTGTGATATGTTACAAAGTTGGTTGATTGATTCGTTTCCTACGGGTATCAAACCTTTGCACGTTATCCAAACCCACAAAATATTTCTAAATTGTAACTTTTTTTTTAGATAATAAGAATAGTAAGATTTTTTAAGATAATGATTTTCAAATAAAAATCCTAACAATTAACCCATAGCCTGGGGGAGAAAAGGTAAATTCCTACCTTCTAAGCTAACAGGAAATAGAATATGGCTCTTCAATTAAAAATTCTAAGCCATTATCCATTAGAACACTGGAACGTCTAAGCTTAGAGCACATAGAATTCTCAAGCGGTCCCCCATCAAATTACTGAGCAAGCTTGACGTTGCTTAACTTCCGTGGGCGTTGTTTCAACGTTGTCATAAGCCTTTATAAAGTTGATCTGGTTAAGAAATTTTTGCACCCTACATCGATAGCAATGAAATATTTTAACTGTTAAAAAATCAGAAAAAAATGTTTGGTCAGTCGTATTCAATAAATTTCGTTTTCTCTCTCTCTCTCCCTCTCCCTCTCTCCCTCGATGTTTTCCCGCTCTCTCATTCTTTGACTTTTTCCTTATCTATTCTACCTCCCTGCCTACAAGCATATACAATCACAAATGTACACTGACACATTAACATATTTCTCCTCTCTCCCTCTTCTATCTCTTTCAACATTTCCATATATATATATATATATATATATATATATATATATATGAAAGAAAAAAAGAACAAAATAGGAAATGTTTCTTATTCTAACATGTTTCACTTTTATTAAATCGCCTTTAGAGGTCTGTATAAAGAAAAAGATGATTTTTTTTTTAAACTCCAAAAAAAAAAAAAAAAATCAAAAGTATATTAGAATGTTGTTTGGGGTTTGGTTATTTTTGGTCAGATATGTGACCCGAGTAATAAAGCAAGATACGATTATTTTAAATGTAAGTGCATGTATGTAAACGAAAGTTTGTTAATATGTTTGGGTGCGTAATAATACACCTGTCAAATGTATTAAAAGATTGAGATATGTGAATGTGTGTGTTAGTTTGACGCTGACGTTAATGTATGTGTGTAAGATAAAACAAAATACATTTCGGTTTATAATTGAGACAAAATACACATGTACTGGTTGTAGCCATTATATATATATATATATACTGTTTAATTACTTACTTTTTGGCCATAATAAAATTAGACCAGTGCAAATTTGTATTAAAAGTGTTGAATACAATTATATTGTAGGACTTTTAAATATTTTCCATTTCTAAATAAGTTATTACGTGACCCAGGTTTTTACCATGAGTGGTGTCTTCAGGCGATCACTCATGGTAGAAACCTGGGTCGCGTAATAACTCGTTTACAAATGGTATATATATATATATATATATATATATATATATATATATATGTGTGTGTGTGTGTGTGTGTGTGTGTGTGTGTGTTGAGTCAATTTTCACATTTTGTTTATCAAATTTATCCAGATAAAGTACAATTACATTTACATTTTAATCAATTATTCATTCACCATTAATTGCAATACCTTGTTACCAATTATCAGGAAGGTCTTTGATTAAACTTTCGCAGTTTTAAAGTCGAAAAAGCCTTCAGTGGACTTTCAATCTGATTTCTCAAAAAAAGTGTTTGGCCGCAAACGAAAAAGGTAATAAGTATATGCAAAATCAGGTGGCCTTGCACCAAAAGACCAAGTGTTGTTAAATATTTTGTATCCCATTGTTTGTCGTGACGCAGAACAACCATTTTACTTTAGTCGATAATAACAAAATCTAAGCGAGTTGAGTTTATTCTAAACTTTTCTTTTAATGTCGCATATCATTGGTAGTTAGGATAATGCGTACCCCATTACAGTTGGCTCTCGAAAATGAAACTTATTATTGAATCAATTTATTGTGCGTATATATATATATATATATATATATATATATGTCCGCAGACAGATCTGTTTTGCTGTATCAGAGCTCGTCAGTATGGTTAGATATTCGATTGCTTTTACCCAGGATTGAAACACGACCGAATTGGAGTCAGTCGGCGATTTTACCTCTGAGCTCGGTAGAAAGAGGCAGACTTTTATCGTGTGATATACTATGTAAACATACGCCCCTAGTTAGAATATTCTAATTAATTCCTGAATGAATGATATATATATATATATATATATATATATATATATATATATATATATATATATAGTATTTTTGCAATAGTTAGGTTCGTCTAATAGGTGCGGGCTATCATATAATTAAGCGCAATAAATCTGTCGCCTAATAATGAACAATAAAACACAGAAAAGCATTCTTTCCCAACAGTAACGTTTTATTGAAATGAAATGAAGGCTTTTTCATTAGTGAAGTAAAATAAAACTTTCACTAATCCCTGCACCAACTAACGTCACCACATTATTAAAGCAGATTAATCTAAATGATTTACAAAGTGTACGGTGCTCAAATACTGATATTTTAATATTAGATGGTTGTTTTAGTGTTAATAAGTTTACCACATTTTGAGGGTTTAAATACTAAAATATAATATTCAGTTGTGTATTCCAGGATATCGAGTAATTTACCTTATAATAATCGTTTATATCGATCAATTTTTCATATTTATTAAGGCGTTAAAGCGTAAAGACATCCACAATGAGAAAATTCAGATAAAGATTCAGCAAACAACAACATGCACTTAGTGATTACCTCGTATATTTTCGGATTGGCTAAGAAGAATAGCCTTGAACCATACTATTCCAAATATTATCATCGCAGGTCCACGTATGTCATGTCTCAGGTTTATTCAGCTTCCAAGTAACGTGATATTTTGACGTCCAGACGTTAATTTTAGGAAAGGGGTCTCTGAGCTCTTCAGAACATAAAAGTGCCAACGAAATCATTTTTTTTAGAAAGTAGTTTAAGCCGCAGAATTTGCACGTATTTGAATTGATTGCAGTTAACATTATGTATAAATTCATTAAACGTTAATTTTCTTTTCTAACGGATCTTTTTTATCTGAAGCAGTCCGATCTTCATTTTCTCGAAACGACAGAGTTCAAAGTCAATTCAAGTTTCGACGACGTACTTTTGACCTGCAGCCCCTTTTCCTCTCAAACCCGCACATGAAAATGTTTAAACGAACTACATTCTTTCGTTCCACTTTTATCAACCACAGAGTCGAACCATACTTATTTTTTACCTATTCCATTTGCAAAGAAGAATTACCACTCAGACGTCATTTTCCGAAGAACCTCTACATTATGGAACAAACTATCGTGTGGATGTTTCAATAAACCATAGAAACTTAAACTATTGCACATAAGGGCCATATGTGCGTTGTCGTGCATTGGATATCGGCTCGGAACGAGAAATTGTGGAGCCGAGTTCGAATTCTAGCCGAATTCATTGCATTCACTAACGCGCAAATACCCTTGGGAAAGGTATTAATCCGTCTATTCCTTCCAGTTATGGGTTAATTAACAGGACAGATTGGGTTCTAAAGCCTTGGTCGGCAACCAGTCTACCGCAGAAAGCAATGGCAACCTACTGCGGGGTAATCTTCTGCCCAGTCAATCATGTCTCTTTCGAGACATGATCGCCCAAGCGAGTTTCACGTATGGCACTTAACTGACTGACTATCTATCCTCTATATCATAATCTTTACTTACTACATTTGCATTCATAAAATTCACCTAATTTAGCAAAACCCCTTGGTTGGCTCTTGAGGTTTGAATTGTGTGAACATTAGTAAAAAAAAAAAAAATGCATTAATATGTAAAATATTTTTGCCGGTCAGATAATAGTTCTATGTGCATTGTTTCTGTAGATCATAGACAGTCATAGCTCTTCACAATTTCCTGTCCTTTGTAGCTTCATGTAAGTCTAATAATTTTTCTGTCTCATAATCACTGTTCTGACAATCATTTATAAAATTTCGTTAGATAAGTTATGCATTGCCTTCCCATGTCTTTTTTGCCTTCAGTGTCCTGTTGGTGCCATATTCTCCAAGTCCCCTTTCCTCATACTATATCTTAAAGATTCAACATGTCTGTTTCTGATTCGAAATATAAGCGCCCTTATTGTTTTCAATTCCCTTCGATCTCTGTCTTTGCTCAAATATTCTGTCCGCAGAAATATCATAATTCTTCAATAGGACACATTTCTGATGTCTGAGATATCTTCTTCATGTGTGTTGTAAGGGAAGCAATACTACATAAAAATACCGTACTCTTTTGTTTGTTCCTAACGAAAATTTTCCCTTTTCTTAATACTTTGCTTAGCTTTTCGAAGATATCTATTGCTATTCCAAAGTGTCTTCGGATTTTAGTGACGCATATTCCGTCTTTTTTTTTTTGAAGACTACTGCTATATATTTTAATTTTCATATTTGCTTGGTTTTGGTGGCCTCAATTTATAGTTCTCATTTTGGGCTGTTTCTTTTCCCACAATTCCCATCTTCTTACAATGAATCAGATGAGACTAGAAATCTTAAAACTGATTATTCATTCCTTCTCACAAAAAATTTTCTGATGCAGTAAGATGAGAAAAAAAAATTTTGTCGGACTGAGTATACCCAAAACTATTTCGTGAAACATACAAGATTTTGTTATGGTTGAATGAACAAAAAATTATGAGTTACTTCTAATTTTGCCTGAAGAGGCGATTATTTCATGTAATGGTTGAAATGTGCTGAAAATATTGATTGCGGTCGTGCTTATAACATTATACGAAGGAAGTTATGTGGTGTTAAAAATATCTAGATCAAAATTTAACAAAGTTTTATTCTTTCGGAATACTTTAATTGCTGGGATGACAATCTGTTAGCAAAAACATATTACCCAAAAAATACCCTTATGAAATATAAGAATACATCTCTTCTCTTCGGCTATGTGTTAAATTTTAGTAATTTTATATGTAAAAATACTTGTTTTTCTCAAAAAGTCTAAATGCAATATTCACTCACCCAAACGAAATGTACATTTTTTTAAAAATCGTTAGTATATAATCCAAAATATTTATGGTTTAAATCGCGCATAAATTGTAGTTAAGTCTCAAAAATACAAATGAATTATCAAGTGTATAAACAATACATAAGCACTTTATTAATGTAATGTGTACCCGGTTTGAAAGTTAGAAAAAATTTGAAATTTTATTTGTTGATAATCGGACTTATGAAAAATAATCTTCACTTTTAAACGTGCTGAAAAAATTACACTTTGAAAGTGGAATAAATAAACAATTATGACAGTGTTTCGACCGTTCTAGTCCGTTTTTGAACAGGAGCAGAGGTTTATACCTTGTTCCCCAGTTATGATTGCGTTTCCAGGGTTTTCTTAAGCCTCCATCAGTAGGAATAGGTTTGCCTATTGTCCAGTTAACACAACTCCCCAAGAAGAGAAGTTTATCCATTGTTACCAGTTTAGGATTGGGCTTTCCCGTTCTTCTAAATCCTTATTCAGTAGGAATAGAGGTATTCTCTTTTCGTCAGGTTCACACACCTCTCCAATTTTATTTTTACTGGAGTAGATGTTTATCCATTTTTACCGGGTTAGGACTAGATTTACGGTTTCTTAAGCCTTCATCAAAAGAACTAGATGTGTTTACTTATCGTCCGGATCACACACCTAACCATTTTTATTTTTAAAGGTTTGTATCTTGTTCCCTGTCTAAGATTGGGTTTCCTGTTTCTTCTTAAACCTACATTAGTAGAACTAGATATTTTTGTCTCTCGTCCGGTTTACACATCTCTCCAGTTTTCCAGGAATAGATGTTTATCCGTTGTTTTCTTTATAGGAATGGATTTCCGGTTGCTTCTAAATCTTACATCAGTAGGACTAGATATATTTCTCTATCGTCCGGTACATATACCCTAACCTCGGCTTTTCTTTTTTCTCTTTAAGATTGGTTTTCCGTTTTCTTCTAAAACCGACAACAATGGAACTAGAAATGTTCACCTATCGCCGGTTCATACACCTCCACAGTTTTCTTTTTTCAGGAGTGGAGAGTAACCTTTGCTCCTTATTGCGATTGGGTTTCTAATAAGCCTACATAAGTAAGGAGTAGAGATGTTCGTATATCGTCTGGCTTTCCCCCACTACCACCACCATTTGTTTTTCTTTTTTACAGGAGAGAATTTTATTACTTGTTCCCTGTTTAGTATTGCGTTTCCTGTTTTCTTTTTACAGTTTATCATTTGTTTTCTCTTCATGATTGTATTTCCGTTTTCTTTTATAATCTTGTTGTTCTCTATCACTCCCCGTAATCCCAAGCGTCTAAGTGGCATTATTGCTTTGCTCAGGGTGGGTTAATTAAAAAATGGTTCAATGCGGAGGAAACTAGAGATCCGTTCGGTAAGGGAAATTTTCGAATATTTCTCAGAGCATGACGAGTAGCACGGATATCGTGTTAGTGGATATTATTCTACTGGAATGGAAATACGGTGCCGTAATTTCAGAAAGGAATATCTACCAAACGGACTGAAAAATTTCTGAACATACTTGGCATTGCTCTACATTCTAAGTAGGTAGTCTAGTGCTTTCGTCTGTTCCTCTTACCTTCAATTTTCCTTTTTTTCTTTTCACTTGTCTTAGATATTTCAATTCGACAATTTTCCTTTTTGTTTCCCTTTTTCTCTATAATTTCCTTGTTGGTCACACTTGTGTTCTCATCATCCTTCTGTATAACCGTCTGTTGCTTCATGTCTTTTCTTCATCTGTATGAAGATTGTCAATAATCCACTGCCATATGAAAGGATTTATATTACATTTTAGCACTCATTTCTTTGTTTATAACGAAATTTTGCTGTTTCTTAATACTTTACTTAAGCTTTCAAAGGCGACGTTCTATATCCCATCGCGTTTTCAGATTTCAGTGTTGCACTTTCCATACTCTGTTAAAACACTTCCCAGATATTTAAATTGTTGCAATTGGTTTTCTACAATTTTTAATTCGCATGTTGGGCTGCTTCTTTTTGCTAACAACTATGCATTCTATCTTTTTGCAATTCATGTTTAATCATTTCTTCTCGTTTATTTCACTTTCTTCTCTAACAGTTATTGCAGCTTCATTTCTATCGACACTGTATCATCAGAATATCTTATATTATTACTGAGATTGTGACCGCCTATAATGAATCTTAGTGGGACTTCTAATTCTCTCAGAAACGACTCGCACTAAAAGTTCGGTATGTCCAGTGGGAAGACTCATCATTACCGCACAGCCCTTTTTATTTTTCTCTATTAACTGAATTCATCTTCTTTCCTATGCTGCCAATATAGATTCTGGATTGTTCTAATTTTCTTCCTTTATGTTCAGTGTCCCTTCATGGCGTAGGTGATCATGGCCTTCCACCTCGTCCTATCCATTGTTTCTCCTAATATATATTGGCCTATTATTTCTTTCAAACATTTTTCTGCCAGTTTAAGCCTATCAGTTATGATGTCACGCGCTGTTTTCTCATGTCTCTTTTTCCCGCTCTCTGTCCTGTAAGTATCAGATTTTCCATCCCATCCTCACTCATTACATGTCTTAGAAAGTTAGCTGCCTCTTTTTTATGCTAAAGTTGTTTCATTTTTGGTTCCACTTTCCCCAAAACCTCGTCGTTGCTCACATTTTTGGTCAATGGTATCCTCAGCATCCTTCTGCTGAACCACATTTCATATGTCAAGTAACCACCCAGAACTAGACCTATTAATGCATAAATTTTCATTTGACAACTGTTGAGAAGAAAACATATTGAATGCATCAAACTGCAACAAAAATTCTTCGAAATGACCACCCAACCCCCCGGAAGCTAAACAGATCAAATCAAACAAAAGGAGCATGTACATATCTCGGTTGCTTAACTCTTGCTTCCTCTCGGATATTTTCATCACACTGGCCCTTATTCCACAATTCTTTATTGTCTAAGTAACAGGTTGCGCACTTGAATAAATATAAATTTGATTTGACAGTGAAATTTTTGTATATTTTACGATATGAAATTGGATTCAAACTCTCTTCCAAGTATGTTTTCTTAGTGAAAATTTTAAGAAATATAGAATACTTATATATTATTATATCTGGTGTATTTTTTAATGTAACAGGCCATTGCGGATAAGGTGTCGCCCCACACATTTTCCAAAAGCATGATGGTACCTACGAGGTTTTTATAGTAATCCATAGCTTCTGCAACAATCTGTCGACATTCAGCATCATAGTGTTTTGATCAATTGACAAATACGCAATATTTAATTATTTAGTTTTAGGTCTTAATTAAATTAGACCATTACACAATTTCAATACAGTTATATTGTTGACATTTTGAATATTTAACCACGGTTTTTACCTTTCGCCTGAGAAAACCAGAAGTTAGAAACTGTGGTTACAAAAGAACGCGTTTACCAATGAAAAATATATATCAGGTGTATGACATTTTACAAAATAATTGATTTACTATATAAATATTCAACGAAATTTTATTTAAAATAATGAAGAAGGGTTAAATAATTTTTCTAAAAAATGTCACCCTAACACAAAACTTTGAAAATCCTTTATAAGTATGTTAGTAATATGACGTTATGGAGATGTTCTAGAATTTCCCATATGCTTCTACAAATGTCTAGGACGTTATAGATCCTTCTAGATCTTGTTTGTTTTTATTTGTACATTTTTATGTTATGCTATAGCCATAAAATGCCTAAGTACTCTCTAATTACATCATTAGCAAATTGAAAAATAAGGCTCCGGAAATATTTTAATTTTTATTCTTATTGCGCATATGGCAAAATGGATTTTTCGGTTTGACGTGACATTTACCAACAAATAAACCCAATTAATGCATTACGTTTGAACAAAAGTTTATCAATTAATAACACAGGAAAATAAGGTTACAAAAAAGCGGTAACCCTATATATATATATATATATATATATATATATATATAACAGAAAGTTAATTCACTAATTGTTTTTAAACGCTGACCCCTCCCCCTTAAAAAAGAAAAAAGTTTACGGATTAGATTCTAGCTCTAGTAACCTCTGTGGTTTTGGGGTTGCTCCCCCTGACTCCGTGTCTCTGTGTTTCTGTATCTTTGTGTTTCACTCTCTGTCTTTACTCAAAATATATAATGGTTGCAAGCTCCTCTTAATCAAGATTTTAGCCGCTGAAGAAAGTAACTGGAAAAATGTGTTATTTTTGTTCTCGTTTAATTTCACTATTGTTTTATTTTTGTACATGTAAATTTTATTTGACTCAGATAAACATTTTAATTTGAAGTTGGATTCTCTCTTTTTGAGTAAGGCTTTTTTTATTGACTCACTAGCAGTATAGCCCGGCTTTGCTCGGGTGTAATGAAAGCTTTAAAACTAATCCATGATCCAGGAGCTCAGACTCTTTGGACGTTGGCACGAAAGACTAAAAAGCAATAGTTGTTTCCAGTTAAAGCAAAACCGTAGACTGAAAGAAAAATGAATGGATATAATTCAAATTTTGATTTTCTGGTATCGATATCAAATAAGTTTTTTTTCGTTGTAAACTGAATTTTGAAGGCTAAATAAGTCATCCAAGTAAATGGTATCATGGCTGAGACTAAGAACTACAATTAAACTTACTTATAGTCAAACCCGAAGCAAAAACTAAAATAAAAGGGTTGAAAAAAATACAGACATACAGGTAGATTAACAGACACACACACAAATATCTTGCTTTTTATATATATATATATATATATATATATATATATATATATAATCAATTTCCTGCAGTATTGTAAGAACTGCAACCTTGAAACTTCTGAATATCGTTTCTTATGTCTTTGTCTATGAGTGTGTCAAATTTGATTAAAATCGGACCACTGCTTCTATAACCCGATTTTTCGATTAAATTTTTGATCTTCGATATTTATCGGGGGTACCTCGACACAAAACCTAGTTAAGAACACTCGCAGATGCTTATAATACAACTGTGTAAATTTTCAAGAAAATCGGTTCAGCCGTTTCGGAGACTATAGGTAACGGATACACACACAGACATACACACACATACAGAGACAAAGTTCCATTCATAAATAAGTTTAGATTATTGTTATAGTATGAAAGATTATTATTAGAAACCATTTCCTTGTATTTTTTTCAAATATATTGTAAGAGTCGTTCTATTTTTCTTTTTTCTTCCTCACAGACACACACTCTCTCTCTGTATCTATAACGCAGAAGATCGAATATATATATATATTCGATCTTCAGCGTTATGGCAAGTCATTTACTAAACCCTCGTCTGAAATATATCTATGATCTATTTATGTTGGTCTCGATTATACTAATTTTAAACGTAGTAAAAATTACTAATGCTGACAGGCTACTCCAATCACCCAGTTCATTCTCCCCTGCATTTATTGAACAAAACTAGAGGCACATCTATTGTTTGCTGTTTAGGAATGGTTCCCGGTTCTGATCCTCACCTTAGATCTTAATAGAGGTGCTTTCGTGAATTCTCTCTGATGTATGGAAACGGTGGCAACGTCTCTTCGTAGTGAGGGTAAGAGTTTAGTATTGTTATCGTTACTGTTTTCGACTGGTAATTACGAGCCCTAACTTTTGCGTATCCTATAAAGAGGCTGAATTGTCTGGACTATCCACATCTGTTTTCTCACCTAGAACAGAGGCTCTACTGAGTGATATTGTGTGTAACCCTCTCTCTTGTCTTCAAGTGGGGTTGATTGTATCCCAGCAGTCCTCTTAAAGAAATGTGCCCCCAAACTGTCTCCAGTCCTCTTCAAACTCTACAACTATTGCCTCTCTGTTTCCTGCTTTCCAGCTTGTTAGGAGTCTCCTTCTATAGTTCCTGTTTTAAAAACTCTGGACAACCTCCTGACTCCACTAACAATCGCCTAATTAGTCTTTTACTGCTTTTCAGCAAAGAGTTTGAGGATAATGTTGAAGCTCTTGATAATAACTGTGAAACTTAAGCTGGGGCTGTAGATATCTCAAAGGTGTTTTGACAGGCAGGAGGGTTTTTTGATTTAATTAAATTATTTCTATCAAATCGTGAAATGAAGGTCTTTTTGAAAAGACATTCTTTCATATCCTTTCATACAAAAGTGTATCTCCAAAGTCTCTATCCTAGGTCCGACGCTGTTTCTGATCTTCATCAATGATCTTCTTGATAATATCAGTTCCCAACACAGCGAACACATTTGAATGCTTTGCTCGCAAAATCACTTCCATCTCGACACTTGAATTATCTGGACTCCCCACACCTGATTTCTCACCTACAACTGAGGCTCAACTGAGTGATGTCTATATAACAACTTCTCCACTTTCTAATATAATTTCTAAGCTTGACTCTCATTAGTCATCGTCTTAAAAACATATTCTCCTGATGTTCTCCCTTGTTCTCTTCAGATTTTTGAAGTATATCCTGCTTTCCTGTTTGTTAGAAGTCTTCCTCTGTAGTTCCTTTTTTTAAAAACTCTGGAGAGCCCTCTGACATATTTAGTTATCGCCCTACCATCATTTTACATCCTTTTATTGACGTGATCGAGGCGATTATCAACGCTAAACTGGTTCCTCATCACAAATTATATTTTGACAAGCAGTATGATTTTCGCTTTGACAGTTCTACACTGATGTGCTTACGGATATCACTGAATATAGATACCAGGCTCTTAATAAGAACGTCGAAGCTCGAGCTGTTGCCAGCATAACTGGAAAGCGCTTGACAAGGTTTGACATGCTTGCCTTCTGCCCAAGCTAGAGCGCTACGGTATAACTGGAAGATTGTTCTGTTTTATCTAATCATTCTATCAAATTGTCTAATGAAGGTCATATGATCCCAAATCCTTTCATTCGAACACGGATAACTCTCAAGGTTCTATTATATGTCCTACGATTTTCCTGATCTTCATCAATAATATTTCTGATGTAAGTAGGCATCTAGGCAGATGGCCTCACCATTTACTGCCGTCTCAATAAGAAATCTGCCAAGGCTGACAAAATAAACCTTTCTGCTGCCATTAAAAAGAAATTCTGATATTTGATGGATTTGGGTAGGTAATGACTAGTAAATTTTAATCCTTCCAAAGCGAAGCTGCTCTCCTTTAACTTACATAGAGAAAATGTCCGACCTTCCATCAGTATGAATGACGCTAGTCTCCCAGTAAGTAACACACTGCGCCTCTTCGTCTTCACTCTCTCAGCCGTCATAAAGTGGAATGAATACATCGATTCAATATACAATATCTACAGCTAAGTACGTTGAGTCACTGTGTTGTGTCACGAAGTTGTTTTTGAGAAAATCAATCTTGCCCATTTATCCATCTACCATTCGTCTGTGAACTTACTCGTGCTAATAATTTGGTTTTTAGGTACCACACTTTTCCCATTGAAATAATTATATGTAACATCCACTTCTACTCAAACAGTTTATTTTCTCAAACTTCTCGCCCGTGGAACTCGTCTCCGTATATTTGCTTCTCTGTTAGCAGCAATTTCCAATAAATTAAATGTAACATCAATTGCCAACTACTTTAATCCCTTTATTTCTTCATTCTTTATTCAATACTCCTTGCAGCCAGTCTTTTCTCTCAATGTAACTACCTACACACTGTAGGTATTTGCGCCTTGCTTGGGATAAAATGATAAAAAAAAAATAACTCAAATGACGTTTGAAGTTTTAAAAATCATAGTTTGCAGACAAGCAATAAATTTGGGTGAGAGTTCAACAAGCGATATGTGTGATAAAGGAACTTCTAGAACAAAACTTGTGGTTAAATCTAGCTATTTCAATAGTGAAACGATGAGACGCACTCGCCAATCTAATATCCGTCACAATTCATGCTGCAGAGTAGAGCTCATTAAAAAATTAATTGGCAGATTTCTTACACTTGTTCGTGAAACATCTATCATCTCTTCGTCGTTGAAAAATGGTTGTATTGCGAATGGCTCCTTCATGGCCAGAAAGGAAAGGATACTCAAAATGGGACTCTCTAAAGGATGCGATGCTGACATCAGCAAACAACATTGCCCCAAAAGAAAATAGGCGCAGAAAGAAAAACGAGTGGATGACAGAAGAGATTCTGGAAATGATGCAAAGGAGGCAGAAAATGATATCAAGACATGGAATGGAGTACAGAGAACTACACAAGGAAATAAGAAGAAAGACAGGCTAAAGAGAAATGGCTCAATGACAAATGTGCAGAAGTAGAGAGATTGAGCAGGGATAATAAAGCAGAAATGCATAAGAAAATAAAAGAACTGACAGAATAAAAATCTTACTCTTCAACAGGATGTCTAAAATCTAAGGATGGAACAATCATTTTGGAGAAATAGGAAATACTCCAAAGATGGGAAGAATATATAAAAGATCTTTTCCACGACAAGAGAGAACAATCAGTAATACGCAAATATGAGGACGGACCGGAAATATTAAATATCTGAAGTGGAATCTGCAGTAGCCAAACTGAATAGAAACAAAGCAGCGGGACCAGACGGCATAGTCATAGAGCTGCTGATAGCTCTGGAAGAATTTGGTATAGAAAAAATTGCTAAAATAATAAATGAAATTTATAATAGTGGGGTTATACCAGATGATCTCAGCAAGTCTATCTTCATAGCACTACCTAAGAAGCCAGGAGCAAACAAGTGCAAACTCCACAGAACCATAAGTTTAATGAGCCATATCACAAAACTTATCGTCCGAATCCTGATGAACAGAGCGAGAAGCAGAATCAGACCAGAGATAAGTCAAGAACAGTGTGGTTTCGTTAAAGACACGGGAACAAGGAATGCCATATCTATCATTAGGATTCTCTCCAAAAGAGCAATACAAATGAAGAAGGACTTATAACTGTGCTTTATTGATTATACAAAGGGGTTTGACAGCATACGCCACAAAGAACTGATGGAGATGCTTGGCAGCCTGGACATATTTCGGAAAGACTTGAGAGTAATAAAGAATATTTACTAGCAGCAAACCACTTGTATATGGACAGGTAATGAATTGAGTAGATATACAAAGATAGAAAGGGGCGTAAGACAGAGATGCATCTTTTCACTGGATCTGTTCAACTTGTACAGCGAGAATATTTTGAGGACCCTAGAAGTTATGTCTGGATTCGTAATCGGAGGCCACAATTTAAACAACCTAAGGTACGCAGATGATACAGTGCTGATAGCAGACACAGAAAGGAAGCTACAAAACCTTTACAGAAGGTAGCAGAAGAAAGTAACAAGAAAGGACTAGAAATAAACTTCACGAAAACCGAATGCATGGTCATCAATGAAAAGGGCAGCCCAAAATGCCAAATACAGGTCAGGGATACCATAATCAAGCAGGGACAAAAATTTAAATACTTGAGAAGCGTTATAACAGAAGACGGAATGTGCGAAACAGAGACCCGAAGGCGAATTGGTATGGCGAAGGAAGCATTCCAGAAGTTGAGTAATATATTAAGAAACAGGACAACTTCGCTAGAAACTAGGAAGAGAGTTCTTGATTGCTACGTGCTGTCCGTCGTTCAATATGGAAGTGAATGCTGGACAATACCATCAAAGATAAAGGAAAAACTTGAAACAACTGAAATGTGGTTCTACAGAGGGATGCTGCGAATATCATGGATCGAGCATGTGAGCAATGATGAGGTCTTGGAAACAGAAAGAAAATTGGTTCAGCCGTTTCGGAGTCTATAGGTAACGGAAACTCACACACACAGACACAGAGAGAGAGAGACAAAGTTCCATTTATAAATAAGTTTAGATAGATAGATAGATAGATAGATAGATAGATAGAAAATCTTTACACACTTACCAGATTATATATATATATATATATATATATATATATATAAATTGCAACGTTCAGAACATTCTTTTAAACGAGTACTCAATAAAAAAATAGAGCAATGACTATTTAATATTTATTATTACTCGAGAACATGTGAAAAGTTACTACAGAATTTTACATCTTGTTTCGATATTAAAAGAACAACCTCTCATCATGCTTTTAAAAATAATGATATGTAAGTCTGCCAGATCTCACTCCTATGGACTTCTTTTTCTGAGGATCTCTAAAAAGTATATGTTGCTTTTATTACTCTATATATAGTTTTAGAAATATGAATAGTTTCCTCTCACGCATTTATCGAGCAAAACTTAACTGGAAATTGGCAGTTGTAGCCGATTTAAAAACCTAAACCAGATGAGATATACAAAAAAGAAATACGCTTCTAAAAATATACATTAATCATATAATATCTATACTGGAACTTCAGTTTCGCTGTTCGGATCTTCTCGCTGGTTTTGGTTACCTCATACCACTTTGTATTTAAATACAGGTTAGTTTTACAATATTATCAAACGCCATTTTCTATTTAAATACGAGTTGGCATGAGGTATAATGATAAAGAAACCAGACTGAAGGACTGAATGGTGAAATTAGAGTAGCGTATCCGATATTTGCATATTTTTTGCTATGTTAATTATAAACATCCTTGAATATATTATTATAATTTAATATAACCAATAAACTATATCAGTAAAGTTCCACTTATGATTTCATCACGATTTTAGTTGCTTCTTCGAATATTTCACCAATAAATTTATATTTTTTGGATGATTAACTCTGCTCACGATAATTATCATTGATTTTTGTTAATATAATCTTAAATTTATCTTTAATAATACTTTGTAATATTTTAAACGTATTTGTTTTGTATTTTTTTATTTCGTGTTAAAATGTATCAGAACATTTACTATTTCTTAGATTTCCAGCTTTAGTGATAAACTCACCGCTAAATACATATACTTTTTGCCGCATTTCTGGTATATCTTTCAGTTTAATTAAACTCATCATTGTACTATGGTTTCCTTCAAGTGTAAATTATAGAAACAAGATTTACAAAATGACTAATCTTGGAAAGAATGAGAAATTATTTTTTTGTACATGAAGCATAATCATTAAAAATATCATTACCTTCCAAAATATGCAGAAATTATTAAGAAACAGGAAATCTTTTCAGAAACAAAACAAGAGTGCTGATTAGATAGAGTACGCTGGTATTTAGGTTCATCTATCGTCCAGTTCACACTACACCCCGGTATTTTGAACAGAAATTGAGATTTATACATTCTTTGCTGTTTAGGATTGGGCATTATCCTCTTGCTTGGGATTAACTGATAATAAAAGAAAACAATTTCAGATTTTCACTTGTACTCAGGTTGCTTAGATAGTTATTTTGTTTTCAAAATTTTGAAAACAAATTAAGAGTCGAATTCGATTCAAAACTCGAAATAAACAATTCACAATTTTTTGACCAGGAGTCTTCTTGCTTCAATGTTATGTAAGAATTCGTACTCGAGTTGCTGAGATTGTTTATGTCTGTTGTTTCAATGTAATCAAACTAGAATTGTTAGAATTCTTGAATAAAGTATTAAGTAACTTATTTCATAAATATTTTTTTAATTTTAAGTTTTTCTTTCTTTTTCTTTTTAAGAGTTACTTAAGATTCCGTCAAATTAAAGTGCAACTACTTATAAATTAATTATTTAAAAAAATAAAAATACCACATTGCTTGCTGTTAAGACCCTTGACATCTTTTATTTACTTTCTGTAATTAGATGAACTAATTCAGCAATCACGAATTTTTTATTTTATTTTTAATAAAATATTTTTTCTTTTAAACCCTGGCTTGGTTTGTTCTTTAGTGGATGAAGTCGTCAAGATGTTTTGAAGAATTGTGGACTGAATACAATAAAAAAGAGGGTTCTTTAGCCTTGGTATTTTATTAGGTTAGAAAATTAGCATTATGATTATCAACTCAGGCTTCATGATATTTTGAAAGTTAATATATTCTGAATTCAGAGAGTTCTTTTATTTAGACTATCTTTCACCCAAGGCAAACTCTTTCATAAATTATTAATGCTGGAGAATATTTGGATTCATCCATTTTGCCAAAGGCAACGTACGCAACGAATGTAGCTAGAATTTGAACTCGGCTCTCGGTTTTCTCATTCCGAGCGGATATCCATTGCATCACAATGAACAAATTCACGACATTGTAGTGCTTAATGATATTTACTTGGAGCTGCTTAACACACAAAGTAGCATTTAACGAGAAGAAACGACTTTAATAGTAGTAGAAAAATGATTTTAGTAAAGATGACCTAATTGTAGGAAAGACAGAAACTATTCACAAAAGAATCGAAAGACTGGCATCCTTTCAGTTTCCAGGAAAGAACACTTGGCTGTGAGATGAAAAGAATGAAAGCAACCCAAAACCAAAGTAGTGACGTCTGTCATCAGCCAAGATACCCCTAATATTCGCTTATTAAAGTGAAGGGTCGTTCTGTCAGGAAGGCTTTTGAACAAGTTTTGGCACTCAATTTCACCCAGGTCATCAACTAGAACTCACACATGCGAACCATCACTAAAAATGCTGCAAGAATGATCTGTACCGTGTAGCGCTCCAAATTGTGGTTTCTGAGGCAGGAGGAAAGAAGACTTGGAAAATCTGATACTCACTGGACTAAAAGAGATCTGAGGCAAAAGTATACCATATTTAGTGAGATTAAACAAAACGGATGGCGGAACAGGGATTAGGAGAAATAAAAGAAGTAGAAAGTTTATTAAAAGCTACAAAGAATGGGAAACGGTGGAGAGCCATGTCACTTACGTTCTGAGGAGACACTACGCATTAAAAAAGAAATACCTAATTCATAAGCTTTTTATATGCTTTAGCCAGATCAAACAAAACTAGAGTACTGATGCCATATCTAGGTTGGGGTTGGTCAATCATCATTTTTTCAGTCTTGAGAGAGTTTAGAAGCCTCTTTTGATGATACATTATTCGCCAATCGGTTTTCTAACTTATGACACATTGCAAACCAATCGCTATTCCATCTCCAATGCAACAGTAGATTTTCTGATGTTGTACATAACTTAGTTTCATAGTTTTGACCTTCAGAGCTAAGACGCACCACCCCACACTAGACCAAGTACACTAGGATGAACCATTCAAATTGCTTTCGTAATTAATTAGTAAGAAGTATCCTTCATTCGGATAGCTTCTTCCCAAGAATCGCTACTTTGTGGGACATGCTCTCGAGAGTATGCTTCTCTGATAAAAAAAATTATTAACCGCTTCAAGTTTAGAATTATCCACTACGTTTCTTGCATATTCTCCACTTCTTACTCTTCCTCTTAGGATCATGCTACAAATTAATTCAGTAACCAACTCTTTTACGTGACTTTTAGGTGTTGTATTGAATGATGTGCGTTGTGGTGCCGAGGATATCGCTTCGGAATGAGAAATCAGGGAGCCAAGTTCGAATTCACGGTGAATTCCTTGCATTCAATTACGCGCAAATACCCTTGGGAAAGGTATTAATCCGCCTCTTCCCTCCAGTTATTGGTTAAATAACAGGACAGATTGAGTTCTATATCCTTGGCTGACAACCAGTCTACCACAGAAAGTAATGGCAACCTACTGCGGAATAATCTTCTGCCGAGTCAGTCATGTCTCTTTTGAGACATGATCGTCCAAGCGTGTAACATGTATGGTACTTATGAATGAAAAATTAATAGAAATGAATTTGAACGCAAATCACAGTAAATTAAATAATGCAGCAATCATTTTAAGAAAACCATTCCGATAAGAAATTTTCGTTTAACTTCTTTGTGGTTGATCAGAAATTTTAGAGCCAATCAATACTTAGACGTTCTTCAGATATTTAAACCGTACGAGAATTAATCTGTGTGTCCGGCCTATTGGAAAGTCAGTCAGTTATTTAAGTGCCATACTTGAAACAAGCTTGATACATAATTGACTAAGGATTTTTCCCATAGTATGTTGCTATTTTTTCTTCGGTAGACTGGTTACCAAACAAGAATATAGGACTCAATATGTCCTGCTTTTCAAGCTATAACTGGAAGGAGAAGAGATAACTTATTATCTTTCCCAAAGCTACTTGTGCGTAAGTGAAAGCAGTGAATTTAACTAGAATTCGAACTCGGCTCTCCGATTTCTCTTTCCGAGCGGATATCCATTGCATACACTTTTTCTATTGCGCTGATTTCTGTATAAAAACCTTTGACAAAATCGAGCAATCAATGTTTTCTCCATTATCTATGGTTGATGATAGATTTTGCCATGGGTGGAAGCTAGTCTAGATGAAAGGAACTCTCTGAATTCAAACGACATTATCTTTCACATTGTCATGAAATTTGTGCTCATGATCGCAAAGCGAATGTTCTGACCAGTCAAATACCAAGGCTAAAGAAGACTGTTTTTCTTACATTCAATCCATAGCTGGTGGGGAGGGAGAAGAAAAGTACTCATACCACTCCCACGGGTATTTTTCTGTAACGAAATTGGCTAGAATTCGAACACAGCTCTTCGATTTATCATTCCACGACAATAGACATTCTGAAATCATCTGATCAATTTGTTGTTGTTGTTGTTGTTGTTGTTGTTGTTTTTCTTCTTCTTCTTCTTCTTCTTCTTCTTTTTCTATGTGCTGTGTCCCTTTAGAACGTAGGCGATCCACATCTCCCTATCCCTTGTAGCTCTCAACAGCCTTTCTCTTGTTACTCTTCACAAACGCTGCTTCGCCTTCCATTTACTCATGCTCATTAAGTATGTCATGCATTGCTTTCCCCTGTCTCTCTTTCACCACTATCTGTCCTGTCAGTATCCGATTCTCCAAACCCTCTTTCCTCATTATTTGTTCCAGAATTTCAGGTGTCTTTTCCTGATGTTAAATATGAGTTTTCTTTTCATTTCCATCCTCTCCGATTCTTTATCGTTGTTAACATGTTCGCTCCATGGTATCCTCAGTATCTTTCTGTAGAACAATATTTCGGTTGCTTCAATTCTTTCCTTCATGAGAATATCTATCAATCGCTCACATACTGAAGGACATATATCACATAACAATATAGTAATCTATTAAATATTTCCAATAAAATTTTCCTGTCTCTCAATACTCTACTCAGCCTTCAGATCTCGGTGACTTTATTCCCAGGTATTTAAATTTCTGTGCCTGGTTGATTTCAGTATCCACGACTTGTTGTTAATATTTCGGGCTCTATTTTTAATGTTGTCCATGCATTCAGTTTTCCTGTAGTTTCAGTTTAGTCCTTTCTTTTAGCTTTCTTTAGCTACCTTCTGTAGAAGGTCTTGTAGTTTCCTTTCCGTGTTTGCTATCAGCACTGTATCATCTGCGTATCTTTGTTACTTCATTTTCAAACTTCCTTTCTTAAACATTACGCACCTGAACGAAAACTGAAAAAAGCGAGAAGCGGAAATGGTATCGTATGAACTTCAAACACACAAAGTAAAATTTCAGTTGTCTGAAAAAAATAAGTATGTTAACGATTAACTGACAAGGCACTTGATATCTAGCTCATTTATTTCATTAAATATTAAAGATTCTTCTTATAAACAACCTTTATCTTATCAATTAACCTGACGTCTTGTTGAAAAGAAGGCTCTAAATTAAATCTTCTATGCCATTAAATATATCTTTCTGCAGCTGAAGCAATATATTAAATTAAATGTTTCAATGCTTACGATAAAAAAAAGATACCAAGTAATCGAATCTCTGTAAGTTGCTAACTTATAAAAATTATGTATATTTTTGACCGAGATTCACTATCTTGGGTCAACTGACGCTCACCTACAATCGGCTTCTTACATCTTTCATTACCCGTCAATACCCACCTCTCTCTTTCAATCTTCCGAAGATTTTTTTCATACTTGAACAGATAGGTTAATATTTTACTGATAAAGCCATAGAGTATCCCTTATATCCGTGAACCTAAAACTGGTCACTTCGACATGTCCACGAGAGACACCTGGTCATTGAAAGTAGCCATCTCTTGACACAGTATTCATCCAAGCTGCGGAAAACAGAAAATGAAAAAAAATATTACTGACCTATCAACACCGGATGGGTGCTCTCTCCCAATGATTTACGTCGTAGATTGTCGTTCGTTTATGGAGAAACAAGATGGGCGGTCGGATAGTGGCAGTCGAAAAATGACGATAAACATGGCGGGCGTGCCTGATCTTACATACTCAAAAAACTTAGCCGTGGCTGGGGTAGAGCAGGAAAGGTGGGAGACGTAATAAAATAAATCATTCTCTCATTTTATTCTTGAAGCATCTATAACGTACAGCCGGTCGGTCATTTTCAAGTCCTTAATGTCCTAGTTTAGAAGTTTTGTTTATTTTTTTCGATTTACCTTTCATACATAAACAAATACTCGCATACAAACACATACGCATATAATACATGTTTTTTAATGACTGCAAACAATGAATTCTTTTTCATGTTTTAATTAAATATTCTTGTTTAAACACAAGCGAATGTATTTTTGGATATAAATATTGTCCATGGGTTTGGAATCTACAGCATTCGACCATATTTCTAATCGTTATGGAAGCCATAAATAACATTTGTAGTTTCCCGGTAAGTTGACGATGGTCAGAAAATAGTTATTACCAAAAACAATATGTACATCCCTTACTAAATACAAGCATACATTGATTCATACTTCAAAGAAAATACCTTGTCCTTATATTTCCGTCTCAATGAAGATGTGCTAAGTATCACACACACACACACACACACACACACACACACACACACACACACACACACACACACACACACACACACACACACACACATATATATATATAAATTCTCCCTCCGTCTAACCAGCGCCCATAGCTCAGAGGTAGAATCGCCAACTGACACCTATTCGGTCGGGTTTCAATCCTGGGTAAAAAGCAAACAGATGTCTAACCATACTGACTGAGCTGTGCTACAGCAAATTAGATCTGTCTGCTGATGACTATATTTATTTATTACAAATTATATTTTAGAACATGTACATAGTTTTTTTTATATATATCCACTACAAATATATACATTTGCTTCGACATTGAAACTTCAATGTCGAAACAAATGTACGATTTGTAGTGGATATATATAAAAAATTATGTACGTGTTCTAAAATATAATTTATAATAAATATTCACAGCTCTATATATTATATATCGAGCACTGTTTTAAATTAATGTTTTGGACGTTGTAAAAATTCTTTGTAAAAAATATATATATATATGAAAAAGTTCGAGAAGCCGTGAAATAAAATTATTGTTATTATTATTACTTGATTTTGTATGATATATTAAGTGCCTATAATGGTATTTGTGTCACTACAGGTGTTTCGAATCTAAAATTGACTCTCTTCAGGCGAATAAACTTGTGACTTTACTTATCGAGATCCGTTTGTTTTTCTGATGGCCAAAATATCGTGTGTATACAGATAAGTGCTGAGCAAGTCAGAAAGTTCATATGCGTGCGTGTTTGTTCACCTTTTATTTTTGTTTTGTTTTGATATTTTTTTCACACTCTCAAGTTAAAACTCTTCCGTTTGAGAAGTCAGACACATTTCGTTGGTCATAATGTTTTTAGACTGACCTGCGAAATTTGATTTTTCTTTATACTTCAAATTTGTTTTCACCGATTTTGATTCAGTTTTACTCTACGGGTCATCTAGTTCTTTTTTTGTTTTTGGAATACTGTTTTTTGCAATGGTTCGGGATTTTTTTATTTAGAGCATTTGTATTTAGTGTGTCTGTGTGTTCGTCTTCGGTGTTTGCTGTTGTTTTGTTAAGGGAAGGCTTTTATTTTTTTTATAAATATTTCTTTCTGCAGCATGTGCGTGTCCTAATCTGCATTTTTTTGTAGTGTGTTTAAATGAGATCGAATTGAGCTCCGTTGAGAGAGATATAGCGACAGTCTTCGAGTCAGTTTCGTGGTGGTATGGACGATATAATTATTTATGAAATTAAGATCAAGAACGTAATTCTTCAAAGGACATGTGAATTCGTAAACAATGTTGGTTCAGTCTATTTTGGATCTTTTAGGTGAATTGCTGTTTTTGATAATGAGATTAGCCGTTTAAAATTTTTAAAGATGCGGTTTAGGGTTTTTAAATTAATTTAAGTTTTTGTTTAAATCGACGGGAGTTACGTATTTTTTAATGATGTTTCGGAGTGAATATTCTTCCTGTTTATAATTACTATGAATTTGTTTTTTGTAGAAGATATCAATTTTATTATTATTATCGGTGTCTTTACTGTTTTTATCACTCAGGTTTGAAAGAAAAAATCTAATATGGTATTCAATCAAATAATTTGGAAATCCACTGTTGACGAGTGTTTGTTTGGCGTTATGGAGTTCTTTGAAGAATAGTGATCAAGAGAATGAATTCTCGTAGACTCTTGTGAGAAAATTTTTAATGACGCCACGTTTATGTCTAAGATGACATTGACAAATGAAATTAAGGTGACTGGGATTTTTACTGGTGGGTATTTTTTATAGAGAAGTAATGAAATTATTATTATGACATTTCACAAGGGCGTCTAAGAACGGGAGTGTATTTTTTGGGTAAGCTCATATTTAAATTTGACGGAAATTTTTTTCGAATGCAGCTTTCAGATTGTCGATTTCGCTTTTGTCTGAGCAAAATATCATCTACACAGCGGACGTATATTGAGGGTTTGGTAACTTTTGGGACATGTAAAGGTAAAAGTAACATAGTCCAAGACGATTTCACGTCCTTACGCCGTTAGTTTGTGTGTAAATGTGGCCTTCATGATTGTTAAATGAAGTCTGGCTAGTACAAGCGAGAAGGAATTTTTTGAAAGTATGGGGATTGATAGCTGATGGTTATATTGAAGTATGTTTATGTACGGAGTTACTGATTATGTCGATGGTTTCAGCAACCGCGACGTTAGCGAAAGAGTTTTCTACGTCAATGGATGCGATGTTAGGGGTTGGGAATATAAAAATTGAAGAAATACGTGAGTTGACTTGATACTGTAATTTGTAGGTAGGTATGGTGTGATAGTATCATTTAGGAATTTAGACGATTGGTATATGGAAGATTATGGTTCGTAAGAGGGATCCAGTTTATATATTTAGACATTAGCATATAGATGTCCTGGTTCATAATCGCTAAGGATTTTGTTCATTTAAAGGATCATATAACATAATTATTAGAAGCTATGAGTTTGTTAACGTATGTGTTAAGAGATTCGGTGGGGTTCCTGTTTAGTTGTGTGAATTTTGATCGATCGTCTAGGAGGGGTTGTAATTTTTTCTGGTAATCTAGTTTATTCAAAATTCCGTAAATGTTGGATGTATCACCTCGTCAGATGACGATTTTACAGTTGTTTTTTAGTTGTTTGGCAGCATTTGTGAGTTTTGTTGGAAAATGGTTGGATGTTATGTGAAAAACGGTCGACAAGTGTTGACAAGTAGGATATTTCTCTTGTATACCACTACGACATTAACTCGAAGACTGACGCCTCATCTCTCTCAACGGAGCTCAATTCGATCTCATGGAGACTTACCAAAACTTAACTGGACCATACTTGTTAACAACACAAATATCATAGCATCAGCCCCATGCAAAAAAAAAGGCTAAAAGTAATGGAGACCTTATTCATAAAAATGAAAAACCCAACGCTCAACAACATCAATTACTAACACGCTAACAACATGCTGACCGTGTTCGGTACATTGCACAAACTACTACTCCACATGATGCATAACACCACTTTTTTGTTACACGTAGAAAAACATTCATCATTAAAAATGGCTAAAGGTATTGCCGAAAGCGCTCAAATATACAAAATACTTGGACAACATTTATATAGTTTATGTTATCAAAAGAAAGAAATCATTAGATAACATAAAAAATGACGTGAATCCTTAAGAATCACACCGTGTCTGTCATGTATATATATATATATATATATATATATATAAGGATACATAGAACTCTAGGAGTATTTCTTCTTAACTAAAATGTATACTTCTTACCAGAAGTAAGCAGTCTAGCTATAAATATGCCAGTTTTCCTTAGACATGTATGAACACCCCACATCCTCTAATATTTAATCTATATTTTAAATTTTCAAAGTCGACCTTTATTCTGATTATTTAACTTAAGTACCCACCCATAAGAGCTAAATTTTCTGTCTCCCCTGCTCGACAGTAATTCTTTCATAAGCAAACGTATTGTTTTCTATTTTCAAATGTAAATCATTTTCACCAAAGTTACGTAACACTACCTGATGACGAGATACAACCGATTTGGAGTTAATCGGAGTTTCTAATTTTAAGCCATCGGCGCATGCCTGCGCGATAAAAAAAAATTAGCGTGTTATATATATGCGCTGTATACACACGCCAGTCATCGGCAGAACTCAATTCATGACTAAAAGTTAATGCGTAAATCGCAAAAATTGAAAACTGTTTTCAAAAGTTTGCTCTATAGTTCCAACTGAGTGTATTTGTATATGAAACAAGAATAATAAAAAAAAAGTAATGAGAAGAAATTGTATTATACGACGCGTGACGCGTTTCATCCTCTGACGAACATTATCAAGGCAATGATAAAGTACCTCAGAACGCTTTCATGTAACTATAGTTTTCTTCTTGTCTGTTTTTTATTCATATATATATATATATATATATATATATATATATATATGTATATATATGTGAGAAAAATTAAGACAGACGCGTTATTTCATGGTGAATCGGAAGTAGCCGATTCACCATGAAATAACGCGTCTGTCTTAATTTTTCTCATATTTGCTCTATATGCATTTATATGCATATATGTTTAGAGCTCTCTTAGAGAGTTATCCTACCACTATATATAAAGGATACTCCTTTGGATTCTTCTATGCCCACACTGCATGATGATATATTCACACATTCCCTGATAACGTACACCTCATCTCCCTTTATATTTTCCGACCGCATTTTCGTTTACGTTTTGGGTTGATGGATCCAGTTTGATTCTTCGCCTTGATGACTGAGATTTGAAACGCTGACACCAACAATATCTGTGATCTCTCTGTAAGGCTTGTCAGTGTGTTCTTACAGCGTTACAATTTTCGGACGCATCCTTGGAGTAACGTCGAAACAACGACGTAGGATAATTAATCGATAGTCGAGTCAATAGTGTTTGGGCGTTATCAAAATCTGATGTAATCACGGATGACACAATGTTTTCAAGGCCAAAAAATTTTCGTCATTAGCTCCGAAAATAGAACTCTCTGCAAAATTATTTGAATGCTTTCTCAGCGACAAAGATAAATCTAAATAACTATTAAAAAAATAACAACAGACTCATAATGACACAAATTACGGTTACCAATGCTGGTATTGTATTCCTCAAACACCTAAATATTCTACAGAACCAACTATAAGAGAAAAATCTTAGAATCCTAGATGCTATCATTATGCAAAATAAACAACTCATATTAAAAAAAATATTCTTCACCAGAGGAGACTCTGTCTTAAAATTAAAATGATATAATTATTTCGAGCATATATGATAATATTATTAAGAATAAATTAAAACAATTAAAATAAAATTAATTAAATCGCATTCATTTTTGTCTGACCTCGTTCCCAAAAGCTGTTACCCATGATGTCACACCAAACCATTTCAAACCTCTAGTTTCCCAATGAAGTAAACAAAAGTCTTCTAACCACCACACAGATACCACATTGGTTCTTGATAATGATTACGATAGTCGAAAGTACTTGATCAAAAAAAGCAAAATTTTAACTTCGGACAGTTTTTCCACAACTTCGCAGCACTTTATTCGAAAATTGGAAAGAAAATTAAACAGACAAATTTTTCTTTTTCTCTTGTTAAATCAATATATATATATATATATATATATATATATATATATATATATATATATATATATTTAGTAATCCGAAGACAGATCAGTGTCGCTGTATCACAGCTCATGTGTATGGTTATACTACGATTGCTTTTAACCCAGGATTGAAACCCGATCGAATTGGCGTCAGTCGGCGAATCTAACTCTGAGCTATGGGCGCTTGGTAGAAGAAGGCAGATATTTTAGCGCGTATATTATCATTATACATGCCCAATAGCTGAGAGTGTGCTAATTTATTGCTGAATGAACGAATGAACGATGGGTATTTGCTAGAGTAGCTACTGTTTTTCAAAGTCTAACATTTTTCAAGAGAGCTCAATCAGTGTGTGAGAGCGTATATATATATATATATATATATATATATATAAACACAAATACACTCATACACACAAGCACACACATACACATACACACACATATATATAGACATACACAAACATACACGGACACGCAGATATATATACACGCAAATAACACATGCATATATATATATATATATATATATATATATATATATATATATATATCAACATTCTTACCTGGAAAACAATATGTGCATATGCCTACTAATACATAAGCCCACATATAAACCTACATAGCAGGATTTGTACGTAAACAAAACCATACGTAAACAAAACCAGCAGAAAATTATATACAAACTGTTAAAGGTAGGTACTAATTAGAAAATCAGAATCCATGCGAAAATAATTCCTAAAGAATCATAAAATGTATTTAATATTAATTTGGCAGTCTTTGCTATAATATATACTTATTAAGAACTATCCATATGCTATGTGCTAGATTAAAAACTGTCAAAAATTAACAGTATCATCTATGTTAGATTAAATATCTCATAGCGATAAACCTTTCAGTTTATGTTAGATTAGATATTAAGCAAATGTAAATACGATAATACATTTCAAATTAAATACCTAGCAAATATTAATTTGACAATCTATGTCAAATGAAGTACGGGTAAATAACAATTTTCCTCAGTGAAAATATACATATATTCATAATATTACAAGCCATATTTTTAAGTAAATTTGAATTACGTCTACAGTTAACTGTAAGTTCATTTCTCTGGTTTAGCACGTTAACCATATACATAAATCTGATGATTTCTAACTTCTCCTTAAGACAAAGATAAAAAAGTGCACGGAGGAAATTACAGGTTCGAGCCTTTGTAAGTAATTTTAATTTACCAACAATGATTTTTTTTCCTTTTAAATACAAAAAGTATTTGGATAATGAAGCACTGCATGTATAAGAACTATTATTAAAAGCTAGAACATGCTGGTACCAGCGGATTTTGAACTTGCTTTCAGTAGACCCGTTATAAAGCAATTTAATATCAGGATTTTCAATGTTGCTACTTTTGTAGCTATATTATAACATATTATTCAAGTGTAGCAATTATAATGCATTATTCAAGTGTAGATATTATAACATATTATTCAAGTATAGCTACTTTTCTAGTGATATTATAACATACCTTTGTAATGATATTAAAACATATATATATATATATTAAAATAAACTCAGAAAATTATATATGTCGTGTGGCCATTTCAGTGAGGAAAACTATCACTTCTTTAGAAAAAAAAATTATTATGCAAATACAGTACAATATTTATTTACCGGAAGATTGCTCAAAAAGAAATTCATATACCAAAGTTTATATGAAAGAAAAGAAATAACGGGAGGAGTGTTAAAAGAGAGTAAATCATGTTAGAAGGTTCTCGTCTAGACATTGATACGCAGAGTAGGGAAGAAGGTGAAAAGAAAAGAGAGGGGTCGAAAAGGATTCAATATTCGACTTTGAAAATGACACTCCTCCAATTATTTTTATTTATTTTATCTAATTTTTTCTTTCTTTCATGTAAACTTTTTGTACAGGAATTTCTTTTTGAGTAAACTTTCGGAAAATGAATTTTGTCGCTGAGGAAGCGAGATTTTTCATCGCTGAAATATCCATAAGACATTTGTAATTTTCAGAGTTTTGTTTGGAATTATACATATTTGACTCTGTAAATAGACAATAGTATTTACATCGAGCCCTCTACCTGGATCATTTTGAATATTAATGAAATTAATACTAATAAGATCTGTTTTGGGATATATATATATATATATATATATATATATATATATATATATATTATATATATATGTATGTGTGTGTGTGTGTGTGTGTGTGTGTGTGTGCGTGTGTCTAAAACATGTTGAAATAAATTTAAACGATTACTTTCTTAAAACTAGGCATTGCAGTAAATCCAGAAATTGTAGTAGAGTCAGACTGTTTGCATATGTTTGTGTCGCATGCACCATAGGTAAGTTGAGCCAGCTTCCTCCCCGCTGAAGAAAGTTTCTATGGGATTTTTTTAAGGACAGGGTCCCAAGTCCTACTCTGATATTTCACCCATAACTGGAGGAAAGGGACGGATTAATACTTTTCCCAAGGGTACTAGCGCGTAAGTGAATGCAGGGCATTCAACTGGATTTCGAAATCGGCTCACTGATTTCTCTTTCCGAGCCAACATCCACTGCACCACAGCGCACATTCGTCAATAAACGAATCTAAGTACTGCTCAGGCTCAACATTGCTTACCTTCGGTGATCGAACGGGATCCGGTGTATTCAACGTGTCTGCATATGGACAGAAAATGAACTGTGAAGTTGTACAAAATTAGAAAAAGACTCAAGACAAATGTTCTGTTTACAGTCAGACAGTCAGATACACCCTGTACAAAGCCCGGCGGACTCTTGAGGTAGAGGTTTACTTTAGAAGGCTGTTTGTACGGATAGGATGGGAAAATAACTGTTAACTGTTTCCTTGAACAGGTTATGATGGTAGTGATTGGGTAAATCTCTTCTTTAAAATCAATTCCACAGAGAAGTAAAAGCTATTCTAGCGGAATTTATTTCTCAGAGATGGAATATAGAGGCAATGTGGGTGGTTTACTCTTATGTAAGTGGAATGCCGATTTCTTGACGTGAATGTTAGGCCTGGCAAAACCAAGGAATATAGTTCGGCCAAGCACTTTCCGTGAAGTTAACAATAGAAAAGCGAGTGACTTACCACATCCGCCTATGAGTGATACGTTAACGGTGAGGAATAATTCGTCACCAACAAGGACTCGGAGACGTTTTTGGACACTATCGACTGGAAAGTGCAATTTGGGCAGCTCCAGCCGACATCTCAGAACAGTACTCCATTCTTAGTCGGATCTAGTGTAAGTAAAAGATATAACGTGGACTACTGACTCACCGGTAGAGGATGACGACTATTTTATTTGCATCTTTAGCGATGGCTTGTATGAGCGAGTTCGATTTGAGGTCAGGTGTGAGCTTGTGGTTTAATAGATGCTCAAGACACAGTGCCTCTCTGAGGAGACATTATGATTGGCGGTCGTTCGGAACCGATAAACGATGTTAGATTGTAGCTAGTTTGGTTTTCGAGTCATTGATTTTTTTTCACATCATATCAACATCGAGGTCATTCTAAAGAAAATACGAGTCCCGCGAAAACTTATTAGTGAAAACAGTAAATTAGTAACAACATGAAATCTGCAGATAAAAGCGTAAATAGCCGGAACCCCTGCATAATGTAGTCAAAATAAAGCTGAAAGAATGGATTGACGATATTTTTTTATATCGTTTCACCCCAAGCAAGGTGGCAATGTCACTACGACACAAGAGATTACAGGTAGTGAAAGAGAACGAGAAGACGTCAGTGAGGAGGAATAAAGAAAACTTAATAAAGAAAGAGGGTTCAGTTAAACAGAAAATGCCGATTGGTGATGCATTTAAATTTTAGAATATTGTAGTTGGCAGAGATAAAAAATAAAATGGGAAGAGATTTCCGTAAGCGAGAAATGAGAGAATATAAACTATTAGAATAGAAATGGAGCATGTATCAATTTAGTTTAATGGTAAAACGGTGTTGTCTGAAAAATATATGTATTGTTGTCAGAATGATAGTCTGCCAAGATGAGAACTAAGACTTGGAGATATCAAAATCAAAACTGCAAAGAAGTTTAAATATCTAAGATGTGTTTTAAGAGATCACAGTATATGTGACACAGGAATCTGAGGAATAGTGAAATAGATTTTTAGAAAAAATTAGCAACATAGAAAAAACAGGAAAAACTCATCAGAAGCAAAAGAGCACTTTATGTATTATAAAATATTAAACCTCCTACAGGAGAATGTATGCTGAAAGAAGAGATTTGAAGCAACAGAGTTGTGGCGCTGCAGTAGAATGCTGAGAATACAATGAACGGAGAATGTAAACAACGACAATTTATAAGAATAATGGAAGCGGAAATTTTGAGTATACCTAGAATCACAGAGAGAGTCGAAATTTCTAAACATAATGAGTAAACAGTTTTGGAAAATTTGATACTCACATGACACACTAAAGACAAATTGAAGACAGGTAAACAACGAGTAGCATTCTTAACTACCTTGGGTGGTTGCTACAGCGAGGCGGATATATAGTAAAAAGACAAAAACAGCAAGGAGCTACAAAGTATAGAAAATTGTGAAGAGCCCTTATCACTAACGTCCTGAACGAACACGGCACATAGAATAATATAAAATTTTGAAAATGAATTTTTAATAGCTTCTATTTGAAATTAATATGTTTACTTTATTTTGAGCATTTTTCTCTTTATGGTGTTAAAACTCTTAAAACTGCCGCAGCGCTTCGAATAAGCGAGTTTGGTGAACATTTTCCAGCACCTACTTGACAGTTACGGGCTAAGATTTTTATTTCCCCTAATTTCCATCGACTTTATTTACTTTATTTCTATCTATGGCTTTCATCGACTTCTTTTGCGTTTACTGCTTTTGTATACATTATGTAAACTTTTTCCTTTTAGTGCAAGGCCAGGCGACCTCAAATGACACTAAAATAAGATATTTTACGCTATACTTTGTGGGGCTCCTTATCTGCTGTAACTGTTTGATTTGAGTTCATTCGTATTAGAAACACAAATTTATCATCAAGAAAATATGTTCTCAACTAATATGCGAAATATCTTGAAACGAATTAACATTAACTGTGGACTATATGCTATAAAATAAATAATAAACACAAATAACATCTGTTATACTGTTGGCATTTTGTGCCAAGAAGACAGCCATCGAGAAACGTACACTGAATTCGCCGAAATCATTTGAGCGCTGCAAATCAGAAAAACAGAGTCTTTTCTCGAAAATCCGGAACGACGTGCTTGTGATGTAAATGATAGCGTCTCGAAACAAAAAAATCTCTATGCTGTGTTTTAATTCTAGTCGAGTTAGTCTAATCACTTTCTCGCAAATCACTTTGATAGGGATATGAAGCTTTATCTACTCCCCAAATATATGGATTAAACAGAGAATAGACTCTGCGCTTCTGCTTTGGCTAGAAATCAGTTTATAAAAACAAAGACACTGAATTCCTAAAAGCCAGGTAGATGGAACCTGTTAGCATGAAATTACGTAGCGTTTAATGAAATAAAACTATCCACAACAGAGACTAATCACCCATGAAACAATTTGATTAAAGAACCTTCACAAAGTTGCATTATGAGCAAAGAGGCACTAGGTAGATAGCATTTTTTATAATGCATTCCATTAAGCATTCTTTATATATATCACAGGTATAACATACAGGTGATAATCTAAAAGATACCGATTTTTAAAAATTGATTAAGAAAGGATTTGCAGAGGGATGCACCCTCTCTCATTCAGCAAAATGCACCTAGCTATGGCATCGACTTACTAAGTGTTCTGAAATCTTTACATATTTGATGAGCCGTGCCCCCACGATAGCTATCAACAACCCCTTCCTCTCGATTTTTATAGGCATATGATTTTGTGTGAGAACAGAACCCCCCTCTCACTCTCTCTCACTCTCTCTCTCTCTCTCCGTCTCTCTCTCTAGCGTCTTATAAAGACTCATCTAAAATCATGTTAAGTTAGTGCCTACAATATTTATTTTATATCTCTAGTACTTTTCGTGAATCAATTTTGCGCAACTTAGGCTAATGTTACGATGGAATATCTTAATATACTTGTTTGTATCAATTAATGGGTAAACACAGAAAGCAATAAAACGAAGGGGTGAGCAATCAATGAAGTGTTTTGCCACTATGGAATCATCATTAACTTGACATGTTGAAATCTGGAATTTTCCGCCACTCACGAACTGTAAAAATGTTCCCAAAGAGCCAGAAACGAGTCACCATATCAAACTGAAACTTGTCAGGCTTCCAAATTACAATTAATAAAGTTACAATTCTTGTGTCCGGTGTTGTGGTAATATCAGGGTCATAGTGGTTGTTGGAGGTTGAGAGTTTTATTCTCCCATGCTACTTAAAAGCTGAATTCATTTGCCGAATATGCAATTTGTACCACCATTTTTGTATTACTTCAACCGCAAGAATTTAATAAATGCACAAAATTGCAAGAGGTTACTCAGTGCAAAAGAATATGAGAAAAAGAATATCGTTATTAAGGAAAGAGAAAATAAATTAAATGGAATTAAGTATCAAAAGATAACGATTGATAGTACATTTAAAATTTTGAAGATCAAACTTGGAAACAAGGGACTGGAAAAGATAACCATAAGCAAGCTAGCAGTTTTAACAGTAAAATGGTGACACATAACCACCAATCTATTCAGCCAATCAGTGAAGTATCATACGTGATACACGCTTTGGCGATCATGTCTCGCAAGAGACATGACTGACTGGGCAAAAGATTATCCCGCAGTAGGTTTTCATTGCTTTCTGCAGTAGACAAGTTGCCAGTCAAGTCTATAGAACCCAATCTGTCCTGTTTTTTAACCCATAACTAGAGGAAAGAGACGGATTAATACCTTTCTAAGGGTATTTGTGCGTAAATGAATGCAATGAATTCAATTGGAATTCGAACTGCAAACCTTAAATTCAGAAAGTCGAGGTACCAAATAAATAAGCCGATTCGAACAATTACTATGAAGATATTTATCGTGAAGTTGATTTATGGCAGTGTGAAAGGGGTTGAAGCCTTGATTCTTGGTCAGAATCACTAACATTGAATATTCTTCTTTGGGTTTTTTTCGAGAATCTCTAAATATATAGAAGGAGCAGCTTCCCAGATGTTACCGCAATATCTAATGCACGAGCGAACGGTATCGTTATAAAGGTGTAAGACAGATTTTGGTGAGAAATTGATTCAATATATTTTTCTACTTCATATCCGTAGAAAATATGAGTCCAAGGAAACTGAAAGTGTTCATATCCTAGATTTTCGCAGAGTGTATGTTGATGGTAGGCAGTGAAGTCTCTCTGCGTTGATGAAATGAAATAAATGTTCTTTTACATGCGTTAACATTTAAAAGCTATTCATTGCCCTTGTTAACAATTGATTAAAGTTGCTTTCCTAGAGCAGTTGCCAATTTAACTTTTTCTGATCTATCGAGCCTTCTACTGAGACTAGGTACTGACACAAAGAGAGATGGTTGCTTTATCAACATAAATATCTTTTGGAGAAGTAATAATGTTCTGAAGATTAGAAACAATGTAGGAACTTGGATAGAGCCCTAGGCAAACTCTGCGTTAATATGAACTAAACTATAAGCGTGTTCATTCCCGACATTCATTACGTGATTAAGCCAAACATTCTTCCGGAGACACTGTAACGCTTAAGTTTGTCGTGAAGATATTATAACAAATACTGTCAAAAACATTTAAGATATCTAAGGTCTCAGACCAAGCTTTTCCGTTCTTGATAGACAAATTTAGTGATGGTTTAAGAAGCGGAAGCAAGCAAGTCGTGTGAAGGAAGAGGCTTAACCAATTTAGCGTTGATTAGAGCATTTACTGTTTGCCAAAAATAGATGAGAGATTAATAGGGCGATAATTTGAGAGGCCAAATGATGCGCAAGTTCTTAAAGACAGGAATTGCAGAAGATGTTTTCCAATAAGATGGAATATAAGAAAAACTGAGACATATATTTTAAAATTTGAAAGAACAGGGGTCAGTTCAGGAGCATATATCTTTAGGACAATTGCAGATAAACTGAAAGCCTTGCGGGGGATCTTGTTTAGAAATGACAGCAGAAATCATGGAGTTAGGTATATATCACTCAGAAGTATGAATCTCCGTCTTTTGACCATGAATTCTGGGTTCGAATCTCACCATGGTCGATTTGCCAGGAAGGTGACTTTCGTTGTATTTTTTACATCCTAGCGTGCATCACCTTTGGAAATTGCCTGAAAACCATATCATGGACTGACCCAAGCCTTTGAGGAGCCGTCTACACGGCTTGATTGTGCTACCACGAAACCACAAGTCATCGTGACCGAGTGTTTGAGTGTCCTGGCCTTATTCAGACTTGTTCACGCTAGATAACGTACTCTCTCCCAGAAACTCTAAAGTCTACTCAGCATAGATTTAGTATAAACCACAGGTGGGCTCTGTAGGAGTTGAATAAACACAAGTGTGCCTGAGCAAGCATCAGAAATGTGGACTAGCTAGCCATCCTGGCAGATGGGCATCCTCGAATACGAATGGCCACCAAAAGTCAGTAAAGTTTCTGTTCTAGGCAGCAATCTGGCAGAGACACTCTACATTGGATAGGAATAGAGTTGAAGAGAATTTCTTTGCAAAACACCCCACTTCACCTGCAGTAGATATTGCCATTTCAAAGAGAAGGTTTGAGGGTTTATATTCAGAAGATTCTGGCAGAGCTGCAAGTAATAACGTGAATCACACTTTTGAAAGGCTATATTGTATATCATTTTTACAGCGAATAGCGCGGTTGCTTCTTTGAGGACACGCTTACATTCCTTTCGAGCGGGAACAAAAAGGCCTCTCTTACGATCATAGCTGTCGCGTTGGTAAAAAGTGAAAAAGTGATTTCTGTGGGTTTTAGCGGCCGAACACACCAGACGTTTTTCATATACAATGCTAAATAAAGTCATAAATCGCAGTCGTAAACAGAATAAGAGAAATATCAATGACAACACAAAAACAAGGAAAATCTATAAAACCTCATTAGATAATTTCCATATAAAACACATCTGAAATATTTCAAAATCTGTTCAGACAAACTGTAAAAAATACATCGGCAGAAATACCCCAGATTTTAAACATATGGGTATATAAACGGAATTAAATGTAGATATTAGACTCACTGATCTTGACTCGCACCAAAAACTTCGTGATCACAAGAGTGTTATTGTATTGTTCTTATTCTAGTATTCGCTCCCCAAAACTCTAACGAGTTGTAATTGTAAAATCTTGTTTCTACGGTGTTAAAAAACAAATATCACTGAACAGTGGTCTGCAGTAAGGATTACTTAGCTTTCATTTTCTAACAGACAGGCATAGCCATATATTTTTATCAGTTTTTGCAATAACAGAAATACTTTTTTTGAAACATTAGAAAGTGGCTTTGCGTTTCATATTGATAATATTTTCATATGGTTCATCATTTTTTTCGTACCATGACGAGGTCATGCACCACTGATTAAAAAATGGTATTCAGTGGGGGTAATTTATTTTCAGCATTTTTTGTAATATATATATATATATATATATATATAGTTACATTTGTGGTTTCACACTTTCTTGCGGATGACCTAAAAAGAGAATATGGATTTTGATAAGCGCTTTAAATTGGATTTTCCGACAAAAATGATGTCCGTAAACCCAGTTGCATTAAGGGACCTTGTAGAAACTTCACTGAAAACAAATGAACCTTTGCTAACCCTTATCGTTTTATGGGGTTGTAGTTTCAAAATTTCAAATGGAAACCATCAAGTTGGGTGGCGTCATCACAGAAGTTCTTCTGAAGTTTTCAAAGCGACTATAAGCGAAAACATGAAAGGTTTACTGTGGAAAACTTCATGCGCACTGATTTATGGCAATTTACTCTCTCTCTCTCTCTCTCTCTCTCTCTCTCTCTCTCTCTCTCACACACACACACACACACACACACACAAACATATATATATATATATATATATATATATATATATATTACAGTGGTACCTATGTGAGTCTGCAAACTAACAGACTAATAAAAAAATTATTTATTTCTACCACATATATATTTTAGCAATAATATATCCTTCATCATTTATATTATTTGGACTGTTTTTCTCCTCTTTGTTGGCCTGATCACGAGGTTTGACAGTTGTACTCTCGGGCCTTTTTAAGGTAATTTGAATTTTAAACTAAGAATTCTGGCGAACCCTCGGACCCCGCCAATTACCGTCCTATTAGTCTCCTTCCAATCTTTGGCAAAGTTTTCGAAGCCATTATCAACGCCGAGGTGATTCAGCACCTTATGACCAACGGGCTTCTCTCTGACAAACAGTATGGGTTTCGCTTCACCAGGTCTACTGCTGATATGCTAACGACCATTACCGAGTACATATACCAGGCACTCGACAAGAATGGTGAAGCCCGAACCGTTGCCTTGGATATCTCCAAAGCATTCGACAGGGTCTGGCATGCTGGCCTCTTGTGCAAACTGCGGAGCTATGGGATAACTGGACATCTGTCTGACCTCATCCAGTCCTTCCTCTCTAACCGCACATTAAAGGTGGTATCAAATGGGCATGCCTCCCAAAACTACCAGACGAACGCGGGCGTCCCTCAAGGTTCTATCCTAGGTCCCACGCTATTTCTGATCTACATTAATGATCTCCCCGACACCATTAGATCCCAAGTTGGCATGTATGCCGACGACACAACAATCTACTCCCGCATCGATCAGAAACCAGGTCTGGACGACAAAGTGAACCTCGCTGCCGCACTGGAAAGGGACCTCCAATCCGTAGTGACCTGGGGTAGGAAATGGTTGGTAAATTTCAATGCCTCCAAAACAAAGCTGTTATCAACTAACCACCATAGACTATCGCATCTACCTCCCATTAGCATGGGACAGGCTAGCCTCCCAGAGAGTAAAATACTACGCCTCCTTGGCCTTACACTCTCGGCGGACCTCAAATGGAATGACTATATTGAATCCATTGCCAAATCTGCTGCTATGAAAGTCGGCTCTCTGTGCAGGGCCCGGAAATTTTTCCCACCTGAAACTATTCTGCACATATACAAATCTACCATCCGCCCGTGTATTGAATATTGCTGCCATATCTGGTCGGGTGCCCCTGCTGCTCTCCTTGGGCTTCTTGACAAAATACAAAGGAGGATCTGTAACGTGGTTGATACTAACTTGGCAGACCGGCTGCAGCCGCTCTCACACCGGCGTGATGTAGCTTCCCTGTGCCTCTTCTACAAGTACTTTCATGGCTTCTGCTCCGATGAGCTTAGATCACTGGTGCCGCCCAAGCACGAATTTACACGAGATACTAGATTAGCAACTAAGTCCCACCCTTTTACAGTTAAACAAATAAGATGTAACCGTAACTTCTACTCCAACAGCTTCTTTTCTCGCGCTTCCCGCCTGTGGAACTCCCTTCCACAAGTCTGCTTTCCCGACAGTTACAATCTCCAGGTGTTTAAATGTAGGGTCAATAGACACCTCCTATCACACTAACTCCCAACTATTCTCACAACACTCTCATCTACCCAACCCTCATTCTCGGTATCCTCACCCGCCTATCACCCACCCTCTGTTATGTCCTATATTTAACCAGCCTTTCTCCTCTCTACGTAGCCCCCTGCACAGTAGTGGCAGTGACATGCCTTGCTCGGGGTGAAACGCTTATAAAAAAAAAAAAAAAAAAAAAAAACCGTTTAGTTTCTTCACCGGCATATATTTTTGGGTTCCACAAGCCATGAATCATCCAGATATCTCTGTATGTCTACTCTATGTGAAGGTGTTATTGGAAAAATCGAAAAGATGTGTAGTCCAGATAACATCAGGATTACATTCAATGTGGTTAAACACTTTGCAGACATCTCTTCCGAGAGAAAAGAGACATCACTACACCCTGTATAATGAAGTTGAAATAATAGACAAAAAATACAACTGGAAAACTGAAAAACTTCAGGAATCAGTGCATATGCTAAACCAAATAAATTTTTAGGCATTTGTTCATGAGTAAATACAGCATATCCAAATTGTAATTCGAACACGGCTCACTGATTTCAACGCGCTGATATCCATTGCACCGCAAGAACTGGCATAATTTTTCAATCGGTCAAAAACAGATTTTTCAATCGGTCAAAAATATGTTCTTTTAATTTTTGAAAAGATGGTATTAACCGGAAAATTAGCCATAGCAAAAAAACATTTTATATAATTATGTTTAAATCAATTTTCATTCTTATATGGAGGATGGTTAATATGTATTATTGAGAGAGAATTGAAGTTTTTGTTGTTTTTTTTAACTGGAGATGCATCCCCCCACAAAAAAAAAAAACAAATTTTTAACGACCCTCAGTAATTGTAAAAGACCAAATCATAGAGCAACTCTCGCCTTGAACTGGTCGACTATATGAAATACTTTTTCTTCAACGGTGAGCGAAGATTCTGGTTAGATTTGTGGTAGGGATAATACCGAGGACACACACGTGTACTCTTAATGAAGCAAGATAAATAATCTATTTTCAAATTTAAACATTTGAAGTTTCAATAGCTTGTTTCATAATAAGTAATCAGACATTAAAGTTTCGTAGTTTTGATGCATTGTCAAGAAGAGAAAAAGTCCATATTAAATCACCAGACATGAAGTAATATTCCAAAATACTTTAAGCAAATAAAGAGTGTTCGTTTCTCACATAAAAGTTATTTGGTTGTATTCAACATGAATAAAAAGATATTTTAAGAGTTTTAGCTTAGGAGTTGAATACAGTTCATTGAAATTTGACACTGGCGTTACACTGATGAATGGGACTCTGCCCCTCCGTCTCTCTCTCTCTCTCTCTCTCTCTCTCTCTCTCTCTCTGTCTGTCTGTCTTTCTCCCTCGCCCTTCCTTCCTTGATTCAACTTTCTCTGTCTATTTATATGCGACATCGGCTTTTTAATATTTCTCAGTTTGGAAAGAGCTCTCTTTTCATTAGTTAAAGTAAATTTTCAATTGGCTGGCTAAACTTTGCTTTTTTTTTTTTAAGCCAATTACTTTTTCTAGTGGTCAAAATAATTTTTCTCTCAATAGTTTTTCTCTTGGTATCTCTTCTAAGTCCCGCTCTACCATCTTTTTGCGCAGACCTGACAAGTACGTCTTGCGTTGCTTTCCCCTGTCTCTCCATCCCTTTTATCCAACCAGTGAGTATTAAATTCTCCAGCCCCTCCTTGCTAATTACGTGTCCCAGCAACCTCATTTTTCTCTTCCTGACATTTAGTATGAGTTTTCTTCTCGTTTGAATCTTTTCCAACGCCCCTTCGTTGCACACGTGCTCCGTCCATCGTTTCCTCCTGTAAAACCACATTTCTGCTGCCTCAAGCCTCCCCTTTATCCTTGATGAGATTGTCCAACATTCACTTCCATACACAAGGACAAATGTCACATAGGAATACAGCTGTCTTTTCTTTGTTTCTAATTATATTTTCCTGTCTTTCTGTACTCTGGATAGCTTCTGAAATGCATCCTTGGTCACGCTAATGTGTCATTGGATCTCCATGTCGCACTTTCCATCCTCTGTCAAAGCACTTCCCATGTATTGAATATTTTTACTTGTTCGATTTTAGTTTCTCCAACTTGTAGTTGGAATATTGGGCTCCTTTTTTGCTAATGACCATACATGTAGTTTTCTTTAAGTATATGCACAGTCCTCTCTTATCACTTTCTGCTGTTACCTTCGGTCTCTAGTTACAAATAAAAATAAGCATCCATTAATGTAAAATATTTTGATTACAAAATTCTAAACACTATTTAGTACTCCGAGTGTCCAGATCCGAGCAGTCAAAATTCTACACCAGTCCAAGTTAGAATGAATTTGTTTCGTGATAGAATTTTTGTGTCTTCGTATTGTTTGTATTTTGATTAGTTTAGATGAAAAACCCTTATTAGAATTTTGTCGCTAACAATAAAGCACACTGACTATAATTAAAATGAATATAGGATTAAAATATATTTTAAACATGATTATTTACATCTGTTTTAAAAGTACAAAATATTTGCTAGCTGCTAAAATCTACCGGTTGTTACAAGAAACCATTATGGCCCTAAAAGAATAACCGAGTTAAAGAATGTTCTTGCAATAAATTCTTAGATAGATTAAGCTGTGCAAGCCAATCGACACACTTCCTGGGACATTTTATTCTGTTCGTAATCCATCCGATTCTACAGTTCTGTAAATTTACGTGGTGTTCTTTCCAACAGATTGTAGTTTAAATTTGGAACGCCAAGCATATTTCTCGGAAATCTCAAACCTCCAGAGTTGTTCAAAGGGTCTTACCTCGCTCTTGTCTCTTACATGACAAGAGAACAATCAACATAAAATACACCATTTAAAATGAATAGACTAGACAGGCTCAGGCTAACAGTTTTGTGAATTATACGTATTCTTGGTTGATAAACACAGAGAAAAGAAATGTAATTGCGTTTTTCAATAGGTGTCGTTTGAACATCAGTGAGTGTTATAGATTCTTGAATTTATATAGTAAAAAGCATATTTAAATTACGAGAAATATCTTTTGCTATGCAAAACCAGTAAGTATATTTGCTTTTTTACCATGTAGGAGATTAAAATCATTACAGACGGGTCTGTCTTTTACTGCACCGGCTTCTGGAACTTACTGAGAATAAAGCGGTTTCGTGTTCATTCGTTAAAATAGATTGAAGTCTCACTTTTCTGAAAATGCAAAATTCTGTAGCTAAAGAAATCACAGTTCTAATACACTCATGGCTAAAATTTTAACGGCGTGCAAAATTACAGACTTCATCACATGGTTATTAAACCATGTATTGTCTTTATAAACTATGAAAATTTGTTGAAAATAGATTAGGAAAAGCTAAAGTAATTATCTTTTACGCTCTACCGTAAATACCTTTTCGCTAGGCAAGTAGATGTCAACTTCTTTTTTTACCCATAGACCCTTTTTTTCTTCTTAACTTTTTGGTGGAACCCCATAACCATTAGATTAGTGGTTTTCAGCAAGAGTTTGCATGAATCCTTGTGTTCGTTCTTGTCACTGACCGATGGGTGAATAGCCAGGTCAAAAAGATTCATAAATAAAAAGAAAGCCTAGATTTAACACAGTGAATAATAGTAAAAAGAAATATTAAAAAAACATCCTAATTAAAAACCAAAAAGTAATCCAACCATATCTGAGTGCTTATTGCAGGGAAGTCATTGTTAATAACCTTAAATTTACAATACTCGAAATTGTCAAGGTTTTCTTTTATATGATTGCGATAAAAAAAAGAAAGCTACGTGAATATTTTTCCTTTCATTATTTTAATATGACGTAATTTATTGTCGAAACTCCATTCTCAGTAATACCGTAATAACGTTCAATAGTAATATTGCTATTTTGATCACTAAGTTATCAGCGTGGAACCCATATTCATTATTTTTTTGCGTCACCACCCAGTTGAGAACTACTGCTTTAGGTAGTATATTAGATGTTTAGAGAATAATTCAAAGTGACATTATGTTGTTGGCTTTGTTATGAAAATCTTAGAAGAATCTTGAAGTTTATTTGAAATTTATTAATAATTTCATACTAACAATCAAATATAACATGTCGTTTTTTTGTTTTTGTTTTGTTCACTCTATACAAGGAACGACAACTACTCGAAATTGATGGTTACAGAGGAAAAGACATTGTATATGCAGATAGGCGGGCAAGACTTGAAAATGTTAGGATTACTGTGATAAGGAAAACATCCTCTTGGGAGCAGTGGTTCGCTGAAAGAAGCTGCTTGATTTGAACTTACTTCTCACCAATGAAATATAAAGGGAATGAGTGTGGTTCACTGCAATATACGTAGCATGGGAGTGGTTTCAACCTGTGAATGTTAGAATTCGTGGAACAAAAATTTACGAGAAAATTCTTCCTCTTCCTACTCGACAGAGGAAATATAAATTAATGAACACAATATTTATTATCATATATTAGTCAATTAAGCGCCATACGTGATACACGCTTGGGCGATCATGTCTCGCAAGAGACATGACTGACTGGGTAGAAGATTATTCCGCAGCAGGTTGCCATTACTTTCTGCGGTAGACTGGTTGCCAACCGAGTCTATAGTACCCAAGTTGTCCTGTTATTTAACCCAAAACAGGAGAGAAGATAAGGGTTAATATTTTTACCAAGGGTATTTGCGCGTAAGTGAATGTTACGAATTCAACTTGAATTCGAACTACGGCTCACCGATTTCTCGTTCCGAGCCGATATCCACTCCACCACAACGCATTATCATCTATACATATATTAAATGTGGCATATGGCTAAAGGGGGAATTAGTTGAGGCTGGTCTACACTGTTTATCTATATTAAACTAATCAGGGCACCTCGACGTGTAATAGTTAGCAAGCGTGTTTCGCTAGAACTGAATTCGATCCTCACTGGGTACTCAATACCTTTTGATTTATGCCACATCTAAGCGGGGCTTAGAAAATCGACTATAGTAAACTTATCATATTCACGACCCAATCACTCATTATAAATTGTTCATTCACCACAAAAACTCGTCAATCATCTTACAATCCTACATATACCATAATACCACCTATTCTCAGAGGAACCTAAAAAAGTGGAACAAAGCCCATGATTTAAAAATTTTATTTTTTATATGCAGTATTACTAAAATATATTTAAAAATTTACTAATATGAAAATGAAAGGGGGATGGGATGAAAATCCCATAAAACAAAACTCAAATATATCATAATTTTTTTAAAAAAAATTAAACACCTCTCAGTAAGACAGATCCATCCCGCAAAAATTATCAGAAGAAAAAGCAAGTACCCTATTTTGCTTATGTAGATTCTAGGAATAAGAGGTGTTCAAAGAGGGATGGTAAAGAAAAATTGAACGGTATGCAAAGCTATAATTGCCCATGGAATGAAAGAAGCTAACGGTGAATTAATTATTAGAATTTAAACGATATAGCTTTTAACTATTTCAGTCCCAACATACAACATCTGAAAAAATTAGCCTATTGCAAAGGAATTTAGGAAGTGCCTTTATGTTGGTGGTTATTTTCAAAAATTAATCCAAATTAAATTTTGGGAATACGACGGTGTTTATTTAAAGAAATTATTCGTGATATTTAAACAAAATATCTTTCGAGTGTTATACTCTTCGATCTTCCTCCTATGTCAGTGATTCCTGATAATATTCCTGATAAAAAAACTTTTGAAGTGAATCATTTAATCTTCTAAGGTCGTCTCACATCCCAAGTCAAGGAAAATACCTGTCTTTTCTTTTGTCTAAGTTTTGTCTACTCCACTCCAGAATTGAACTCCTGGTTTCTATTCTGCCATAATCAAGACCCAATACTGTCTCTTGACAATGTAGTGTTTTAAGGTCACTGACTTAGCGAAGTAGTACAAACACAAATTTTGTAGAATTAGGTCAAGCAATAACTGAACATTACTAATACGAACGAGACGTGCTATCCCTAGACATAGAAAGTGAAAAAATCAAACTCCGTAGATCAAATAAAAAATTTCGAAATCCCCTAAAGATACCCAAATCAACAGATGTCTGAAAAACGCTAGCCGAGCACAGCATCCAAAACGTTGTAATAATAGTAACAAAAATGAAGACATTGATCCGAATGCAAGTAATGTAATTAATGACATCTCATCCTAGGAATATATAAAGGAAAATATATAATATTTTGATTTATTCTCTCAATTTATTTACATTTTTGAATTGAATGTAACAATATTGGCTGCACATAACAAATTAATATACAGATGCCCATGCAGAAAATAAAAACATTTGAAACTAATCTTACTTCCTGGGCGTTTGTCATATTTTTCACTTCCCCAAAAAGTTTATTGATAATTGCGAAGGAAATTTAGTTAAAAGTCGCTTAATGAAAGTAGGAAAAATTGCGCCCGAAATTAATTGCTATGAATGAATTATACAATAATCCCTTCTATGATATTATAAAGACCGTTATATATATATATATATATATATATATATATATATATATATATAAAATTAGAGAAAATTTTCAAAATTCAAAGGTGTCGGATGTACATTTCAACATAGGATCTCTAATAGAGACTCTACATCACATCAGCGACATTGTTTTTCCAAATGGCGAAGGCCTTGATTTAGAGTGTGGAGGGGTTTTAGGTTAACAACGGTCACAAAGTGGAAAAGGACAGAGCTGGTAGTCGCAGGGTTACAGGGTGTTGAAATGGTATATTTAGGAAGGGGAGGAATAGGAATTCATATTTTATAAAGATAGACAACTAAATGAGTTGTATATACATTTTTATTTGTTTGACATTATTATTTTTTATGTATACTCATATTTGAGTAGAATATCTGTTTATTTCATATATATATATATATAAAATTACATTGTCATCTGGAGGCAGTTTTGATCGTTGTTTTGTTGGTATATATATATATATATATATATATATACCAACAAAACAAAATATATATATATATATATATATATATATATATATATATAGTACAAAATATATATATATATATATATATATATATATATAGTATATATATATGCTACTGGCCATAATTATTAGGACACCCCAATTTTTCAAAAGAAACGATATATTTCGTTCTATTGTTAGTATTTATTGCCACTTTTGTTATTAAATTGCAAAATTTTACAAGGCAAGAATGACAATCATCAATTAGTCATGCTGAATATTCTTTATTCTTTTATTGATGAAACTGCAATGTAGGTAATTATTAAATATTTATAAGTTCATTTGCTGTACATGTTATTGTGCAATATTAACAAATGGACCATTCTAATTTTATTTACAATTATTCACTTGGAAATAAACACTAAAAGATAGTTTGAAATACATCATTTTTTAAACACTGGGAGGGACTAACAATTATAGCCGGTAGTATATATATATATATATATATATATATATATATATATATATATAGTTAAACAGTACATTATGACAGGAATCGAAACTGCATACGAGTATCCATTAAAAGATAATAATGTTAAACAAATGAAAAATCAAATATGTCGATTAATGCCAGTTTCGTAAATTTCACTATAATTCCGTAATGTTGTCTTCGGTCTTGCATTCGATGTTATCTGAGCAGATATTATTCGTTCGATGAAACGAATCAGGACATTAATTATGTAAAGATTAAATTGATTATTTTCTAAAGTGTGGTATTTTGTGGGTCGATTGGTAAGACACGTCTGATTTAAAGATACTCGTTCGATTCCTGTCGGAAGATAGATATTTTCCAAATGATCTCCCCGGAGTTGGGAGTATGCACGTTCGATTCCTGTCGGAAGATAGATATTTTCCAAACGATTTCTCAAACGATTAAGACCAGTTGAAATTATCATGTACTGCTTAACTATATATATATAAAATAGACAGACTTTCTAGTCAAATACGATTATCCAATAAAAATAATAATGTTAAACAAATAAAATTTCAAATATGTCGGCTAATTTTTCTTTTTTTTATAATCATATCGCCCCAAGCAAGGCATTTTACTGCCACTTTTTTGCAGGGGGTTACATATGAGGAAAGTTATGAGAAAGAGTGACAGGTTATAGGGGGTATCAGGAAGAGAGTAAGTGAAGGATAAGAATCCTGATGAGAGTGGAGTGGACGGAGAAGGGAGCAAGAGAGAGAGATAGGATGCAGTTTAGTGAGATACGAGATGACTCATTACTTTAAATTTAAATTCTTGGAGATTGTAGCTGTCGGGAAAGCAAGTAAATGGAAGGGCATTCCACAGGCGGGAAGTGCGAGAAAAGAAGATGATGTAGAGAGAATTTGCGTTTACAATTTATTGGTTTCACAGTAAAAGGGTGGGACCTAGTTGCTAATCTTGTGGCTCGAGTAAATTTATATATAGGGGTCACAAGTGAGCTACGTTCATTGGAGCAGAAGCCGTGAAAGTATTTGTAGAAGAGACACAACGAAGCTACATTGCGCTGGTGACAAGGTGACTGTAGCTGAGCTGCCAAGTCGGGATCTATCACATTACAGATTCTCCGTTGGATTTTGTCAAGGACACCTAGCAGGAGCACCCGACCAGATATGGCAGCAGTATTCAGTGTACGAGAGGATGGTAGATTTATATATATGCAGGATTGTTTCAGGCAGAAAAATCTTCCTGGCCCTACACAGAAAACCGACTTTCTTAACAGCGAATTTAGCTATGGATTCTATATAGTCATTTCACTTGAGGTCTATAGTGAGAGTTAAACCGATGAGATGCAGTGTTTTGCTTTCAGGGAGACTAGCCTGATTCATGCTAATGGAAGCGTGGGAGCGATTGTCTGTGATGGTTAATAGATAGCAGCTTCGTTTTGGAAGCATTAAAATTCACGAGCCATTTTTTACCCTAGTCCGCTCCGGGTCGGATGTCCTTTTCAAGCTCCGCAGTTTCGTAAATTTCCGTACAATTCTTTAATGTTATATAATTTCCCTCCTGTCACGCTTATGGAGAGAGAGACAATGGTGAGACAGTATCGGCTCAGTTCATTCTCTTTAATATCAGTTATGAAATCTCTTGCTGCATGTCTACTTTTTAACAGTGTTTTATTTTATTTCTGCAATAATTACGTTGTCGAGTAGTGAAGAATATATACATTACTTTTCCTCCTGATAATATTCAGTGAGTGTTAAATTTTCCAGTTATTTTTCCTGTTACACTCAGGGGTTTGGGTTATTATTTTTTATGTCTTAATGTAAGATACTCAAAAGTGAAAAAAGAATTTTTTTCACCTTAATACATAATTTAGTTGATGAAGACTATAGCTACGGTTATCACCATTTTGAATTCTCGTTGTCATTTCTTTTTTCTTATCTTTCAGCGCGTTGGTGACCATGCACTACCAAAACTTCCTCTTGGTGACGCGTTAACATCTATCCTAGTTTTTCTTCTGACATCCAGACGCAAAAAACTTTAAGTTCGTTATTTGCTGTTTTCTTTTAAATGTGCTTCATTATATATTGAGAGTGTCAAATTCCCTATGTCTTCTTTCTTCATTACATCCCAAAAGTTTAATTTTACCCTTTTTAACTATAGGTTTTGTTCATAAATTGAATTTTCCCCGTCAAGAAAGACTAAACGTTACCAAGTTTTCATTTCTTTATCACTAAAGTATATTTTCTAACTTTAGAATTTTTCTACTAATTTTTGTAAACGACTAGCCGAAAGATTAAAATAATCAAGACAAATCGAAAAATCATGCCAAATAAGTCATTGTGAAATTATATATAAACCCTAAATTATTACGTTCAGAAAAGTTGAGAATGGAAGAAAATAAAAGTAGGCAGATATTTTGAAAATTGTTGATGGAAATTGCAGACAGAAAATCAAATTTTTAATCTAACCATACCTAGGATGGCTTCACGTTATGATGGCTTCACTCTTCATCGCTAAACTCGCAAGCAGATTGAAAATTTACTCCTGAACAGTGAAGACATCATACCAGTTTTTCCCGAAACTTCGAAGTCGGCTTGACTTAGCTCATTTAAGTGAAAAAACTTCTCTACACTATATATATATATATATATTCATCAGCAGACAGATCAGTTTCGCTGTATCAGAGTTCATCAGTACGGCTAAACAGCCGATTGCTTTTTACCCAGGATTAAAACCCAACCGAATTGGCGTCAGTCGCGATTCTACCTCTGAGCTACGGGCGCTCGGTAGGAGGAGGTAGACATTTTAGCGTGTATATTATCATTATACATGCCCAATAGCTGAGAGTGTTCTAATTCATTGCTGAATGAACAATGCGTAGATGCTAGACTACAGTAGCTGCTGTTTTTCAAAGTCTACCATTCTTCCAGAGTGCTCAATCAGGGTGTGAGAGCGTAAATAGTATATATATATATATAATAGGAAAATAGGAAAATAAGAAAAATAAAACAAATAAGCATTAATATACATGAAAAAATCGATAAAATAACGAATAAAAAATAACTATATATAATTTTTTTACTGTGGCTTTATTCAAACACAATTTTTAAAAAGAATTATAAACAAAATAAAAAATCTAAAAATGGAAAGTGGGTGCGAATAAAAAAAAAAATTAATGTTAGTTGTCGTATATACAAAAAAAGAGGAAATAGCGATAAATTTGATACCTTTTTTGCACAGACATGTTAAGAATGAATATATAACCCTGTAATTTTAGAACCTATCCAGAAACTATTTAAACCTTGTAAGATGGAGTTATAGTGAAAACATAATTCCGAAACATGGGAAATTCTGTGTCATGAAATTGTTAAATTAATTATATTACAATTATATGTGTGTGTGTGTGTGTGTGTGTGTGTGTGTGTGTGTGTGTGTGTGTGTGTGTGTGTGTGTATCCTGTTTTAAAACATTTGTACACATTATGCAGCTATATAATATTATCTATCGGCTTATAATTTAAATGAACAATTATAAAAACCTATTATATATTGCATTCTGGTAGGTGTTTGCTGAACCGTGAAAACTTCGCAATTTACTAATGTTTTGCATTCGATCGTCATGGGACGGGTTATTAACGAGGCCTTGAATGTCAGAAATTCAGTAAATATTTAGGGTACCATCTTGTCGTGATTAAATCTGAGTTACTAAAGCAATTTTTATTTGAAAATATTTATTGTATTTTAATCTGCATTCTTACTTTAAGTACTCACAGGGAAAACATGCTGAGCTAAAAAAAATAAAAGGAAAGAAAAATACGAAGAAAAACATTTTCAATTTTCTCTGAGTGGTGCTTTAACAACGGATGTTACACCGAAATCAAAAAGGGCATAACTATAGCAAAATATGCCTTCAAAAAGCTAAGCAAAGCGGTAAGGAACAAGAAAACTTCATAATAGTAACAGTGATAGATCTAATATCAGTCCACCTATACAGCAGTGGATGTTTGATCATTCTTTCACTGGTGCAGAACAAAATTTAAGCAACAGAGACGTGGTTCTACAGGGGCATGCTGTGATCGCCAATCAAAATATATATCATAATGAAATGTTATGGAAAATATAAACATAATGATTAATTATAGTTATCTATTAAAAGAAGATTAGATGAGGCAAAATGCTAAAAATGATCGACATAGTAACTGATACAGAGAGACAAATTTGCTCGGGTCACAGTGCCTCAAAAAGATCAAATATACACAGAAAAAAAAGACGACTGAAATTTCTAGAGCAGATGATGTCCTCCTTTATGGCAGCAAATGCTGGACAATTTCCTCAGAGAGTAAGAAAGCATCGAAGCAAAAGAAATGTGGTTTTAGAGATGGTTAACACGAACCAAGTACGTAAGCAATGACGTGAATGCAAACGAACAGTAAAACATACTTTACATGAGAAGAGACAGCTGAAGTTTATGGGACAGGCAATGAGGAAGGAGGGCTTGAAATATCTGACGCTCATTAGGCAGATAAAGGGTGAGAGAGAGAGATAGATAGAGAGAGAGAGAGAGAGAGAGGAGAAAACAGCGCGTGACACACATAATGGGCTTAAACAAATGGATTGAAGGCCAGGAGAGATAACACACCATATATTAAGAGCAACAACAAATAAAAGAAACTGGAGGACCATGATCGCCTGAGAAGAATGAGAACAAGAATTATAAATTTGAAAAGTGAGGCAGAGGGAAACTGTGACTAACCAACCTTAAGAACTCGTCAGAATATGGAGAAGAATTTCTTAGTAAAAGACCATGAAGGGCCACAAACCATAGAAAAATGTGTAGGATATGATCGCACACGTCCTGAAATGACAACGATCAGAACAGAGAATCTTCGCCACAACTCCTTGCTCAAGATTTTTAGGGTTTTCATACAAAGTTTTGCTTTCATACACAAGAATGGATTATTACTTATGACATATAAGTGGTGACAAAAGCAATTTGCTAGAGAGTTAGCAGCAAACAACGCTAGAACAACGATGAATTTATTTAAACATTCAATAAATAAATTTCAAGCATGCATCCCATCATAATAAACAAGCTATTTAAAAAATATTGATATTATTTGAGGTATAATTATGAGAATAACTACATAGTCTCGGCAAATGAAACTAAAATGGCTTATTGTTGAGCAAAATAAGATTTTTTCATCAAAGTTTGAGTAAAAAGTTCAAAGGTATGTGGATTTCATGAACAATTACGCAAGTTTTCAATATGAATGTTCTCAACTGTAACATTGAGATTTTTTACCCAAAATTGCAATGATCAAATTTTCATCAGGAATGATATATGCTCTATTATACTCATTGAATTTTGTACACTTATTTAAAAAATATGAACTATTTTTTTCTATCAGGTACAGATACAGGTGAGATGAGGTGGTCATAAAACTCCGATCAGCTGCATCGTAAAAAAGAATTACTGATTTGTATTTTATTATCATTTTAGTGTATTATGTAATTTTATGAATTATTAATTTCTTTTATGTTTTACAATATTTATATTATTCGGACTATTATCAACATCTTTGTTGCGATTTATAAGACCTTTTGGTTGTTGTAAGCTGCGGCCTTTTTCAGGTGCTAGGAATTTCGAACCGAAACCTTTATTACAATCACTTGGGTATAGAACATCCATTCCTTGCGGGAAGCTCGATTGGAAGTCATGAGTTATCTTCCGTTAACCTTGCAAGTTACTTGTTCACCATTGTATTTAACACACAACAATTTGGGTCAATTGGTTTGTACTCCTTTCTCTCCCTTCTAACTAATCTTCTTTCAGTTATGTAACACCCGGCACATCAGTGGCATCTCCGCCTTGCTCGGGGTGAAATGCTTAAAAAAAAGAAAAGAAAAAGTCACAGAAACTAACCAACATCTATATCCACTGGTCCATGTGTCCTTAAGGACAAGAACAACTGAATTTTATGTCCAGTAACTTTTTACTAGACTTCATATTACAATTTTTAGCTGTTAATGATTTTCTCTAGTATTTTTTTTGTTTTTTTACCAAAGCTCATATTGCAATTTTATGACTTTTCTCTGGCAGTCCATATTACTGGCTCCCATATAGTGTTGATCTCTAAGCTTTGTCGGCTTAGGAGATTTTTGAAGCCTAGCATATGTGCTGATTCCTTAAGTTTACGTAGTTTCCAGTGGCGTTCTCCATTTATTATTTCAACTTCATCCCATAGGAGGCCGTGAACCCGTTTCTCCCTCCATATGTGTTCAGCTACACCTGATTTTCTATCTCCCCTCGTATTACGACCTTGTGTACAGCGGCCAAAATGTCGTACAAATGGCAACAAAGATGAGGACAATAGTCTGAATGATGTAAATACTGTAAATACTACCTCATCTTAGAGATATAGACAAATCTTTATGTCTTAGTTAAGCATTTTTCACAAAATATTTCATTAGCTATATTTGGTAACTTTATGAATTTTACTTATTTCCTTTTCAGATGGCCGATAATTGTCACCCATCCAATCTGCTGACCAATCATCATCATCACCATATTCATAAAAATCATCCATGTCTTAACAAAAGAAAGAGAGCAATGTTGTTAGCAGTAACAATGATATGAAGAACACCACAAGAACACATCACAGGCTATTAATTATGCATGATTAATGTATGTGAGTTTACAGTTAAGACCAAGCATAAATTGTATATCTCAGCTTAGAACCGGCAAGACGACTAGTACAACAGAATGATGATGACCTTCTTTTTCAGTACTAATGGAGAATGGCCTCGAAACCTCTAACGAAAAGATATTTGTGAGGAAACTACAACTGATATGGAAACAACCAAAGTGGATGCAGTTTTGGTTCTTGCAAGTGAAGACGAACCTCAGAAATTTTCACAATGAGGGTTAAAATATTTTGTTAGAGGCATGGCATTGTCCAAGGATAAAGCTGAATTTTTAGCATCTTGTCTAAGAAAAAAGTGAATGCTTAAGAACGATGCTTGTGTTCCTCCTTTCAGAAAGAGAAATAATCATGTGAAGTCTATTTTCTCTGTGGAAGGACCACTTTGTATCTGGAATAACATAGATGAGTTATTTTACGGCTTTTTTAAAATCATTTCACCCCAAGCAAGGCAGAAATGCCACTGATGTGCAGGGGGCTACTTAACTGTAAAAAGATTAATTAGAAAAGAGTGAAGAGTACAAACTAGTTAGAAAGGAGCAATAGAAAGCTGAGAAATCAGGTGCGATGACAGATACATAGGTGGAGAGAAAGGGAAGGTTATACGGGGGTGGGGAGAGAGCTAGAGTCCAGTGGCTAGTAGATCGGTATTGACTTTGCATTTAAATTTCTGGAGGTTGTAGCCGCCTGGAAAGCAAGAATATAGGAGCGAGTTCCACAGGCGGGAAGTGCGAGAGAAGAAGCTGGAGGAGTAGAATTGTCCTCTGCATTTGGCTAACCTGACTGTGAATGGGTGGGACCCAGTTGCCAATCTGGTTGCACGAGTAAACACCTGTTGAGGAGGCAGCAGTGTGCGAAGAATATATTCCATCTGAATGACGCTTATTCGTTGATTCTTATAAGAGAAGTTTCAAAGCAGGCTACTCCACAACGGCAATAAGAACATTCAGTGCACAAGAAAGAATGTTATGAGAACTCCTCATTGTCATCAAGTAATCATAATACATCTGGGGTATACGTGGGTCCTTAATGATGATTGGAATGTGGATCGGAACTCAGTCACGACACGAAGTATTGCTGCCTTTTAAGCTTCACGAACATCATGCCACTTTCAGGTACTACAAACGGTCAGAGTGGCCCTATGGAGAATCATGAACAGGGAGTCTCTAACTTCCAGATTAAGCCATTAAAATATTCTTCGCTGTCTTCATATAACGCTTGAATGCTTGAAACAAAACGTTTGAATATTCGAAGGTCATGTTCCCAAAGATCACCGAGGCAAAAAGCCATTTTCTTGTGATTCTCCAATTTGTCGTTACTGAAGGTTAGGTTTCCAGATTTGCTCATTTCTTAAACTTTGTTCCTGAAACTCTCTGAAACATTTCTTTTGATACTGGTGGTCATCTAGATCCTTTCTTCCCACACATAGAGCTTTCCTCGACAATTGTCTCCTATGTCTAAATATCCATTGCTGTTGTTGCATTTTTCGCGAATCCTCTCGCAGAAACATGCTGCACGGCCATGTTCGATTTTTTCGAACATCCTCCTGTGAGTGATATTTCTGTAACTGAAAACCAAAGAAAAGCAGGAAACATTTAACATAAAATGTTGGGTTCTTTCTACACATGTTGTTAATATAATTTCTAAGAGAACTAGTTAATTTATTAGTCTACGAAATTATATTAATTTTTCTTAAGCACCCTGTGTGGAAATGTAAATAAATAGATTTTCTCAGTGAAATATCAATATTTGCATTAAGGTTATTTTTCAAGACCTGTGCGATCATGAATCTCTTTTTGTTGTTCCGCTTATTATCGCTTCCCGTAATGACGTTCTCATTCATTTGAAAAAGCTCTTTACGACGATTATTTGATATTTTCCTTTGTGCCACTTGATTTTAACATGTCCCTCTGGGTATCAAATTCGCGAAGTCCTCTTTTCTTATTATACGTCCCAGAAATATTTTCTCTTTTTCATTCTAAGTACAAGTGCATTTTTGTTAGTATTTTCTTTGTTATTTATAGGATACAAATCTTCTCTCATCAAACAATTAACTGAACCGCAAAATGTAAAATTGCACACCCGTAAAATTTGAACAAAAAACTTTTTGGAAAACCCAGAACAAGCAAATTTCAAAAATAGGTGTGAAAATCCAGAACAAGCAAATTTCAAAAAACGGGTTTGGAAAACTCAGAAGAAGCAAATTTCAAAAATAGGTGTGAAAATCCAGAACAAGCAAATTTCAAAAAACGGGTTTGGAAAACTCAGAAGAAGCAAATTTCAAAAATAGGTGTGAAAATCCAGAACAAGCAAATTTCAAAAAACGGGTTTGGAAAACTCAGAAGAAGCAAATTTCAAAAATAGGTGTGAAAATCCAGAACAAGCAAATTTCAAAAAACGGGTTTGGAAAACTCAGAACAAGCAAATTTCAAAAATAGGTGTGAAAATCCAGAACAAGCAAATTTCAAAAAACGGGTTTGGAAAACTCAGAAGAAGCAAATTTCAAAAATAGGTGTGAAAATCAAGATTCAGGATTCTGATTGGGTAGGAAATATCAAATTGACCTATGTCCCTTGTCAATTTTTCTTAACACCTAAAAAAATGAGTATGCTGTTCAATTCAGTCACGTGACTAAATTCACTACTTAACTATGTCTCTTAACCGGTACAAATAAATCAGATGGAAGCGGTACATTTTTCTATGTGAACATTTACTTCTTACAAATTTCTTATAGTTTTCAGTTAATAAAATTTCACTTATTTTACAAAGAAAACACGTTTATTCTTTCAACCTGATGATATCTTTAAATGTTGGGATTGCCGGCTATGTTTTAAGTAGCCTTGTACCCGACATAACCGACGCCCCTACATATTATTATGTAGTTTGGTTATTGGATGGTTCTTATTCCTGTTTCGACTTAAATATGTTTCATGAGTGTCATATTCACCAAGCCTACTTTATTTATTATACTTCCTATGAAATTATATTGTCTTTATTGTTTTTGTATGTACAAGTACACTTTTGTTTCTTAGGAGATTTTTTCGCACAGAATGATAAACAGCGTTTTGTCCCCATATCTTTTATTATATAGACTCCAGCTCAATACAGAGGCCTACTTCAAAGGCTTTAAGCAGGTAGTGATGCTTTGTGTCAAGAGGGTGGCTAGTGGAAAATCTTATGCATTACAACAGGAAATTGTACCATGTCACAAAAGCAGGAGAACGTAGTCACGGCTATCTGACAATTTCTGAGACAACATCTCTCCTTACACGTGGTCATTAACGACCCCTGACTGCAACATCATTGCTTATTATGTATGGAGTGCAATTGAGCGAGAGACCAACAAAATTCCTTTTAGCACCAAATATGAACTGAAGGTAAGGATTACGACAGCATTCTCTAATTTAAACAAAGAGAGCGTCTAGAGGAGATGCAGCAGATTGCGGAGTAGTCTGGAGGACTTGGTTGAAGCCGATATCAATTTTACTGTATAAATTTTCACTTTTGCATTTCAAGATATTTTGGGGTAATTTTCGCAAAATATCTTTTAAAATAAAATGTCATTATGCTGTAATTTTGACAACAATTTATCTATCTCACCCTGTATATATGTTCGTGCTGATGGATTTAATATGAGGGATTATTCTTTTTGTTTGTTTTGGCCATAATAAGTTAAGACGGGTATTATACTGCACATTGTTTATTATTGTAAAATTGTAAAAAATCTTGTTATTACCAATATTTCAAATGTTTAGTTTAATTATTCCGGTAATGAATATTATCGTAATATTTTTAGAGAGCAAATAACGTGTTTTCCTATGAATAATACGACTTAATTGAAATACGACCCTGTGTTTAAGTTAAAATACTAGGAAAATATTACAACCTGCATTATAAAACAATCACGTATCACAGTCAATCTTAAGTATTGTTTTTAAAGATGTACTATATTATGGATATTATTTTGGATATGCGTTGTGGTACAGTGGATATCGGCTCGGAACGAAAAACCGGAGAGCCGAGTTCGAATTCCAGTTGAATCCAGTGTATTCACTTACGCGCAAATACCCTTGGGAAAGGTATTAATCCGCCTCTTCCTTCCAGTTATGGGTTAAATAGCAGGACAGATTGGGTTCTATAGCCTTGGTCGGCAACCAGTCTACCGCAGAAAGCAATGGCAACCTACTGCGGGATAATCTTATGCCCAGTCATGTCTCTTTCGAGACATGATCGCCCAAGCGTGTATCACGTATGGCACTTTAACTGACTATCAGCACTGTCATCTGCATATTTTATATTGTTAAGATTTTGACTACCAATCATAATTCCTAGCAGGATTTCTAGTTCTTTTAGCATTAGCGCACTGGATAGGATGACTAAATCCGGTGAGAAGACACATCATTGTATCAAAATCGTTTTTAATTTTTCTATATCCAATGATCTCATTTCCTGTCCGTATGCAGGCAGTTTACTTACAGTATATATTGTTGATTATTCTAATATCTTTTCTGAATCTATCAAAGTTACTGAACAGCTCTAACAAATATTTGCGACGTACTTTGTCGAACGCTTTTGCGTAATATTTGAAACATATATTCACAACTTTCTACATTTTATTGCTCTTTCTGATAACAATCTGAGATTAAATATTGCATTCCTTATTCCGATGTCGTTAAGAGCTTAAACAGTTCTTGCCCTAAATGCGCTGCACCCTCTATGCATCAAAATTGTTTTTTTTGTGTGTGTGGCTCATTAACTTGATTGTTAGTGGAGATCACATTGGATTATGCCTGGTTTTTTAAGATGTTGTATCAAAATATATTTGTGTCTGTTTTAAAAAAATGGAAAAGGTTTCATCGCCCTTATCTATTCTTCTTCTATGTGTTTGTCCTTTCAGAACGTAGGCGATCATGTCCTTCCACTTCTCCCTGTCCGTGGTAGCTCTTAGCACGCTTCCTCCTGTTACACCACGCAACCCCCATTCTTTCATTCACCTTCTCAGGCCCTTCAAATATGTTATCTGCTGCTTTCCCTTGTCTCTTTTTCCCTCTATCTTGCCTGTTAGTATCAGGTTCTTCAAGCCCTTCTTCCTCATTGCATGTCCCAGGAACTTCAGCTGTCTCTTTCTGACGTTCAGTATTGATTTTATTTTTGTTTGCATTCTTTCCGAAACCTCACTATTGCTCACATACTTGATCCATGTGATCCGCAGAATTCTTCTGTAGAACCACATTTCAGTTCTTTCAGGTTTTTCCTTCATCTTTGATGATATTGTCTAGTATTCACTGCCATATTGAAGAACTGACATCACATAGCGATCCAGTACTCATTTTTTTGTTTCTAGCAAAATTTTCCTGTCTCTTAATATGCTACTCAATTTCTGGAACGCGTCCTTCGCCGTTCTCTGTGTCGCACTTTCCGTCTTCTGTTAGAACACTTCCCAGGTATTTACATTTTTTACGTGCTTGGTTTTTATGATGAAACAATATATAAATCCGTGTTAGTAGAGTAGAGGACAGATGAGAATGGAGTATTTTTTTCTTTTCTCTTTTTCTTTTTTTCACTTTCTCTATTTTTATCTCACTGTTCATTTTTTTTAGTTTTAACTTATAAGTCCTAGTATCTATTTGTTGTCACTGCGTTTTCATATTTTTTACCTCTGAAAAAAAAAAAATCTTCAAAACAGCAATGGGTTTTACTTTAAGTTAAGCTAATTTCTTCGAATGTACATTCAAGATAACTTTTTTAGATCGTCGAATCAGCGACCCGCAGAACTTTTTGACAAACGATGTTTAACTGACTTTCTAATATATTAAGGTGGGTGGGTGGGTGAGAGAAGTTAGTCCCTAGAAATGTGTGCGAATGACTAACTAGAATTGCAAATGGCTAACTAGAATTGCTCTAGGGTAAAGGAAAAAAAAGAAAAAAAGAAAGAAAATAATTGAATTCAAACGAGAAATTTAAACAAAAACTTTAAATACGCAAATGCCACAAAGAACATAAAGTAGAAAATATAAACGAAATAAAAAATCATCCGGAAGATCGCATGAGTTATTTCTGGGAAGAGACAAAGAAAGCAATATATTTCAATTGAGAAATCCAAACAATAATTTAAAAAATGGCAGCGACCGAAGTTTGAAAAGTAATCTCAAAACAACAATTGATTTCACTTCCACTAAATTTCTTCAAATGAAAATACAAAATGACTTATTTGGCGAATCGGATCCGCTGCCTGCAGACTTTTCAGACTAAGAAATGTTCATGGCATTTTAGTATATTAAGGAGGGGCGCGCATAGTAAAAGTCATATGTCAGCAATAATAATAATAGACTTATAAATTTACAAGATGGATTCTGACGAGAGGAAATTAGCACAATTAAATCAGTTTTTCATTGCAGTCATTCAGTCAGTTAAGTTCCATAAATGATACACGCTTGACTGGGCAGATGATTTCCCTGCAGTAGGTTGCCATTACTTCCTACAGTATACTGGTTGCAACCAAGACTATACAACCCAATCTGTTCTGCTATTTAGCCCATAGCTGTAGGGAGAAAAACAGATATAGCTTTCCCACGTGTATTTGCGCTTAAGTGAATGCAACTAATTTAACTAGAATTCGAACTCAGCTCTCCGACTTCTAGTTTTGAGCCGATATTTACTGCACTGCAATACACATCATCGCAGTAGACCTAGCAGTTGATTCAATATAATCACTTCAATTTATGCCAGCGAATTACGTGAACCCTAGAAGGTATAAGAGTTGTTCTGGAGGGTAACACCAGAAATGTTTGTGGAAAACAGAGGAAGTTCTTAGGCGATTAAATTATAGCAGTTTTGTTTTAAAGGCGTAAAAATTTCCAAGCTATTTCTTTTTCAAGTTAACCACTTATTCGAGGTCAGTTTCAATGGCAGACACCCAGTTTTACTTTATCGAACCTGTCGGATTATTACTGATCTTTCATATTTATCTGCCTGTTTGTTTATCTATGAACATATAAAAATGCAGCCGTCATATGCAAATATGATTTGACTGTACTTCCAAGTCTACATCCGTCTTGCTAGCCAGACAGTGATTCATAGTTAAATGGAAATCATTTTTTTCTAAACTTTCTCCAATTTGATAGATTACTCAATATAATTCTCACACGGATCAAACAAATACACTTTTGCGCTTTCACTCACTCTCTCTCTCTCTCTCTCTATCTCTCTCTCTCTCTCTCTCTCACATACATACACACATACACACGTACATGCATATAAGTGATTTGAAACAATAAGATACTTAAATATAATATAGTTCTAACTTTATTCTAATATATAGATTTTATGCATCATTTCATATAAGTGTATGTGTGTGACTTTGTGTATCACTTTCTATCTTTGCATGTCTGTGTGTTTGTATGATATTTTTTCAATGAATCTACATGTGCTTTAACTGTAGGATCGTTCTTCTATAATTAAATCCTATGCTCAATTTGTGATACATTTATAAATTTAACTTCATGCTGTTTTTCATATATGTCTTACATACACATATGTGTGTGTGTGTGTGTGTGTGCGTGTGTGTGTCGAGCGTTCCTAATCGCGTAATTATTGCAGTACTCTTAAACACATATATTTGTTCCATATCAACGAATTTCTTTTCTTTTTCTTTTCATTAATCATTTGACAGGCATTTTCTTGTCATGCATAAACACAGACATAAATGCATATATGCTTGCATATCTATGGAAATATGTCCTGGTCTCTCATATGCATGCATTAATATTTAACTCGATTGTTCACCCCTGATTCTGACAAGTCTCGGCTTATTCGCAAAAATACAGATGTAACTTGAAGCGAATGTTGTTTTTCATTAAGTCTACTTTTTCCTCAAAATGTTTTACTGGAGTCACACATACGTTGCCAACACATTTCAGAATTTGATAGATGCGTTCACGTACGTATACATTTGTTCATTAAAGAATATATTTCTCCCAAAATGCAATTATCAGCAATATTTAAGAAGTCAAATTTCAGTGATATTTTTTCATTTAATTCTTAACACATTGATCCTAAAACATTCCGTTTACAAGTTTTACGACCCGATTCATAAAACATTCATTACAATCCTGTATTATTTCGTCTGATTAATGTGAAATTTGCTATATGAAGAGAATTCAAAACGTTCCTGGAAAAAAATATGTTATAAGAAAACTACGCAAATATACTTAACATTTCTAGCAACAAAGAAAATTTGAAATTATGCGTTATGCGTTATAGTCTGTATGGGACGAAAGTGTTTCGAGGTAGCAAATGTAAGTTTACGACGGTTTAGAAATAAATCTATTTAGAACAGTGTGAATCCTGTTCAAAGTAAAACTTTGAACTTTATAATAAAGCTTTTTAGCAAGTTTATGAAAATATTTCCCGAAACAATATAATCAATTTAAATTTAAGTTTATATATATATATATACTGAAAACTTTGAATTATTGCGCGTCCATTTCATTTGATAGGACATGTTTAAACAGTGTGCTGCAGCCTAAATAATACTTTCCATATAAAATACAATATAAGGATTTAGAGTTAGTCTTGAAGGATCAATGAAATAAAGCGAAGTTAAGCATTGGTTAAATATTTCAATTTCCAGACATGAAAATTATTTATAAATATTGATTCTTTAGAGATTGACTTTATGTAGATTTATTTTACGTCATCCTTGAAAATTTCTTTTCAGGGCGCGATTAGTAAATTGTCGTCATTTTATATTTTTAAAACGCATGCGTGTTGTAACTTTTTAAATATTTGCAGACTGCCTCCTATTATAGTGACAGTTGGGCACCATCTGTGAAAAAAGATCGCCATAACGCTATCATCTACGCCAGAAATCTCAAAATGGCATACTGTACTGGATGCTTTGATGAGAATATTTCAGAGTGCATTGGTGTCAATTTGAGAAGAGTGCAGAGGATTCTGAAAACAGTTGGCGGATATATCTAGGTAACATCATTGCGTTTTTTGTAATCGTTAGCAATAGCGATGTTATGTTTCCATAAAAAAAAACATTCAAAAATTAGTGTTTTCTACAAGCAGTAACGTTTTACCGTGAGGTTGTAAAAAACACCAGGTTGGGAAACTGGCGAGGGATATCCTTCTCTTAATGAGGGTCAATGGACCTCTCTTAAGCCGTGGTAGGCAACCCATCTAGTGATGGTGTCACGATAAAAACACCCTTGGTAGCTCTGGCGAAGCATCAAGTATTCTGCTACTGACAAGATTTTGAATCTCGGCCGATGCCGCAAAATGATGATGATGATGATGATGATTCCATTCTTCTTTCCACAGATCCTCAAACTCAACATAAATCAAGTAATTTGAGGTGGTAGTGCTCTTCTGGTTAAAGAAGGTGGATGCTCGAAGACCCTTTGTTAGCAACAGGAATCTGTACCATGCCACACACGGAAGAGATTCCTGTCATGTCTCTCAGACAAGTTCTGCGACCACATCAACCCTTACACATGGCCACCTAAACACCCAAATTGCAACACCCGTAATCATTACATGTGTAGTGCAGCTGGGAGAGACGTCATGAAAACTCATTGTAACACTAAAGATGAGCTGAAACCAAAGATTATGACAGAAATCACCCACTTAAACAAAGAAACCGTTCCGAAGAGATGAAAGAGATTCCAAAGTCATCTGGGCGCCGTGGTTGAAGTCAATGGAGATTTTATTGAATAAATCTACTGTTTATTTTATGTATGTGTAAATATATATGTTAAAATGAAATGTCAGTGTTATTTTCATTTCCTTTTTTGTAATTTTGGCGACAATTCATCCATAGCACCAGGTATATCATTCCAATTGCTGATAATAATTGTCAGGCATTATATTTTATAACCGTACAATTTTACTCACCTGGGAATTTAAAATTAATTTTGTTAAATTTCTCTTTTGACATTTTTTTCTTTACAAAGATCTTATTACAATTAATATATATATGTTGGAACTTCGGATTCATGATTTCCTACCCAGTTAACAAGTTGTATTAAATGTTATATATATGGTAATATTTGGAATTAATTAACCACCTTAAAACAGTTGAATGAAACCAAAACTATATCGGAACTATGAATTATAGACGAAAGAGATAACATGAAACGAAATAAGGAAGTGATATTGTTTAAAAATAAAGTTACTATTGTTACGTGTATTTATTTTGTCAAAAATAAACGTTTATTTACGATTATTTAAGTTGAAAAGTAGAAGAGGAAAAAGTTTGTGGTTTATAAACAGGATTATCGATAACATTTTGTGCACAACCTTTACAATATCTAAAAAATCGGATTACATTCATCGTATTTTCCGGCTAACAAAACGCACTTTTTTCCTAAAATATCCCATGAAAAATACATGTGCTTCTTCTAAAATTAATGTATCACTTACCACCATGGTTACCATCATGACATGCATGGTAGTGAGGGTCATTTACTGTCTAACAGTAGTGATGACTCTGCAGGTGACAGTTTAGAGCATTTATGTGAATACAGCATTGATGAGTTTTTGGGATTTGAAGATGAATATGATTTCTTTGATTGAGTTATATTTTTCCATGCATATGTTTCTTCTCCATCCAAAGACATTCCTATCGAACAAACGCTAATACATTCATACGGACGTACGCATATTCTCTTTCAACAATTACTACTACGAACATTTTCTACAATTCTTGATACCCATAACTTTATCATTGAAAACGAATTCTACCCTTAACTTCTTAATAATGTTTCTAAATGCACATTGGATTCTACAACTTGTATTATTCTTTCCTTGTAATAAATTTTTATTTTAAAATACAAAATGTATATTTTATTCTTACACTATTCCACACTAATTCACATATTCCAACTTGCCGACAACCAACTTTCTGACGCTTAACTTCTAATGATAACTCTGAATAATTTGTAAGCTGTAGGGAGGTCGGTTAAGTATGACACAAGGCCGAACCTAAAAACACTAACCAGCTTCCTACGGCTTCATACTAACCACCAAGTAGTGAAATGAATAATGTAAACAATGCGTGGCACCAGTATGTAAGGGGCGAATGGTGAATGTGTTGTATGACAATGACGTTTTTATTTTTATTTTTTTGCTAAAAATTTCTTTCCAATATTAGGGAACATCTTCCAAGCTGCAGTGTGTTATAAGCCAAAGAATACGGTATTCAATTTAATTATAACAATAACTTTATTTAACAGTCGGTTAAGTGCCATACGTGATACATATTTGGGCGATCATGTCTGACTGGGCAGAAGATTATCCCGCAGTATGTTGCCATTGCTTTCTGCGGTAGACTGGTTGCCGACCAAGGCTATAGAACCCAATCTGTCCTGTTATTTAACCTTTAACTGGAATACCTTTCCCAAGGGTATTTGCGCGCAAGTGAATGCAATGAATTCGGATGGAATTCGAACTCGGCTCCTCGATTTCTCGTTCCGAGCCGATATCCAATGCACCACAACGCACATCATTATATATAAAAGGTTAAAAACAACATAACTTTTACCATAGTCAGAAAATGAAGTTGGGATTTTTGGAGGGTTTGTCTCAAAAAAGTCAGATCATGATGGATAAGAGAAATCTGATTGTAAGGGTAAAAATGTAGAGACTTGAAATGTCTTGTGATGAAATAAATTGAATGAAACTTATATAGTATTGAGGAAGTCGGCAAACTTATCGCATGTCATCGTGAAAAGGTTAGAGACATTTTTAAAGTTAATTTTACTTAAAGTAGTGAACAAGTGACGAAGACGGGAAAGTTTTATTTTAAAAATATACTGCACCCAAACATATGTAGTTGACTTAGTGAGTGATCGATTCGCTAAGCAGAAACAAATTAATTATCAGAAAATGGGAGAATCAATCATAGGGGATAGATTATAGATGTCTAGTTATAACATATTAAGAAAACTTGATTATACTTTAGAGAATATTTTAGAAGATGATGACAAATGGAAGTTACTTCGTTACGTTTATTGAACAAGAGCCTTATATATGGTAATATTTTTTATTTAAAGTCTATTAAAAAATAGTATGCTGTAATACAATATATATATATATATATATATATTAGTCATCCACATACAAGCCCGTTTCGGTGTATCACAGCTCATCAGTGTGGCTAGACATATCCACTTGCTTCTGGCCGGGAATATATATATATATATATATATATATATATATATATCTGTGTGTTTGTAAATACATATACATATATAAATAAAATATATAAACCTATATATATATATTATACTAGTTGTTACAATGGTTTATAAATTCATAGTATCGCTAAACAAAAATTTTCGCGTTTCGAAGCTGTTATGCGCGCTTCTCATCGTTGAAAAAGTTGAAATTAAAATTAAATGGTGAAAACGGTTTATTTGTGTTGATATGATGTTTAAGTGAAAGTGGAGTTGAGAGCTTAATCTGATTCTTTCAGCCGTATTGTAGTCTCAGGAGAGGTGGCTTAGTTTAAGACAGGTTCCTTATTTATTTTGTCTGAATGTGGTAGACGTGGCGTCGCTGTTAATGAGAACGATGTAAATAAATATAGGGTGGGAGTTTAGAATGGTCTAGTCGTCATTTCGTGGTTCTAGAGGTGCTGTTATTGGGTTAAGTGAAGGATGTGGGGTAGCTTAGTTTTGGGCAGGTCGCTTTTTCGTTTAGTTTAGGTGTTTTATATTGCGATATATGCTTTTTTTTTTGTTTTGTTTTTATGCAGTGCCGATAGTTTTTATTTAACTACTATTTACAGGTGGATGGAATTGCTGTTAGTGTGGTGTGGGATTCATTTTCTTTTATTTCTACGGTTTTTTGTTCTATTTATTTAGAGGGTTGATTATGTGTATTTATTGCATTTTTTTGCGGGGGGCCTGTGTAGATGAGGTGTTTTTTTGGTTATTGAAATTTTAATGAGAAATATTTGCGATATTTGCATAATACTGCTAATTCGTCTCTACGGTTTAAGGGAAATGGATAATAAATTCCGACAGTCTACGATAAAAAATACTTGAGAACCAACAAAATAAGGATTTATTGTAGGGTAATCAACATTACAATATTTCGGTTGTCATAACCATCATCAGGGCTTATATTACTAATAAATTTAGAACACCAAAATATTTCACGCTAGTAATATTCACAGGCAATAACACCAAAAAACTTCAAACTAGTAATAATAATATAAGCCCCGATGATGGTTATAAAAACCGAAACATTATTATGTTGGCTATCCTACAATAAATCCATATTTTGTTGTTTCTCAAGTATATTTTATCACACACACACACACACACACACACACACACACACACACACACACATATATATATATATATATATGTGTGTGTGTATGTGTGTGTGGTGTACGCGCAGATACACATTAATATATAAATATTAATCAAGTGTTAATAGAACAGTGCTCAGTGCAGTATAACTTTGCAAAAGCATATATTATTAAATATACATATTCTCCTACGTTTTAGGCACAACTCGGAGTTTTGTGCATTATACAATCATCAAGTCCATATTATTTACTAAACGCTTTGCGATTTGAATGAGATATTACTGTTCCTTAGGTTAAGGTCGTTATAAATAGTAAAACAGATGTGCGAATTTTTTTTCTTTAATGCATAATTTAGTTAAATATAATATCGAAACAAAAAAGTATAATCAGTCAAGTGCCATACGAGATATACGCTTGAACGATCATGTCGCGAAAGAGATAAGACTGGTTGAGCAGAAAATTTTCCTGCAGTAGGTTGCCATTACTTTCAGCCAAAGACTGGTTGCGAAGCAAGGCTATAGAACCCAACCATTCCCCCTATTTAACCCATAGCTGGAGGATTGATTGTGTTTAGCCACCCTTCAAACTCTTGTTGGTCATTTAGAGCTAAATTGATTTTCTTGTAAAAATATGAATGAGAGTTAGTTTTATAGTTCTTTAGATATGGTTGAAAGAAAATTTTATAGTTTCTTAGGTATGGTTGAAGGAAAACTTTTCTCAATTATGGTGAAGAAGATTTATTGTTTGTCAAATATGATTAAAAACAAACTTTATTGTGGGTCAGCTATTTTTATAGTTTTATAATTTGTGTCTGTTTAAACAATTATTATTATTATTATTATTTCATTTTCATCATAATTCGATTTTTCTATGCTTACACTGCCTATCAAATCTGTGGAAATAGTGAAGGCTTGGTGTGTTGCTATGGCGACATTTCATGTTTTTCTATCTCCTCTAACATCACTTGCATTGCATGGACAAAGTTTTTTTTTATTGTGTGGGTTGTACTTAACATGACAATTTTTTGCATATTTCTTTAGCTAGAGTTTCCAGGGATTCTTTCAATGGGTTGTTTTCTTCCATTTTTTATCATTGCAAGATTATTAATCTTATTATTTTTGTAACTGGGCGTAGGATGAATTTAAGCTGCGCACATCCTTCGGTTGAAATCCGAACGCTGTACGAATATTATTACGATTGGAAAACACCAGAAGGGAGATATAAACGTAGAAGACCATAAATAGCAGAGAAAGTAGCGCGGGAAACATTGCGCAGAAAATAGTGCGGGAAAAACGACGCAGAAAATAGTGCGGGAAAATGACGCAAAAGCTCATGCATGATATCACAGCCCTATCAGAAGGAATAGGACAGGTTTCAGCTAATCAACATCAATGTAAACAATACTACAGCCATATACATGGGAAGACCTAAATCTAAACCTAATATTCTTCACATCAATTTCTTAGAAATGTTCCAGGTTTCCTTGTTTATATTAAACTCTGCTTATACTTAAAAATGCTTTTGAAATGATTTATGATTACGCAACTTCCTTTATTTATAAGTAGCTTTATAACAAAAAAGTCACAATGAGATAGGTTATAGCATTTTAGAGTTAATAAATTTACTAGAAGATTTATAACTTATGGAAGTTTGGATAACATCTAAACTGCAAACGAAAACCTCTAAAAAAAGATTTAATATATTTTTAAAAGTCTAACCTATTTAATACCTAAACGCATTAAAAAGAAATAAATTTATCAACATTTTGAAAACGCTTAAGAATATTTCAACTATGATTTACATCTGCCGGGAACCTAATCGTACGCACATATTTTAATTATTTTATTTTAAAAAAAGGTAAAAAATTAATCACTTAGTGTCAACTTTCATAAAAAATATTCTACACTAATTTACGCAAGTATTGCAGTAAACTTATTTACATAAAAATTCCACACTCATTTAATTTTCTAAACAAATATTATTTAACATAATCTCTTTCCCGGATAATGTAGTTAATGCTTCTCCACTATTATACAATGAAAATTTCAGATCAAAATAATCCTGAAAAGGCTTCAGTATCCATTCCCTAAATAAATCCGATATATTTGCTGAAAGGCCATTAGAGCATGGTCTCAGAGTTTTCAAACATTTTTAATTCTACCAAAAACAATAACCACATTTTACATTGCAACCCATTACATTTATGTGTAATATACCAAAGACAAACTCTGTTCACTATGTTTATTTATTTAGCATCAACAATTTATGTGAATATTTCTTACGATCAGCACGTACTGGAATTGCATGTGTCTATTTGCATTATCTGTTTGTATGAATACAAAATTGTTACTTTTAGAAAAAAAAAATTATTTGGAGAAAATTCCGACACAAATTAAACAATTGATAAACTATAGTATTCTTAAATTTCGCCGCACCAACGGCCAAATCACTGAAATTTCAGATATTTCAAATGAACACAACACAATATTTTATTACGACAGAAAGTATGTACCGGTACTGGACTTCGACATTACGTTGGGAAATTCACATTTAGCCCTGACTTGAATTATTCAGCAATCTTAACGGCTTTCACCGTTGCAAACAAAAGCACTGCATAACTTTGTAACTAAGTTTTAGCGCAACCTATTTTATTTATGTTGCGATCCAACGAAGGATCGAAACCCACAATATAGAAAACGCTGTCACCAAAAATTAAAAAAAAAAGAAAAGTTGGCTTGAAATGAACATACGTAAAATCTTTAAAAAACAACATTCAGATTTTTGTTAATGATTTAGTCAAGCACATATATTCTATTTAATTCCGCAACGTTTTGCTCTCTGAGGAAATGTCAGGATTCTAATTTCAGAGAACTTTGCATCTTTCTGAGTGAGGAACTAGTCTAAGGGATTTTTACAGGTTTATAAAGAATTGAAGTGTTTCCATTTAAGATAATTTTGAAGGAATTTAGCAGAAATCTCGATGTGTAATATAATAGGACTAGTGTAGACATCAGAGTCTAATGTACGCATTACTGCTAAGTCAGCAAAGGAACGTGAAGTCTGACGCTGTCCCTCTAGAAGACAACGCCACTGACCAATTACTTGTGGGAATTCAACATCTGATTTTACGGAAGGATCTCGTAATACACATTGCACTTACAACTTTACCAAATCCAAAAGCAACGCCTTCTTCGGATGCAGACTGCTTGTTAAAGTTGTCAAGGAGTTCTTTCATTCCAATCTAATGCAAGCAATCCATTTTTTATTGCTGTTTGTCGTTCTTTTCAAAAATGGTTCATTGTTGTTGTGCTTGAGCAGAGAATCGCAAATGGAAATTTGGTCCATGAATTCATTCTACGTCAAATCGTGAAGCACACAAAGATCGGAGCAATTCACATATCAACGAATATTCAAATGCCTTAAAATTCTCATATGGGATATTGAAAATATCTCTCTGATATCTCGTATCAGGTGACCTGGATTAGTTTTGATCAGTGTTTTTATTTGACCATCATCAAAAAATGTCGTCCTGCCTAATTTTCACGGTCTTGCAGTTCAACGTTTGAAATTAGCAAGCATCTTACGAGCTATGGCAAACATCCCTCAGCTATGGCAACATCTTCATAAATGGCACTGATACATTTTGCTGTTTGTACATAATATTTTTTCTTTTATTTAAATAAAAGAGCCAAAAGTAAATAAAATATCTCTCATTTTATCCCATTTTCATTTTTAACCACAAACCAAACAAGGTACGAGGTTGCTTTATTTCGGTGATCGTTCACAAACCGGTGTTTTAATGTGATGTATCCATAAGTCTTAAAGAGGTTCGGTAATAAAAATACATGATTATATAAAGATCTTAATCTGTGATCTCGTTATAGAATGAAAAAAATTAAATATAGACGATTTAGAACGGAATGAACAACATTGTAATCATCAGCCCCCAGCCCTAACTACTACGCTAACTCCTCCATTTCTATATCATTTTTATGCTATGTCAACGAGAATGAAAATTTATTGAAGCATATCGATTTCTGTTTGATCTTCATGTTTCACGCCACATATTCTTATTATTAGCCGACTAACAATTATTGGATAACATCTTCCCGAAAACTTTAAACCCTGTATTTATATGTTCCGTGTCACTTATCGAGGTGGCGATTTCTTCTTGGCCAATTGATCAAGCAGTGAGAAGATGTCAACGGAGACACGGTCATTTGTAATCAGCATTTCTGAGATTTAATCACTCCATGAATCAGCAGGAAACGAACGATGGCGTCACTTGATAAATGGTTCTCTCATTTTCACACAATATTAATTCGTTTTTTGGGGGGTCAAAATAAAAGAATTCATTTCTTTTTTATTTAAGATTGTAATGCAGAATAACGTAATCAGTTATGCTTCAAAAAGAACTCGTTCACTATGTAAACAATATAAAACATATAAGCATATATCAGTAACACCTGTTCTTGAAAAGGCACAAAAAAAGAAAAGAAAAAGTACTAAATGAACCAAGAATAAATCATTCGTTTGTACCATATATCAATATTAACTATAAACATTGAAAAGGGTATTATATATGGTTGTATATTGTGCAATGGACTGTTCTTTAAAATTACTTTTACCAAGCATGATCCGCAGTCATTGATGTATAAATAATTCCGAGGCTGAACATAGTTTAATAAAAGTCTCACAGTTAGTGATCTGTGAATGCAGGGAAAACACAGATGAGAAAAAGCAATATCCAATAAATAATATACCCCCAAAATTGTATATATATATATATATTCTTTACTTGTTTACTTACAAGGTGATAACAAGGAAGAATATAGAACAATTAAAACTAATGACAAAAAAGAAATAGATGACTATCTGATACTTATGATTTGAAAAGCAAAATTTACAAATTTAAATGAAACAATATAAAATAAATGGCTATAGAATAAATGGATATTATTTTACACCATAAATACATTAATATTGTACAATTTTATTCGTATGTAATATAATTTATTCGATTAACAACATTATGTTAGATATATCTTTTAATTTAAAGGCTTTTTCTATAGCCAAAAATGTGTTAGCTTTTTCGAAAAAGATATAAAATATAATTAGAAACTTCCACATTCACAGAAATGTTAGCACTTATACAAATTTTATAGAATATTAAACACTGATAGTACAATAGTACTATAATACTATGTACAAATAGTACAAATATATATAGATAGTACAAATGTAGAAATTAAAAAAAAAACTTTACATACGTTTAAATTTCTGTTTTACATTTATTTCAAGTTTGCTTAAAATATTTAATATATATCGTAGCAGAATAATTGCGTAAGTTTGATTTAAAAAGAATAAATTTATCTAAAAATTTATTCATAATTTTAAGGGGATTATTGAACTAAAAATATTTTCTTTAAACATACAGATCTTCTCAGTTTAAAAAAAATTTCCTGCTGTGTTAGATGGGAAGAATTGAAATCTGTCTGAATCTCGTCTGTCCGGAAAGAAGATTTTTCCTGTTGACAAATTCGTCCATGTATGTATTTTTTTTCTTGCAATTTTCTATTCCATCTAAGGGATACAGCTGCTTTAAAGTTTTTCTGTTTATAATAATTCGACTAAAGATAAAGACAAAACCTTCACGATAATGCTCTTGTCACATTTCGGCATAAGGGATTTTCCCAAGAGAATAAAGGAAAAGACAATTTTAATTTTTGATCCATGTAATATATACGGGATTATCATCTTGAAATGAGTCTAAGCCAACACCAAATCTAAATAAAACCGTTTTCATTTTTAGAGTCTACGCCGACATGAGAGAGAAGCGTTCAAAGTTTTAGTTCTTTCCTTCTCGTCTCCTTTATTTTTCTTCCATTCTTCCTGACCCAGCAACAAGAAATTTCAAGAAAGTAAAGGTTTATATTTATATAGAATCATCTTCAAATTTAATCGATAGAAAAAAATCGAAATAAAAATATATTTCTAATTAAATGTTTTAAATTTTCTTATTACTTCATTTATTTAATATTGACGGTAATACTTTACAAAGTAATTTTACTTGTATATTTATATATACTTAACAACAGATTTGTAACAAATCAGGTACCGATTTTTAAAAAAATTAGAAACTTGAAAATTTGATTCAATTTGAAACTTGATTCTTAAATCTATAAAAAGAGCTGAACAAACTCACCGAAACTACTTAAAATCGAAAGGTTTGACGAAAATCTTTTTAAACGCTTAAAAATATACATCAACTTAGACCAAATATAATTTTTCCTGCGTAGTGCACAACAAATCTTACCCAGATATCTAAGCCTAGAATTTAGGAATGTATTTTATACATCAAAGCAAAATATTAAGATTTTGTTTTACTCATATTTGTGTTGATTATTTAAAATGTTAGCCAGAGAATGTAAGCACATTAGTTATTTTTAGTTTTGTGTCCACTTTCTTTTTCCCAGCATGTTCTTTTGTAGACTGACAGTTTTTACTGAAGTTTAAGCGGCACAAAGTTGCCTTATTACACTAGCATCCTTTTTTCTAACCTCCTAATAATGTAGTCTATGATTGTTTCTATTTTGAACCATATTTCTAATTCTTCGAATCTATTTAGCAATTTGTTCGGCTCTCTTCCAAGTACACTGATAATAATGAGCACAACTGTTCAGTTCATATTTCATAATATTACTCTTGCTAGTTAACTCATTTGCTCCTCTGAAATAACCCAAGATATATTCTCTTCGAGTACTACAGAGTGCGATGGGTAAATTGTCGATAGCTTATGTTATAATTGCGGGCATGCGCTTTCTTTGTTTTTGTACACTAAAGTGGGATCAGTTGGGTACTGTCTGTGAGAAAAAGAGCACGATGACAGAATTCACCCTACTAGAAATCTGGAAACGCATGATGTACTGTTTAGCATTTCCACCGGAAGCTCGAATACGAACCGTTCATTGTGTTTGGTTGTCAATATGAAGGCAGTGCAGAGGTTTCGGGAAGAGTTGGATGAGTTTAATGTTGATTACGATGGCATGGCAATTCAGAAACCTAACTCCTACCGTTCTGATAAGAAAGGAACGTACGAATTTGTTGTTGACGGCCTTAGGCTCAACACGAATTTCTACATCAAGCGCCTTATGAAGTTAATGATTCCATGGGTCTAGAGGCTGTCATTCTGTCCTACGAACCTGGATTCAGAAACATCATTTTATTCTTGAAAAATTAACTGCAGAAATGTTGAAATTAGTCAAAATGCTAAATGTATTTGGGGGATTCATCACGATCAAGGCACTGATCTGATCGTTTACGGCTATCATAAAGGATTCACTTATCATCACAAGTGATTATTCGGTCAAGAAATTGTGATACGCAGAAAAAGCAGTGGCTATTGTTTTTGTAACAATCAAATACATTCAAATACCAAAATATAGAATATGATTAGTTGCTTAGACATATTGTTTTGTGCGCATACCATTAATATCTCTTGATAACTAATAGTCACTTAAATCACTCAAGTTAGTGGTTTACTGAATAATGCTTGCACTACGAACATAAGTTATTGATATTTTAATCCATTTTTTATGGTATATCAACCGTTTGCAGGTTACTTAAACCCAGAAAATATAACGTGCATAACTGAAAATAGAACTTGATTTAGTGATTGGGATGATATAATCTGATTGAGAGAATGGATAAAAGATATTTACATATTAAGCAATGAAATTGTTTAGCATTGTTAAGCCCACTCTTAAGTTAAATGAAAGTAGCACAAAATTGAAATATTTTATTCACTACTAACGTAAAACCCTGCAGACAGCTAATTAGGTTTCCGGACCGAAGCTAAAGGAACGTATAGTTCAGCTTAGAAAATGGCAATAATGATTTTTAAAAAACAACTTTGACTTTCTCAAGTTATTTCATGAAATTTCAGGCTATAAGTTGAGTTCCGGACAAAATACCGATTTCAGTCGAGAGTCCAATTCGGAACGAAAGTCTGATTTGGGAAGAAAGTACAATTTAAACCGAAAATTGAGTTTTTAAAATAATACACTTTTGAAATTTAGTTTATGAATAGCAGATTTTAAATTCCTGGGATCATTCTAATTCCAAAAATGGTATAATGGGTATTTGTTTAAATTATAGTTGACAAACACATATGCAACCAAATAATCAACTCCTATTATTTTTGTATTTTCTCGGTCCTATTCCCTTATGTTACTGCTACAACTAATTTGTTTAACATTTTATCCGTAGTGTATTTTTACTTGATGCTAGATCCGAGAAATAGAATCAATTGATGAAAAGAAAAGTTCAAAAGGTTGCTTAACAGGAAGGAGGGTCACTGGCAAGTAATGCTGATGGCCATCTTGCTCTAAACTCGGAACTTAGCGACATATTTGATTCACAAAGGTCAAGTGTAGAGAATTCATGAACCAGGCAAAGCAACAGTTTACATCGCCATCATTTTTCATGTTGGATGCTATGCAAAACACTCTTAACATTTTTCCTCTGTAAGAATTTAAATTTTCTCTCCGACGTTAATTTTAACTCATACTTTTTGAATTCACCTTTACCCTGAGTCCATACATCCCTAATAAACATTAGTATTTATGACACGTTAACCTGCCTTATCATGCAAATACCATTGACAGTGTTTTCTATAAGCTAAGCAATATGTTTATCACAGTTGGAGCTAAGACATCACTTTATAAGCGTATCCAATAAATATTTGTCTGAGCCCGATGCGTCTGCAATCAATTAGACTGTTTTTGAGCACGCTCGAGCTACTCACCGTACATATGCCTGTGTAGGTTTTTTTGTTGTGTGTGCGTGTATGCGTATATATAGAAACAGAAATGTATATATGAACACATGCCCACATATATATGAGATCAAAATGCGAAGAACTTGGAAGACAAACGTCAGAAACACTTTTTAAAGAAATGAAAACGCTCTTAAACAAAAGAAATGCGTAGAAAAAATTCATACCCTTGCAGGCATATGATTTACGCATCTGCATATTTTCAGGCATATTGGTTTCAAAATACTGGAAAAAAATATAAATTTATATACTTGTTTGTATTATATATATATATATATATATATATATATATATAATGATGGTTACACTGAAAATTTGTGAGACGTTCTTGGCCTGACTCACTTCACAAAATCTAACCAAATATGAAGATTGGTTGAAAAGTTCAGAGGCTGACTATGAAGGAATAATGCTATAGCATATATATATATATATATATATATATATATGTATGTATAAATATGTGTGTGTGTGTGTGTGTGTGTGTGTGTGTGGAGGGTGTAAATATACTATCATTGATTCTGTGCTAAGAGTTTTTTCTCTCCTACTTCTTGCGTATGGAACTCAATTCCGGCTTCTACCTTTCCACTTAACTTTGATGCTCAAAAATTGAAATGTAACTTCAATTGTTTTTTATTGCATTCTCTCTAAAATTCAGTATCACCCTGTGTCTTAGTGACTTTATTGTATTGCTTAGGGTGAAATGATTAAAATACTCTTCTAATCATTTCATATGAGAAATTAATATACGTATCTTAATCTGGAATTAAGACAATTCAGAGGAGTGTGATGTAGCTTTTAAGGTTCCACTTACCAAACTTAACATATAGAAAAATATAATGTATTTTAATAAGGATTATGACTATTTCTTATAGATCCCCAATTTGGAAACTTCTTTATATGGGACTTTTTGCTTTAATAATGCTACAATAACTTAAAAATTAAAACAAATATTCTTCATTTCTATTTTAGACTCGGTATGATTTTATGCACAATTCACGTACAAATGCATAAAAAAGCTTCATTCATGGCCTAAAGAGGCACAACTATTGCTTAGAGTACATATGGACCTGGCACACATCAGTAGCATAGGATCATTTCTCATAATGGTGGATGGGTAATCTGGTTGGTCAGAAGTAATCAAGGTTAAAAGCCGACGGTTGCAAAGTAAGAGGCACAGTTTATGCGGTTATCTGAGAAAGATAACTGTTAAACATAGACTGAAGGAGGTTAGATTGATTTATTAACTTGTATTTAGCAGCTAATTCAATCTTCAATTAAGCTAATAATTTAGTGATTTTTGAAACACACTGTTGGGAGCAGATTTCTCATATCGGTTTGTTGTAAGAAGCTGTTCAAGGGAAATTTACATCTGACTAAAAGAAAGTGAAAGAAACGACAGTGGCTTGTTACAAAGTGAGTGGCATGGCGGGCTTTAGCTGTGAAAGTTAGAACAGGCGGACAAAATGACATAATTCGTCTAAGCACTTTCCATAGAAATAGCGATAGAACAGTTATAAGATATCGACGTTTCGTCCGTGAGAAATATTTTGCAGGATAAAAAAAAATATATTTTATTCACCTACAAGCCCGCTGAAACGATTTTGAACTGTATGAAGCCTTGAAAGTAAATAGTCGGCAGCACAAAGCCGTATTTAAAATTCATTCCTATGAGATTTACTCAAAAAAATGTAGTACGAATATTTGACTGTATATTTTAAATTCTAAATACTTTTCCTTTTTTAGTGAATTGTTGTACAAAAACAAAACACATGACTCTTTCGTCTCAAGTAGATTTCAGAATATCTTTCACAATTAAGGCCTCCTAGCGTCGGAGTGGTAACTATTATATTGTTGAATGCTTTATTTAAAGATTATACAAGTTATTTCATAAAAATATTGAATGAGTGGTTTTCGTGACAATTCGCACATGTTTCTTTTTAATAAATATTTAAATCTTTGCTGGAGACGAACTTATATTCCCGAGATAGCATCACACGGTATTATTTTTATTGTAGCTATTAGAAATTAATCAATCACTCACAAAAGAATTTCTATTGTGTTATATAATTACGGAAAAACCTTTTTATCTATCTCCCTCGCTTTTTATATCTATCTATCTATCTATCTATCTATCTATCTATCTATCTCTGTCTCTGTCTGTCTGTCTCCTCTCTGTCTCTGTCTCTCTCTCTCTGTCTCTCTCTCTCCCTCTCTCTCTCTCTCTATATATATATATATATATATATATATACTATTTACATTAATCGAACTATTGTCTTCATCTTAGTTGTCATTTGCCCGACATTTCGGCAGTTGTATGCTCCGGTCTTCTTCAAGTGCTAAAAATTTCTAACCGAACCCTTTATTATGATCACTGGTTATATCATTTTCATTCCGTGTGCGATGCCTAAATTGAAAGTCATGGTTTATCTCCCTCTAATCCGACTTTCTAAGTTATTTATTCACCACTGATGTAGCCTGGTATTGAACTCATAACTGTCAAATCACTGGAACTAACCAATGCCTATATCCATGTGTCCCTGTAGATTTTGTTTGATTTTTCGCGATTTGCACTTGTGTCTTTCTTGTACCATACTTTTTTCCTTGTGGCGAAAGACCTGTCTATCCATAAAGGCCTATGGGCTCAAATTCCTCTCCTCATGTGGTATCGACCTATAACTGAGGATCATTTTAATTAGAAATGCCTACATGTTTCAAGTGACGGGCGAGAATGATTTCAATATCATTTAACTGTATGCACTATCCACTCTGTGATTCCGTTGGATTGAAGATTGTAGTGAGTTTTTTTTTATATGGCAACCAGCTAATCCGCCTCCTAGCCTATCCATGTACACAAATATTCGTCCAAAAACACAAGCGCATCATCTGACAGTAATGTTTGTGGCACTCCATTCCTTGCAAAAACATCACTCAAAACCTGTTCGATTATAGACGGTCTCCGGTTTTCAGCTTTGATTACTTGTGGCCAACAAGAGTACGCTTCCACCATTGTGACAAATGATCCTATGCTACTGATGTGTGCGTGGTCCATATGTATTTTAAGCAATGCTGATACCTCTTTAGGCTATGAAGAAGCTATTTTTGCCTGAATCTTCGAGTTTTATTGTATTTCAGAAATTTATTAACATATTCTTCAATATACTTTGCATAACCGAGACATCATGCTTGTAATTTTAATCTTCTGTGTGTCACGGTGACAACGCAATATACGATATCATGTACCTCTCTGAATATGTCTATCTTTAATATCTGAGAAACTACTACCACCTCTTCACTGAATATAATTCCAATTTCATTTGTTACTTTTTGCCCCCTTTCCTTAAATAGCCGCTCTGCAATTGAACAATTGTTCCAATTACTATTCTAAGTTCATATGGGCGCCTTGCCTGCATTTCAGTTATTTCTGTTTATGCTGCGGCTTATTAAGTCTCATTTTTTCGTAAAAAAATCAGCTCGTCTTCAATTGACATGCCTTGAGTCTCTAGTTTCTCAAATTTGTAGAGCTTTGCTTATTTCTTTTAATCATTTCCCACCAACCAAGGCATTCTACTGCCACTATTGCGCAGGGAGTTACATAGGAGAAAGTGATGAGAAAGAGTGGTTAGATACAGGAAATCTCGGAAGGAGGGTGGTAGACCGATGAGGATAACGAGGATAGGGTTGTGTAGATCGGAAGAGTGTTTGAGGGAATGGATGCGAGTTAGTGTGATAGATGTCTATTGACCTGGAGATTGTAGCTGTCGGGGAAGCAAGTATATCGAAGGGATTTCCACAGGGGGGAAGTGCTAGAAAAGAAGCTGTTAGAGTAGAAATTGCGGTTACATTTCGAGCCTGTTTATAGATTAATAGCTTGCTCTGGTCGACGTCTGGTTTCTAAAATTTTCGTACTTTAAGCAATCATCAGTCTTCTTTTCGGCCTGATGCTGCTTTTTATTATTTATTTATTTATTATTATTTCTTCATTCCTCAAAAATGTCTGTTCTATTTCCTGTGAGTACGTCATTGTGTAGATTTTCTTTAAGGCTTTGCGCACCACAGAAGCCATATCAACTCCATTATTTGGTTCTGTCCGTCTTTCATCTTTGAGTCTTTGAGATTATGTACTCACGCTGTAGCCACAAAGGCATTTATCCAAATCTCGATATATTCATGATCGTCCATGAGATCTAATCATCTAATTGATGACGCCATTTGTTATGTCTGGTATATCTCGCAGTTCCAGTACTCGATAAGTGATACAACGTTACGCGTGACGTAATGGAGTTCCAAACATTTAGCAGTTTAGCACTTAAATATAAATCAGCTCAGTTACATAAGATTCCACACTTACATTTTCTTTTTCAGACCGTTGAAAAATAAATAGATTCATTCAGAATATCTGAAAAAACCGTTCTAACAGAGGAAGCGAAGCTTGTATTATTTAAACCGGAAATGAATTGAGAATAGATACATCAGATCTTACTTGTAACATAATACAGTAAAAGTAATACATATATTTGCTACGCATACACAAAAACAAATCTTATGAGAAAATATATAAATACACAAAAAAATTTAAATTAGACAGACAGTAAAAAGGGGACGCAGAGAGGATGTATATACTCAAACACACAATTATATAAAAATGTGAAGAATATATACTCCCAGAAAGTAACGGAGAAAGACAGAGATAGACATTTAAATCCATTGACATAAACGACTAAAATGACAAAATATGGCGAAGAAAAGGAAAAAAATAAAAAAAAGTTTAAAGGAAATGAAAATACACTACAGTCATAAACAATAATTTACACAAAATTTTCAAAGATAAAATCTGCCTATATTGACATTTTTAAAAGTTTCTCTTTAAACATTTCGTTTTCTTTAAAAATATATTTTTAAAAGTTTGTAAATCTCCCTAAAACATTTCTTTTTCTATACCGTAAAATTTATTTCCATAAGAGAAAATATTATATAAAAATTACAAATGCATAAAGCATCATATAATTACGAAGGAGCTAATGTGATAAAAAACAATATAATTCCAAGTGTTTAAAATTAAAAAACAAAATCTACTTTCAGCCGATTTAAGTATAAAGAAATAAAATTAAAAATTAAATGAAGTAAAATCTATAAATTCTAAAATAAATTAACAAAAATATTTCAAAAATTTAAGGATGAAGAATTAGATTAAATTAAATTAATTAGATCAATTTATTAATAAGAATGATAATAGTAATTAATAAAAATAATAATAATAATAATAATAATAATAATAATAAGAAGAAGAAGAAGAAGAAGAAGAAGAAGAAGAAGACTTTCAAGACTTTAAATATATACAAAATATCACCCGTCATCATTAATTTCATCAAACAGTGCATGTCTATATGGAAAACAGCCCTTTACCTCAATCATATAAATGAAACCTATAAGTCTGATGAAATAAACATCAAAAGATGTATATTTCAAGGTGATTCTTTGTCTCCATTACTATTCTGCATATTATCAATAGCACTAACAAGTCAACTTAATAAGACAGAATGTGGTTATAAAATAGGCCAAAATAAAATAAGCCATCTATTTTACATGGATGACTTAAAGAGCTGGAAGGTCTTCTGCAAACTGTAAAATGCTTCAGCGAAGACATTGGAATGAAATTCAATTTGAATAAATGTGCTAAAGCTACAGTTTTACGCGGATCAATACAAGAAACATCCTCAATTAGCTTAGTCCCTGCTTTAACAATAAAAGAATTAAAGCCAGAAGAAGCTTATAAATACCTAGGTGTAAATGAGAGTGAAAACATTCACCATAAAATTGAAAGAAATAGTGCGTAAGGGTACTATAGAAGGATGCAAATGATATTAAAAAACTGAGTTGAATTCTCAGAACAGAGTGATGGCCATTAATAGCCTTGCAATTCCACTTGTCCAATATAGCTTCAACATCTTAAACTGGACTCTAAACGACATCAGGCGAATGGATTCTAAAACAAGAAAGCTTCTTTTTAAGCATAAGATGCATCATCCAAAGGCTGATGTAGACCGTCTATACATACCCCGTAAAGAAGGTGGAGGAGGTCTAATTCAGCTAGAATTGTCATACAAGACAACAACTATTGGCTTACTAACATACATAGAAACAACAAAGGATTGAATGATACAATTAGTAAGGCAACATGAAGAAAGAAAGAAAAAATATTCAATAATAAAAGAAGGCAGTAAATACAAACAAGATTTACAGTTAGTAGATTCTGTAGAAAAGCAAAACAGAAGCCAAGAACCAACTATTGCTGCAAAAAATATGAAAATGAAAGCCAAAGATAAAGCTCTTGAACAAATGAAACAGCGCTGGCAAGACAAACTTCTGCATGGCCAATATCCAGAACGTGCTAATAAATCAAATGTTGACAAAGTTAATACTCATCGATGGTTACGTGCATCTGGATAAAGTCTGAAACTGAAGGCTTTATTATTGAAGCACAAGACCAATGTCTTTTCACTAGAAACTTTCAGGCAAATATTATGCATAATAATATGGATCCAAAATGCAGGTTTTGTGATAAACACCAAGAAACAATAGACCACGTAATCTCAGGCTGTTCTGTGCTTGCCCTAAATGAATATAAAAATCGTCACGATAGAGTTGGGCAATATTTACATTGGACAATGTGCAATCATTATGGAAAATCTGTAAACAAACACTGGTATGAACATCACCCAGCACCGGTTACAGAAATAGATGATGTAACCATTCTATGGGATTACACCATCTACACAGACAGAAAAATTGAAGCAAACAGGCCAGACATTATTGTTAAAAACCAGAAAGATAAAACTTGTCTATTAATTGATATGGCTTGTCTAGCGGATTGTAACATAGCAATCAAGGAATTTGAAAAACTGTCAAAATATAAAGACCTGGAAATTGAAATAGAAAAAATGTGGAAATTGAAAACAAGAATTGTGCCAGTGATAGTAGGTGCACTTGGAATGATAAAAAATGGAACAAAAACAACACATTGAAAGAATCCCTTGTAACCCCAGCTTAAGAGATATACTAAAAATTGTCTTATTAAGTACAACCCACACACTAAAGAAAACTTTATCTATGTAACGCTAGGGATGATAGGGAAGAAAGAAAAACATGAAATGGGGCCATAACAACACGCCACGACCTGCCTTAGGTCTCCCCGCAGACTTGGTTGGTAGTGAGACCAAAGCAGAAATCGAAATATTATGATAATAATAATATGATGAAAAATAACATGCTAATAAATAAAATTCTAAAAGTACAATAGGTAATTAAAAAAGAAATAAAAAGAGATAACAAAAGATAAGTTAAAATATTAAATTAAGATAATAAATAGAAATCAAATAAAGAAAATAATAAGAAAACTTAAATAAAATTAAAAACGTAAAAAAGCAATATAATAAAAATCGCAATCGAGATTTAACTAGTGTTTAAATAAAATGGAAACTTATCTTTGAGATAAATAAAATTTATTTTTCTGGCGATATTTAAAAATCACTTTATTTCGTTGATTTCACAGAATTGAATTATTTTTATTTTTTTCATCTCAGCATATGTTACATATATTTCTAAAGCTGCTCGGAGTTTGAGATTTACCAATTTTCTTCAATTCATTCTGCAGAGAATGCATTCTATTTTTTAGGTCCCAGATATATCTTGGTAAAGCTATCAGAGATTTAAGGTGGGGGCCTGGAAAAGGAATATTTATTATTATAAAATTTATTTTTCCAAGTTATGGCAGAAATTCTAAAGTATGCTTTGCTTTCTTTATCCTATTTCTTCGGGTAAATAGTAGCTTGGTATATGACCTTTTCAGACATGCTTATATCTCCAACTGGAAAATTATCCTTAATTCTACAGTTGCAAGTTTTTTTTTATCTATTTGCTGATCATTATCAAAATTGTCAAGCATTTTATTATTATGAGAATTAATGATGGTGTGGATATTGCTTGTAGAGGAATAAATAATTTTGAACGTTTTTCTGTTAAAGATCTTAGTGGGTTGTTAACATTAAAATGTTTTAGGTCAATTTCAGAAAGTATTGAACGATATTAAAGTTAGATAATTGGCGAAAAGGTAGGTTGAATCATAAAAGTTACTTTTCCTATTTTTATACTTCTTAATACCAGTTTCATTGTGCGGGTTATATAGAATAATTCTTGTTAATAAATCATTTTGATAAATGATTATTTTAAATGATTTTACTATCATTTTAAATTTTGCAATTAAGGATAATTTATTTATCCTAGTGTTAATTACAGTGGACTTGTTTTAATCACTTAGTGGGGATGTTTCTCCCTAGCATTAATATATATAGGAAAGTCACGATTTTTATGATATTGTTTGAAAGTATTATTGGAGAGATTTCAAATATTATCCAGAAAATTAACTATTTTAAGATGTAAGGATTATCTATTTTAAAACCAAGAAAATTAAAAGCTTTCATAACTTTCTTTTGAATTTGAGAGGATAGAGAGCCAATACTATTAGGTACGAAAATAATCCCATAATCTCTATACAATCCAATTTGTTTCAGCTTAACAATCCTAGTAAGCGTGTGCAAAATATAAATGCCCACTAAATCAGCAATTTCAGCAGAATCAAATGCTTCCATAGCATCGTCACTGTTACTTTTTAACCAAGTAGAATTATTATTGGATACTACCGATATTTTAGATGCTAAGATAATTTTATAATCTTCTTCAGTAATATCTACGTGTTGTTTAGCGAAGTTAAAATTATTCAGCAATTGATCCTTACAAATGGAAGGGTAGAAATCTATAATATCGAACTGAAAGAAAGTAGGCTTATCTTTATTTATATTGTTATTAAACCATTTAATTGTATCAGACAAATATTTTCCCAGATTATTAATGGAAGATTTTTGTGTAGTGTTTGATTTTTTGTGTAGTGTTTTGTGTAGTGTTTTTTTAGTTTTTGAGATGTTAATTAATCTAGTTTAAAGTTTATCATCAAAGTCAGTTTTATGGTCTTTAAAGAGTATATAAGTCTTTTTTAAAATTGATTTTACCCATTCTATCAAGAACATTAAGTTTACTAGCAAACTCAGTGGTGTCTAGGTTAATTTTCGAGACATTTCCTTGATTTTTATTGATCTCATAATTGCTCGTAAGATTTTTAATAATGACTTTCACGTAATAGGAAGTATAAATTTTATAAATATTTTTAGACTTATGAGACTTGATTAATAAACCATATGATTTTTTAATTTTATCCATATCATGATTCACCCAAGTAAAAATTTGTTGGAAGAGTTTTTAAAACCCAATTTCTTTATTAATTTCAATAAATCAGCTTCAAAATGAACCAATAGTTTACAGTTTGAAGATGTCTTTTGAAATTTTTTTATTTAATTGTTCGTTAGGGATGCCAGAAATACAGGAAGGATTCAAATGGAAATGCGCTTTTCCGGGTGGTTTACTTTCTTCCTCTTCTATGTGCCATGTTCATTTGAGAACGTAGATGATCATGACCCTTCTCGTCTCCTTATCTTTGCTGGCGCATAGCACGCTTTATCCTTGTACCACACCCAAACCTCGATTATCAGGTGATGAGTTTTATTACAGGTTGGAGTCGATTAAAAATGCTGATCTCTACTTTAATCAAATATTAATGCTAATACCCTACAAATTGTTTTTAGAGTTTGTTCTAATATTCTTCAAATTACCAATTACTTTATTTTGATTAGTCCACTCTGCCTAAGTAACAATGCCTCCCTGATTAAAGGGATTTAGCTATTCTTGAATGTTTTAAAAACCTTCAACTTGTAATAAACCTCAGCACTTAATAAGACACAGAGAATATTGAACCTAAATGTCTATATTTCTAGTGATATTATTGCATATATATTTTATAAATTCTAAATCAATATTATTCGGTCTACTTTGTATTGAGCACCTTTAAAAATATATTTTCTTTGGATACGGAATTTTATTCCATCCATAACTACCTTATACTTAAATGCAAGGTCAGTCAGTCAGTTAGTTAAGTGCCATAACTGAAACACGCTTGGGCGATCATGTCTCGAAAGAGACATGACTGACTGGGCAGAAGATTATCCCGCAGTAGGTTGCCATTGCTTTCTGCAGTAGACTGGTTGCCATCCAAGGCTATAGAACCCAATCTGTCCTGTTATTTAACCCATAACTGGAAGGAAGAGATGGATTAATACCTTTCCTAAGGGTATTTGTGCGTAAGTGAATGTAATGAATTCAACTGGAATTCGAACTCGGCTCCCCGATTTCTCGTTCCGAGCCGATATCCACTGCACCACAACGCACATCTCCTATCTTTTAACCACTTGACATTAGTTCTTTCTTCACCACCCTGACCCTAGTTCTTTCTTCACCACCCTGTATATCCTTTCCTTTCTCTCCACCTCTGCAACTGTCATCACACCTATATTCCCTTCCTTCTCTTACTCCTTTCTAACTGGTTTGTCCCTCTCTTCACTCTCTTCTATCCAATTGCTTTACTCTTATGTCGGCCCCTGCACATCAGTGGCGATACCGTCTTAATCGGGATGATATGATTTAAAAAAAATTATATATATAATCATATTGCCCCAAGAAGGAGGAAATTTATGATAAAGAGTGACAGGTCTATAACCTGTCACTCTTTATCATAAATTTCCTCCTTCTTGGGGCAATTTCCTCCTTCTTGGGGTGTCAGGAAGTAAGTAAGAGAAGAATGAGAAACAGGTGAGAGTAGAGTGGACGGAGAAATGAGCATGAGAGAGAGGATGCAGGTTAGTGGGATAGGAAATGACTTCTGAGATTTAAATTCAGGAAAGAAATATATATATATATATATATATATATATATATATATATATAAAGAGTGAACATTGAAGTCAACACTCTAGGGCGATAGACTGTTTCATGCTAAGCGTAATCATCAGGCCACATGTCTTGCTTTTATTCTTGGCTATTTATATATATGTCAATGGGGCATTGTAAGTAATCCTTTTAACGGTTATTTTGGCGGGAGTGGCTTAATTATTTATTTATTAGAGTAAATCTATTTGACTTGGTATTTGTTTATTTTTCGATGATTAATTTATTTATTGGGATTTGTGATTTATTACTTTTTTATTATTATTATGATAATACGGCTTTAAAACTAGAAAATACCTCCCACGGCAAAAAGAATTAGACGACTTTGAAAAAGACTCAACTAACATCGTAAGAAAGATAGAGTTCCATAAAAAAATCAAGACGCATTACAAAACAAAATAGAAAATATATAACTAAAATAAAAAATTTAACAAATGTATTTATCGTAGCGGACAAAACTAGAAATTTGTACGAACTAAACCCACACATACACAATAAATTACTCAAAGTCAGCATAACGAAAACATGCAAAAAGCACCTAAAATAATAGACAACGATATTAATATGAAAGCCAAAGCAATTGCCCCCAAATTAGACTTAGTCGACAGAATATGTTGCATTGGTAAGACACAAGCCTGTATCACATTAAAAGAACACAAAGAAAATTTCAAAACAAACCCCAAATGCAGACTCATAAACCCAACCAAAAGTAAACTAGGAAAATAAGGAAAACAATACCGGAAATAATTAATTCAGAACTAAAACACAAAAGCAACTACGGACTGGTTCAATAATATTAAAAATAAACATAATTGTCAATTTGTACAATTATATCTATCCTGCACATATATAAATCTACCATCCGCCCGTGCATTCAATACTGCTGCCATATCTGGTCGTGTGCCCCTGCTATTCTCCACGGGCTTCTCGATAAGGTACAGAGGAGGGTCTGTAATGTGATAGATATCGACTTGGCAGGCGCCTGCAGTCTCTCTCCTACTGGCGCAATGTTGCTTCCCTGTGTCTCTTCTATAAATACTTTCACGGCTTCTGCTCCGATGAACTTAGATCACTGGTGCCCCCTAGATACGAATTTGCCCGAGATACTATATTAGCAACTAGATCCCACCCTTTTACAGTGAAACCAATAAAATGCAACCGCAACTTCTACTCCAACATTTTCTTTTCTTTCACTTCCCGACTGTGGAATTTCCTACCACATGATTGCTTCACCGACGGCTACAATCTCCAGGAGTTTAAATGTAAGGTCAATAGACACCTCCTAACACACTAACTCGCTCACATTCTTTCAAACACTCTTCCCATCTGCCCAATCTTCATCCTCGGTATCCTTACCCATCTATCAACTTCCTCCTGACATTTCCTATGCCTTACCACTCCTTCTCTTTACCGTCCCCTATGTATCCCCATGCGCAATAGTGGCAGTTGAATGCCTTGCTTGGGGTGAAATGATTAACAAAACAAAAAAAACTGTCTATCACAGAACTCATGCTAGATAAGACTATCATCTTAGCCCAGGAGCAAACAAAAATAAACTCAAATGAAATAGATATCATTAAACACTTCCGCAAATCACTACTATTCGACAATGAAAACACATGGATAAAGAAAATGGCATCTTTGATACTACTATGGGAGGCTTCGACGGTGCATGGACCTGCGAAATCAGAGGCATATATTTACTACATGAACAAAGTAAAATAATAGATAAAAAGGAATACAGGGCTCTACAATGAGGACGGTCTAATAATTTTAAGTTCTTGTAACAAACAACACACGGGCAAAACTAGAAAAAAGCAATTATAAAGATTCTCAAAAGTAATGGATTTGATATAGACATAAAAACTAACCTAACTGAAGTTTATTTCCTAAATGTTATTTTTAACCTAAAAACGACACATATAAACCATACAGAAAACCCAACGACAAACCACTATATATCCACAGTTCTTCGAATCACCCCCCCACCATAAATACATAGGCAGATACCAAGATCAGTTGAACGTAGGCTTTCCGACAACTCCAGCAATGAAACCATATACAACGAAGCTAAAAGAGACTATGAAAAAGCGCTAAAATTAGTGGATTCCCAGTAATGCACATATTCTCACCACAGAGAACAAAAAATAACAACTGGAAAAGAAATATCATGTAGTTCAATCCACCATATAGTAAAAACGTAAAAAACTAACATAGGAAAAATATTCGTTAAGCTCCTACACAAACACTTCCCGCAATCAAGCCCTCTTCACAAAATGTTTCACAAAGACACAGGGAAAATCAGCTCCAGCTGCACCGAGAACATGGCAGAAATAATAAAATGGCACAAGAGCAAAAAAAAAATCAACAAACAACCTGAACAAACTACACCCACGTGTAACTGCAGAATAAGGAATGAATGTACACTAAACGGTAATTGTTTACAAAACAACGTGATATACCAAGCGACGGTAAAATCACCAGATAATGAGGAAAATATATACATACGGGTATCAGAAAGACCCTGGGAACAAAGACATTACACACACAAAACATCCTTCACAAAAAATACGCGGACAGCACAGTGCTTTCTAAGTAAATCTGGGAAGTCAAAAACAAAATCCAAATCACCCCCAAAATAACATGGAAAATACGAAAAAGATCATCGGCCTACAGCAATCAATCAAAAACCTACAGACTCTGCCTGGAGAAAAATTATTATTACCTTTCCTGACCAAAAAGTGTTTTATATTATTGATAATTTTAGCTGTAAGTGTGTTTATTTGAGATGTGAGATCTAAATTATATCAAATAAACGGCATGTTAAACGATGCGATACTGCAGCAATTTTGTAACCAATGTATAAAATATTCGAATATTTTTATTATTAGAATAACATTCTTTAAGTTAGGTACCTAATTCGTAGACAGCATTGATTTGTTGAAATCTATATCATTAATTTTTTGTTCTATCATCCCTGGCGATCATTTTAGAGAACTTTTTTTAGTTATATTTGCTTTCTTTTGTCGCGACGTGATTTCTATCTTTAACTGATGTATATTTTATATATATTCAGACATAAATTTACATGTGCGTAGTTATATGCGATTTAGACTTGTCTTGATGCTAATTAATCACGTTTACTTTGGCCGTATTTACGTATTTATTACTGTATACTTGTCAAGTGATTGACGCAAACATCTGAAAGGTACGTCAAAAACTACAAGGTGACTGAAACCTAATCACAGAAACATGACTCATTTTTTGCTATAAAATTGTATCAGACGGTACTTTATTTCTTTCGTTTACGTAGGATATCTGAAATGCCAAACGAATGAGGACGTCTCAAGGTACTTGCGCTGTCTAAATATCTCCTGTCAGCCGTCATTTGACCCTTCGCGGTAAGACAAAGCGATTTAAATGTCATCTTTCCGTCTCTTGTTCACCTAGTCTTGCATCAAACAAGTATTTACTGGTAAGGCCTACCTTTTTAATCCTGACTCAAAGTAACAATAATTTTATTGTAATACATGTAAAGCTATTGTGCAGCGAACTATGAAAATAAGATTTTTCAAACGATTTCAATAAAACAATCTTTGACTGGCGTTGATCTCAAAGTTTTAATAATGTAGTAAACCAAAAATGAATCTATTTCTTAAATGACAACATACGAAAGAAGATTATTCATAAAGAAGATAATACATGAATTATCATTGCAAGAGAATATACAGACGTTGAATTATTACTGACAAATATTTTTAAAAATACATAAGTATAGATGTTTAACTGAGACAAGAAACGGCTTTTTAATTTTATTGCTTTCAAACAAAACTGCCCTTCTTTAGCCACTATAAAAACATTTCCTGTCAACCATCAGCATGTCTGATGCAAATCTCCTTGAAAGAAGCATTTTGCGCTAAAGTGGACCAAGTATATCAGATCTATAGCTGCATCTACATCTAATAAGTTTTGGTCTCTGTATTGGATTAGAAAGTCAGTATCCTTCTTCACATTTTAAATTTACTAATTGTCAGATGCATTGAATACGGTTGCCATATATAGTCGGATGCTCCTGTTATTCACCCCGTAGTTCCCGACAAAATCCAAATCTATGTGTGTTGTGGTACAGAGGATATCAGCACGAACCGAGAATTTGAGGAGCCAAGTTCAAATTTCATTTCATTGCTTTCACTTACTCACAAATACTCCTGGGAAAGGTATTAAGCCGTCCTTTCCCTCCAGTTATGGATTAAATAACAGGACTGATTTGGGTCTATAGACTTGTCTGTCAACCAGTCTACCGCAGAAAATAATGGCAACCTACTGTGGGATAATCTTCTGCCCAGTCAATCATGTCTCAAAAGAGACATGATCGCCCAAGAGTGTATAACACTTAACTGACTGATTGATCTGCCATTATTCAGTCCTGACTTGGCATCTCGAATACAGTAACTTTATCAACAACGTGACGTGGATTCTCTCTGACTCTTCTATAAGTATTTTCATGATAACTGCTCTGATGAGCTTTTTTCCCTGATGTTCCATTCACGTGAATTTAAACGTACTACTAGTTTGGCATGTGTGTCCCAACCCTTTACCATTTACATCGTTAAATGTAACCGCCACTTCTTCAAAATTTTATTTTCTCCCACCTCCTGTCCGTAGAAATACTTTCCGTTTACTTGCTTCCCTGAGAGCTAGTCTCCAAAAATTTCAGTACCACGTCAGTTGCTGTCTTCTACCTTCTCGTATCCCGTTTATATTGTATCCTTTTTTGCATACTCCCTGTACCCTGTTTTTTCGCTCCCTCAGATCTCCTGTGCACTAGTAGCGACTCCGGATTGCTTAGGGGGAAATAATTATAAAAAATAAAACTACACAAGCAGCGGAGATATTTTGAATTATCTTTGCATGAGAACATGGAGACATCTTGAATTATTGTTGATAGATATTTATTTAATAATTTCACCTTACCTAAAGCAATGAAGCCAATAAGAGGCAAGATTTTACTGAGTGTGAAGAAATATGAGAAATAGAAAAAATATTAAGGAAAGCGAAAACTAAATGAACAGGCATTACGAAGACAGAAGATAACTATTGACATCGCATTTAAATTTTTGAAGATCAAAGTTGACTAGAAATCAAAACGCTGGAAGAGAGGCTCACAAGCAAGATGTTTGACAGAACTGTTAGCATAGATCTTATAACTGTATCTAGAGATTTGAGATTGTAAAATTTTAAGACCGAGCTGCTAATCAAGTACTGTGTTTAAATTTGTCGAGAATGTGAAAAAGTTTAACATTTTAAATTATATAAAAATCACCAAAATAATTTGCATAAAGAATATTTGCAAAAATATAATTAATGTCACTTCAGTCAGTTAAGTGCCATACGTGAAACACGCTTGGGCGATCATGTCTCGAAAGAGACATGACTGGCTGGGCAGAAAATTATCCCTCAGTAGGTTGCCATTGCTTTTTGCGGTAGACTTGTTGCCAGCCAATCTATAGAACCCAATCTGTCTTATGATATAACCCATAACTGGAAAGAAGAGACGGATTAATACCTTCCCCAAGGGTATTTGTGCGTAAGTGAATGCAATGAATTCAACTGGAATTCGAACTTGGCTTCTCGATTTTTCGTTCCGAGTCAATATCCACTGCACCACAGTGTATTTAGTGTATACGCATACATCCATTTCTCGACAATTGGCGGACAAACATTTTTAAAAAGACATAAGTTATAAATGGTTAACTGGCACTTTTTTCAACCAACCTAAAGTGGATCGACTCTGTGTTTATGAAGATGTAAACAGAAAATAAATGACAACATTGAGTATAATAAGACCTGTAAAATTATTCATTTCTTTTAGCCTTAATATTTTAAGAAGAGTATTACAATCTACTTTGTAAGTTTGTAACATGTTATTCATTAAAATCTTACTGATGTATCTCGCAGCCTAATGTTCTTACTTGTTATGACTTTTAACAAAAGGGCGACTTTTGTGCCGTTTATGCCACATGCCGAAAACGTTCTTGATGACATACTAACCTAAACTGTTAATGACAGATACTGAAAACGTTCCTGTCGAGTGACGAGGACGCTCCAGCCTGTGCCGGTCCTGCCAGACGCTGATGACTTTCCCGGCAACCGACGACAAATTTCCAAACAGAGATGATCTTGCCAACCGCTGCCGACGTTCCAGCTTTTTCCAATTTCCTACTGTTTCCTCGTCGATTTTATTACAATAAAATTGACATCGGAACTCAATCTTTGCCCCTGTCTCCTCATTTTCTTTGCTGTTTTCACGCATACAAAAGTTTGCGAGGTTGAGACTCATTCCTATACTCAACCTTCAATAGGTACATATATTTCATTAAAACATTTTATTTTATTTAATGCGATTAAATGAACTGTATGAGTCTCTTTCAGTTTCCGTTTCAAAACTTATTTTCAAGGGAAGGTACAAACTAGACATAGCTGCTAAGTCATTTAAAGTGGTAATTAATCTATCATGAATTTCTGTTTGACATGGATTTTTTATACTTTTATATAATATATTTTTTAATATATTAATAAATATGAAAAGGATAAAATGAAAAGAATGACAAGAGAAGAAGAAAATCAAAATAATGTAACTTTATCTTCAAATAAGTGACTTTCTTAGTTGAATAAGACTTTCTGAGAACGTGTTTATATCTAAACTTATTTGTAAATGGAACTCTGTGTGTGTGTATGTGTGTGTGTGTGTGTGTATCCGTTACTTATAGACTCCGAAAAGGCTGAACCAATTTTCTTGAAAATTTACACAGTTGTACTATAAGCGTCTGCGAGTGTTCTTAGCTAGGTTTTGTGTTGAGGTACCCCTGATAAATATCGAAAATCGGTAATCGAAAAAAGTGGGTTATAGAAGAAGTGGTCCGATTTTAATCGAATTTGATACACTCATAGAAAAAGACATAAGAAACGATATTCAAAAATTTCAAAGTTGCAGTTTTTACAATAGTGCAGAAAATCGATAATATATATATATATATAAAAGGCAAGATGTTTGTGTGTGTGTCTGCTTATCTGCCTGCATGACTATTTTTTCAACCCTTTTATTTTAGGTTTTGCTTCGTAGTTATAATTGTAGTTCTTAGTCCCAGCCATGATACCATTTACATGATGGATATTTATATTTGGTAAAAAAGACTATATTATGTACAATCTAGATAGATATCGTACTACTAGTTTCTTTCTCATATTAATATTTGAGCTACAGGTCAAGAGTGACCTCTTCTTACAGAGAGTCAATGCACTATTTAATGGAGTTTCTAAAGGTGTAAGGACTGAAAATCAACAGCATAAAGACATAATGTATGGTTGTTAGCAAAATAACGAATCAAACACGCAAATTACAAATTGGAGATAACAAAATCAAACAAGTAAAAAATTGTCAACATATTGAAAGCGGACAGATTGTTCGATACCTGATTCCTCATTTCTCTGTTCATCGTAAAATGAACAGAGAAATGAGAAAATCTCAATGAATAAATAAATATAAAAAGAATGGAATTGGAGCTAATTGTTATACTTTAATTCTAAATCAATTTAACTTGAACATCATCTAGCTGATCTTAGCTTGAAGGAAGGAAAACTTCAATTGGTTTTTAATCTATGCTTTGGGGCTCCGCGATATCATTTGCCGTTGGCGAATTCGCTGTAAATTATCGTCCGCGAGGATCTTGAAGAGGCGATTCGAAACCCCTTCGACATTGTTCCCTGACCACCGACGAGGTTTTAATCTGTCAATTTGGTTACCTCCCTATCGCCCTCCATGACGGCATGGTAGGACGTGCCGGCATGCAAAATGGACTCATCGAACCATTTCATTTTTCAGAAGCCTGATACATGATTGCATCCTGGCTCTGACCCTATTTTCCATCTACCTGGGTGCAGCGCTCAATGAGATCCCAAGCAACTCTCCTGCTGTTAACATCAACTATTGCTTGGATGGTGTTGGACCTCCACGACTGAGATCCAAAACATGAATTTCGAGAAGCATCTTCGAGAAGATCCAGTAAACTGACAACAGTTCAACCTCTACGGTCTCCTACTGACCACTAGGGCATTTGCTCTCTCGTATCCGAAGATTACTATCATTTTGGGGTGGAAGTGAATTCAGACAAAGGGTTTATACTTGCGCAGCCTGTTTATGGATAAGGAACACCTAAGATTGTTATTAACATAGAAGAATTACCTCTGGAATTGGTCAACAATTCCTGTACCTCAGCAGCACTTTGTAACATTCTGAAACATATGAAATCCGCTCATGGGACCTTCGGAAGACTATGCAAGTGCTTATTCAATAACCATAGACTCTCGCACCAAAAAACACCCTGCTCTACGCTTCAGAGACATGAATCGGATAAACCTGAATATCTTGAACGTTTCAAGCAAGTCAAATCCTGGAAGATGCTCAATATCAAATGGTAGGAACAATGCAACAACGACGAACTCCTTAATAGCTCAGAGATGCCAAGCAATGAAGCATCACTTCAGGTGGCTGGCATATGTCACCCGAAAAGCCTCATCGAGATTTCCGCGGACCTTCATGTACAGAGAGTTCGTTAACGACAAATGACCTTGCGGAACCCCAAAACACAGATTCAAGGAGCAACTGAAGGCTTCCCTCCTTCACGCAAAAATTATCCTTAATATTTTGGAAACATAACCCGTTGACTCTCCATCCTGGCGAAGAAGAAATAATTTCGTTTGCTCCAATTTTGATGAAAGGAGAAAGACTGAATTGAAAGTAAAAAGAAGGGAATGCAAGGTCCGGCAGCCCCAGCCAAGATTATATCCCGCCCTACCACGAGATCAGTTACCGAGACTGTTTTGTACTTGTCCTCGAGCCATGTTTCGTTCAAGCATTACGGTGGCAGCGGATGAACCAAACTCGTACACAAGGGGTATTAGAAACGATGATGTATTTACTTGTTTAGGAGTTATTGGTCGTTTATCTAATAAAATAAACGGCAAATTTTTTCTATCCGCTCAAACCCTTCTATCTTGGGTCACACTTGCTTTACATAGTCATATTATACGTTTTTGAAATCAGGATGACCCCGAAACTGGTAATATGCCTTCCATCTGGTGCTTGAACATCCAACATTGAAAATGAGAGAGAACAGTGAAAAATCCGTATTTTAAAATAGTTGCAATAATTAGTTAAAAAATTTAATTTACACTGAGTAACACAAAAACATTCTGAATTAAAAAAATATAGCTATAAATTCAGTTTAAAATATATCTAAATCTTTGTGAATTGAAGAAATTAGTTTTAATTTTTCGAAATATCAACGAATCAGAATTAAAGTGAAAGGTTTAGTGACGTGAGGTTTTGAAGTTCAGCAGATTTTTTTAAAACTCAACTCAATTAAACTAACACAGATTTTGTAATTTGAAGAACACAATGAAATTTTGGTCCAAATCAGTTTTTTGTCCGTAATTGGACTTATATCCTCGACAAAAGTTAAACTGATGTTTTGCAGTTATATAGACTTTATCGAGGGCTTCAAAATTGTTTCTTTAAAATCATCAGCTACCTCTTTAAATTTTACTAGTTTAAAAGACCACAGGGATTTCGAGTTTTATGCTAAATATAAGTATCTAATCATGAGTTTATATGTATATAAGCGTTTATATAAATATATAATCATTTAATTTTTTTCATGGATACGAAAAAATTATTTTGTTCATATTTTTTGGTAAGTGATTCTATTTGAAAAGCTCTTACTTCCATGAAAGATATGTAAAATGGATAATAGGCTCTTTTCAGTGTATACCAATGCAAATCAGTGTAAATTACTTGTGTATTTAAATGTTTAATATTGTATCTAACTATTTAATTTTTTATATTGTAAGCATTGAGAAAGTTCAGAGTTCTATAGCATGTGCAATGTCTGGCTCTGCTGGGGATTTCAATTCGTACAATCATTCTGCATGTTTATATTATTAGAATATCTTCCAATAAAATTAATTTCCTAACGTATTATGTCCATATTTAAATTAATCTGGAGCTAGAAGAGAGTGAACATATGTTAGGTACTCAACACTTTTCTCAGTGTATGTGAAAAAGTGACGATTTGCATCTGGTCTTTTTGGACATTTCTGATAGTTTTTGATCTTAAGTGGATAAATTAAAAATTAAATTTTTTCAACCCAGAACTCTGCAACACTTGATGGGACTGATATTTGCCAACAGCAGTGACTTGTGCTCATAATGGGTATCGCTCATATAAATAAATAAAAATTTTACTTGCAATTTTTTTAAGCATTGTTAGATAATTATTTTAAATGATTTTGCCATTATTTTTAGTATTTATCTCCTATTTTCTTTTATTTTTCAAGATATTGTTCAACACTTTTATTTTTCAAGATATTGTGTATCCTTGAATTCAATTTTTAGTCGTTTCAATCTTTTACATCCTACTGCCCGGCTTTTCTTTGATCGCAATATTATTGTTTTTTTTTTCAAATTCTATATTTCCGAAACTATTACTCAAGTCCTTATATTTTAAAATCTAGTAAAATACTTTTGCCGATATATATATTTAACAGAGAGGACTGCAAAGTCATTCAGATATAACTTATTTCTTTGTAAGAAATTTCTTATTATATCTGGTTTATAGAGTTTCAGCATGCAGTCGCTATGTATGTAAAAATCCCAGAGCATTTATATATGTATGTATGTGTGTATGGTATATCTAAACTTATTTATAAATGGAACTTTGTCTGCGTGTATGTATGTGTGTGTATGTGTGTGTGTGTGTGTGTGTGTGTGTGTGTGTGTGTGTGTGTGTGTGTGTGTGTCCGTTACCTATATAACCCGAAACGGCAAAACTGATTTTCTTGAAAATTTATACAGTTGTATTATAAGCGTCGGCGAGTTTTCTTAGCTAGGTTTTGTGTCGAGGAACCTCCGATAAATATCGAAAATCGAAAAAAAAAGAGGGTTATAGAAAGAGTAGTCCGATTTTAATCAAATTTGATACACTCATAGACAAAGACATATGAAACGATATTCAGAAGTTTCAAGGTTGCAGTTCTTACAATAGTACAGAAAATCGATAATATATATATATAAAAAGAAAAATGTTTGTGTGTGCGTCTGCTTATCTGCCTGTATGTCTGTATTTTCAGCCCTTTTATTTTAGTTTTTGCTTCCGGTTTGGCTCTAAGTATGTATAATTGTAGTTCTTCCTCTCAGCCATGATACCATTTACTGAGAGGACTGATTTTGCCTTCAAAATTTAGTTTACGAGGAAAATAACTTATTTGATATCGATACCAGGAAATCAAAATTTGACTTACATCCTTTCATTTTTCTTTCAGTCTACGGTTTCGCTTTACCTGGAAACAGCTATTGCTTTTTTGTCATTCGTGCCAACTTCCAAAGTGTCTGAGCTCCAGGACCATGGATTAGTTTTAAAGCTATCATTACACCCGAGCAACGCCGGTCTATACTGCTAGTTATAAGATAAACGTAATGAAGAAAACTATAAAAATAAATTCATTCGAATTTAACTTATCACACAGACATACCCGTCTGTCTCGATATATGCATATATTTAGATGTTTGTATGTATGTCACATTCTTTTATACCTGTTATTAGATTTTCCCCTTACTCTTTTCTGCAAATACCTAAATCTTCATTTTGCAAGTACAATCTTGTAATTATCAGTAAATAAAAATACATTGCTTAAAGCTCTCTATATTTTTTCTTTTCCAACAAAGGTCAAATACTCCTCTCTGGATAAGCTAATGTTCGTCTGTTCCACTCCTATTCACAGAATTTGGTTTAATTCAAATTCCAACGTTATCACATAGTTGTATGTCTACGTGGTTAGGGTTTCCGAGCATAAATGTATTTGTAACTGCTCTAATACTTTGTAAACATTGTTGCCACTGCAAATCATATTGAAAAGTAAAATTTGCTCCTGTGTGGCAGCGTTATTAGTGAGAATGGAAACATTTTTAACTTAATCTTTAATAAAAACGTCCTATTCAAGTGTCCTAAGGATCAGTTCATTAAAAAATATTCATTAGATAATAGCGTTTCAAACTCATGAGTTCTTGATACTAGTTGTGTGTAAACAGAAATCAATGATAGAATTTTGAACTTCAGATTGTTGCACGTCAATTAAAATTGACAGCAATATATCTGCAGATTAAGGCGCGTAACAAATTCGTTTTAGAGCTTGACAACACAAAGGAGGTTTGAAAGCAACAAAACTGTGAGCAGATTGCAAGTCAGCCGTTGCGCAACCTCCATGGATTGGCGATAGCTCAGTCAAACGTCTTTTTCTACAATAGTATCCATATTCTTCTTGTTCTTTTTTAAGCGCTTTATTGGGGATTTAAATAATGATGAATCTAGCAGCTTATTAAATTTTCTTAGGAATGTTTGTCTGTTTATTTTCCCACCCCCTGTTTTGTAATGATTTACATAAGCTTGCTAGGTTAGTTATTCATAGTGTCTTTTCAAAATCATTTCATCTCAATCAAAGCAAGACCGTCACAACTGCGCAGGGGTTTACAGTGAGAGAAAAGACTGCATAGAGTGGGTGTCTAAAATAGGATAAAAGGTGGATGGGGTTCAAAGTTATAGAATTTGGCAATTGATGTTACATTTCAGTTTTTGGATATGGTAGCTATCAGTTAAGTATGCTGAAGTGAGAAAATACGAAAAAAGAAACTAATAAGTAGAAGAGATGATTATGTTTAACATTATTTTTATCTATTTCAACGGTAAAATGGAGGGACCTAGATGCCAATCTAGTAACACGCTTAAATTCATGTGGTAAAAGCACTAAGAAAAAGGCTTGTGAGAGCAGTTTCCATGAAAATATTTATAGAAGAGTCAGAGGGAAGCCCCGTCACGTTGGTGAGAAAGTGACAGGAGTCGAGATGCCAAGGCAGGACCTTGGATTTTATCAAGAATCTAGAGAAGAATAGCCTGAGCACCCAATCACTTATGGCAACAGTATTCAATGCATGTGCTAGATGGATTCTGACGAGATAAACTTTCTGGTCTAACATAGTGACCCAAGATTCCTAGGCGTATATGGAGCTATAGATTCAATACAGTCATTCTACTTCATGTCGATTAAAAAAGTGAGGCCAAAGAGGCGCAGTGTGCTGCACTCTAGAAGACTAACGTCATCCATTGTGATGGCTGGCAGGAAAGTTTATTTGTGGTAGTTAAAGGAGAGCATTTTTTTATTTGAGGCTTTAAATTTTACGAGCCATTTCCTACCCCAGTCTTTCGACAACTGAAGGTTATTTTCAAGAACAGCAATCAGGTTTACTTTGCCAGCCTTAGCAGATTTACTATTCAGACGTGAGTAAATGGTGGTGTCATCGGCATAGATGCCTACATGAGGACTGATTACACCAGGAAGATCATTAATGAATATCAGAAACAGCCTCGGAGCTAGAATATAGCCTTAAGAGACGCTCATGCTCTTGTAAAAAGATCTGGTAGGTTTCCCGCTGAAAAAGACACTTATTTCACGACTTCATAGGGATAATTAGATTAAATCAAGTAATTATTCAAAATTACCGTAGCCCTGTGTCTTGCGCCGAATACCACCATACCAAAACCTTTCAAACGTTTTCGAAATATCTAGATCAACAACTCGAGTTCTGCCATTATTATCAAGAGCCCGGTATATATATTCAGTGATAGTCATTAGCAAATCAGCTGTATATATATCGAAGCGGAAGCCATATTGCTTGTCAGGGTGTAGGTCGTGAGTTTTGGGATTCTTAATTACATCAACTTCTATTATAGTCTCGAATACTTTGCAAAAAGCGGGAGTCTAATAGGACCATAGTGAGAGTTGACAGAGGGTTCCCCAGAATTCTTAAAAACAGAAACCACATTTGAGAACATCAAACAAGCAGTAAAGCAGAAAACAGGCAATAGTTATAGTTTGGAGAGTACAAGAACCAGCCCAGGGGACTCTTTCTTTACAACGAGGGCTAGAATTCCATCAACTTCGGATCGAATTTATAAATAATGTAAGAGAACAGAGACCGGCTTAAGCAGTTAGGCAGCTATTCTAGGAGAGAAATCGAGTGTGGGTACTTTAGACAAATCAAGTGTTGAGTTGCAAGAGAATTTGCGAGCAAATATTTAACATTTTCTTCTGTAGTTTTGAGGATTTTGAATTGATTGAATAAAGGATGGGTCGAGGGTTTGCTATTATTCAGCACACTCTTGCACATCCAATAGCAATCTTGGGAATCGAAATCTCTAAATAAAAAGAACCATGATGATGATAAAGATGATGGAATCTTAGTGTGCTAATTCGGCCAAGTTCTTTTTGACAAATTTCTTTTAATGATATTTTTACTTTCTAGAGTCCCGTATTAAAAGGGTGAGAAATGAACATGAATGTAAAATATATGTTTTTTATTTGTTTTGTTTTTTTCTTTAACCCTGGAACACTAACCATCAATTAAAGTTACACCACTACTAACCATGGGTATATCATACCCGATTAGAAAATATCAAAAAAAATATTAAATATAAATCTTTATTTGAAATATTTTACATGCAGGAAATTCAAACTTTGTACTTTATGTTAAAATTTATAGAAACTGAAAAACATATTTGGGTAAGAAAATCAGATACTGAGAATTTTAATTAAATTGTAATTAAAGGGGCGTCATTTGTGCTGGGTACTATATACGCATAGTTAGTGATCTCAGGTTAATGAATTCCTTAGTGGCCATTTTGCTAACCTGTAGTGTGTGTGAAGATGGTGATCTACCCTTTAAAGTTTGGTTATTAACACTCTTCTTAGGTTACTTCCCATAATGAAGGTACTAAATGGATTCTCGAAACCTAAGCATCTGTATGGAATTGCCTTATTTCATAAACAAGACGAGTTCTTTAATCTTGGTCGACAGTCGGCCTAGAGTTTGTATCTTGAATAAAATTATCGCTAGGCTGTCAAGGATAAAACGCAAAAATGCTTCGGGTAAAAGGGTTTAAAAATACAATAACCCATCACTAAGAAATACTGACGCGAGAGTGTACATAAATAATATAATGAAAGATGAATTTAAAAGTAAAATAAATGATATGCAAAATAATAATCGGGAAATAAAACTGAAGAACCTGTCTGCAACATAAACCGCAGTTATTCATATTAAATCACTGAAATTGTGTCAAATAATTTTGGGGGCAGATTTTCTTGAAAACAGAAGTAAAATCACTGAACCGAAAATGAAATACTGCACACTCAAATGAAGTAGAAAATTAGAAAAAATATTATGTTACTTAGCTGTACTCATGGAACAATACAGTTTCAACATAATTAACTGGTATATATCTGGACCAGATACAGAAACGGTGGAAATATAAACCTCTTCACAGTCAATAATGTTCCCGTATCAAACAAGCTGATTTATACAAAACCCGTACCCAATTGTGGTGACGTAGTGCAGAGCTAACTAGAAATTACCAAGAACAAATACTGGAAAATTTTGTTAGCTCAAAGTGCAAATTCTGTGACAGTTTACCATATTGTATGGTATGGCGCGTTTATTAATTATATTAAACTGCAAGAAATTGGTATGAACGCAAATACGTTTACAAGATGTGATCTGTAACAATTTTATGAGACTTTACAATAGACAGGGACATAAAAATAAGAAACCTTTTTACTGACAGGGTAATCCTTGAAAAATGTAATGTATGATCTCTGAAGATCATTAAAAATCTATCAAAATAAAAAGGAATTTGAAAATAAACACACATAGACATCAACATTTTCAAAAGTAGTTGGAGCCCTTCGACTGATTGAAAATGATTCCAGTAGACTCATTGAAGAGACTACTGTTAATCTAAGTCTGAATAAAAAAAATGAAAAATTTAAAAAATGTACTTAAATTTACAGCCTACAATTTGCGAAGGTCTTCATCTATATAAAATGTGTGTAATTACCTTGAATATTTTCCCCGCAAAATGCACACTGGATGATGCCATGATGCCATTTCTGAACTTAGGTCTCTGGTTAGGACCCAGAATTAAATACTTATACACAATAAATCAGAGGAAAAAAACAAGAAAGCTTCTTTCTAAGCATAAGATGCATTATCCAAAGGCAGATGTATACCGTCTATACATACCCTGTAAAGAAGGTGGAAGAGGTCTTGTTCAGCTAGAATTGTCATAAAAGACAACAACTATTAGCTTACTAACATACATAGAAACAACAAAGAACTTGATGATACAATTAGTCAAGCAACATGAAGAAAGAAAAAAAAATATTCAATAATAAAAGAAGGTAGTAAATACAAACAAGATTTACATTTAATAGAATCTGTAGAGAAGCAAAATAGAAGCCAAGAATCAATTATTGCGGCAAAGAATATGAAAATGAAAGCCAAAGATAAAGCTCTTGAACAGATGAAACAGCGCTGGCAAGACAAACCTCTGCATGGACAATATCCAGTACGTGCCAATAAATCCAATGTTGACAAAGTTAATACTCATCGATGGTTACGTGCATCTGGATTAAAGTCTGAAACTGAAGCCTTTATTCTTGCAGCACAAGACCAAATTCTTTTCACTAGAAACTTTCAGGCAAATATTATGCATAATAATATGGATCCAAAATGCAGGTTTTGTGATAAACACCAAGAAACAATAGACCACCTAATATCAGGCTGTTCCGTGCTTGCCCCAAATGAATATAAAATTCGCCACGATAGAGTTGGGCAATATTTACATTGGGCAATATGCAAACATTATGGAAAAGCTGTAGGCAAACACTGGTATGAACATCACCCAGCACCGGTTACAAAAATAGATGATGTAACCATTCTATGGGATTACACCATCTACACAGACAGAAAAATTGAAGCAAACAGGCCAGACATTATTGTTAAAAACCAGAAGGAGAAAACTTGTCTATTAATTGATATGGCTTGTCCAGCGGATTGTAACATAGCAATCAAGGAATTTGAAAAACTGTCAAAATATAAAGACCTGGAAATTGAAATAGAAAATATGTGGAAATTGAAAACAAGAGTTGTGCCAGTGATAGTAGGTGCACTTGGAATGATAAATGATAAAAAATGTAACAAAACAACACATTGAAAGAATCCCTGGAAACCCCAGCTTAAGAGATATACAAAAAATTGTCTTATTAAGTACAACCAACACACTAAGGAAAACTTTATCTATGTAATGCTGGAGATGATAGGGAAGACAGAAAAACATGAAATGGAGCCATAACAACACGCCACTACCTGCCTTAGGTCTCCCCGCAGACTTGGTTGGTAGTTTAGACCAAAGCAGAAATCGAAATATGATGAAAAATGACATAATAATAATAATAATTCAAAATTTCTCTTCAAGTATCTTAAATTGGTAATCTAAAAAAGCAAAGGATGACATCATTAATTCAAGTTGTAGTTGGAGCCCTCGGATTGACTAGGAACATTTATGACAGACTCATTAAAGCGTTTTCAAGTAACGCTTGCCTTAAAGATATACAAAAAATTTACGCATCAGTACAGCCCAGACATGACAAAGTGTTTTATTCTTATAAAATGTTTATGATTCTGGATGGAAGTGACAAAAAAATGATCATTTGAAAATGTCATGAAGACATTTTATGATATTGGTTCTGTGGTTGGGACCTGGAAAGAAATGTGAAATCTAAAGACATACTACTTCTACTATTAATACTACTACTATTACTACTACTACTACTACTACTAATAATAATAATAATAATACGTATGAAATATTTTGTATATTTATTTTTCAGTGCAGGCAGACACTGTGAAAATGTTCTGCATATAACGTCATTTATATGATTGATACCTGCATAAATGAATTTGAAAGTCAGGTTAAAAATGCCGAGATATAGCCAAATAATATCTAATATAGTGACATAATCACAAAATGAAATCCTTGTATTTCCCTAATTAATGTACCTCAGCGAACGAAAGTCGTTGTCTAAGGTAAGTTTTCTTTTGTCATTATATATATATATATATATATATATATATATATATATATATATATATATATATCGATTGCTGCTGACTGCAGAACTTTCAGTCAGAAATTGTCTTTAGTATAATATTTTCTTTCCTATCATATTGTTTATAATGCACCGTAATAAGTAAAATTTGCTTAGCAATATTATTAATTGAATATTTAATGAATTTATTAAATTTATTCATTAAAAATAATCTTATACTTTTGGGCAAATAGATTCCTATTTCTGTAGATATAAGAAAGAGTTTTTACACAGAAGCTATTGCAGCATGGCGAATCACAGTTTCAAATTTGACGTTTGCTTAAGTTAAATAAAGCGGAACTGTTGTAAATATGCGAACAACTGTTTTTAAAAATAAATGTTAGTAATATGGTAGAAAATGTCTTTTTAATAGTTATCTCAACTGTCAAAGGCCATAAATTATAATAACTTTAATGACATTTTCATCTTATAATTTTACTCAGAAATTCAAGGTTGGGTGAATTCTACAATTATGTGATACGTCACTTTTTAATTGCTTTTAAAATGCTCTAAAGTGAATTAGGGATTTTCAGAAAATATAAAAGATCTACAAATTCGTTTTTGTTTTTTTTAACCATATCACCCCGAGCAAGGTGGTAACGGCACTGATGTGCAGGGGTCTACGTAAGAGTGAAAAGATTGAAAAAGAAAAAGCCGGAGAACACATCCTAAACTTTCTACTTTATTTAAATTCATTTAATTAAAACACTGGATATAAATGTTAGTTTACAATAACTATTAGGCCATAAAACTATTCAAATTAAAATCATAATCACTCCCAAACAAAAATCAATGATGGAGTTAATATAGAAAATGGCTTTTTACATGTTTTACATGTTTTACATTTATACACTGATTTGCCGAATATATCTCGTTTCGACTCATTTCCAAAGATCTACATAACTAACAAAACATTCTGAGTTTTTGGTCGAAGAACTTTTGAAAAGGATTTCAAAACAAAATATTTTTTATATTGATTCGAATTTGCGAATTTGGCCAGGCCTCTTATATAAACACATTTTTTTAATATATTTGACTTGATGCTCAAAGATTAAGTAAAATAAAAACATTTGAAAAACTGAAAATCAATTTACACCAAAAAAAAAGAAAATATATGAATTTTGATCAAGACTGTTGATCAGGCTAGATAATGCGTTGTCTTTTAAAAACTGTAACTGAAGTCCGCTCAGTATATTTTCTGTACAAACAACAATTCTGCTCTGTGGTTGTTGAAGAAACAAACATGTTCTTGTACAGGCGCCTGCAACAGGAATTTGTTTAGCAGCCCTTGTAGGCAGCCATACTTCGATATGGCCATCCAGCCAGCCCTTATTTCTCAAAAATATATATCAATTCGTAATAATTGCAACCCAATGAGAGGGTAATTTTTTTTTTTTTTGGCTACAACCTCCAGAAATTTAATTGCAATATCAATACTCATCTATTATCCACTTGACTCTACTTCTTTCATCACTCCGTATATCCTTTCCTTTATCTCCACCTTTGCAATTGTCATCACACCTGTATACCCATCCTTGTCTTGCTCCATTCTAACTGGTTCGTTTTCCTCTTCACTCTCTTCTACTTAACCTTTTTACTCTTATGTAGCCCCCTGAACATCAGTGGCATTACCGCCTTGCTCGGTGTGATACGATTAAAAAACAATTTACATTGTTCGGACTGTTGCCATGATTATTGCGGCATTAACGATGGTTAGGTTAATGTACGCTTCGAACTTCTTCAGGTTATATATAATGAAATTTCGAACCGAACTTTTTATTAAGACCGCAGCAGTAGATTGTTCTAATTCCACGTAAAATGCCGTTTTTGAATACATCAGTTTCAGTGATTGCCATTAAGTAACTCAGCAATTTATCTTTCTCTTCCCTGTGGCCAGTTAGTGAACTCACAATTTTTTGTGTCAAGTTACATTTTAGATTGCTCAATCAACATTTTTATCTACAGGTTATTGTGTCTCTGAAAGCCATATAACGTGAAAGTAGAAAATATATACCCGTGGACTTACAGAAAAGTTTCGGTTCAAAATTCCATTGTATATCACCTTAAGAAAGCGTACAATGTCCGAAAGGTCGTGAATGTGGCAATAAAGATGAGAACAACAGTTCGAATGATGTAAAATGTCTAAATAATTAAAATAACTCATGTTAAAAATATAGAAAGATATTTTTATTTTGTTTGGTTACTTATGAAAACAGTGCCTTTGTAATGCTATGCTTGAGAAATTTCTGTTGACCAAGGTAGTATTTGTTTTAGATGTAATGATTTATTTACCCGCTTAAGTTGATTGCACAGCCCACCACACACACACAAAAAAAAAAACAGATAGAAAAAAGGCAGTAATGTTTTTTCCTGTTCAAGTCGATTTTAATGGACAGCAACTTTCATATAAAAAAGTAATTGTTTAATAACTGAAACCCAACACGATGACAGTTTTATTATTCCATGTTAAAAATTCTGGGGTTTTCCTTAAAAAATAGATTTGAAAGACTATTTTCAATTTCCTTTTTTTCTGAATATTCGGTCATTTAAGAAATATTCTAATAATCGAAACAAATGAACATCAATAATTGTCTATACATTTGAGATGAGGTATTTTAATTATTTACATTGTTCAGACTGTTAACCTCATCTTTCTGGCTATTCACGATATTTCGGCCGTTGTACAAACTGACTTCTTCAAATATTAAAATTTTGAATCCAACACATTATTTCGATCACTGAAGTATATTATTCTCGTTTCATGGTTCAATGGATAAAAGCCTTGGTTGGATTCAGTGATTTGAAACAAAGAGTTGTGTGTTCAGTACCTGAAAACAGTAATGTCAAACAAAAACTTAGAACGAAGATAACAAAGATATCCAAATGTGGCATGACTAATGCGTCTTTAGCCATCTCAATGCCCTTTCGGGTCTCAGAGTCGCACGTTCTTTCCTCTGTTAGAACACTTCCTTATATTTAAATTTGTGCACCTGTTTGATTTAAGTATCCCCAGCCTGTAGTTAGTAATTTGAGATCCTCTTTTTCTGATGACCACATCCTAATTTTCTGTGATGGATGAAGAAATTATATTCGTTTGTTTGTCTATAAGAAATATCTGTGTCTTACTCATAATACATCCCTGAATTTAGTAGAACAAATATGCAAATTACAATATAGATAAATTTGATTCACGTTAAATAATATAACTGAAAATTAATTTTTTATTGAAAACTTTCACTTTCAGACCACAACCATGGTAAACAAAGAAACGTCTGTCGAGATAAAAAAAAATCTTAAAATTAACCATAGCTATATTTTTCATTTTATTCTTTTAATTTGTTATTGTTGGTTTATTGCAAACTTGATATTTGTCTGGTTCTAAACAGATTGTAAAATCTTCACATCTAACATATCTTATATTTATAAGACGTAAAATGGAGCGTAGTATCTAAGAATAAACAGATAATTCAAGATAAGATAAGATGGGTATAAAAGGTGCATTAGTCATATACAACCATATCAGTAGCCAAATATAGTCAAGGGAAGAGGTAAATTACTATATTATTAATACAATGAATATGCAAAAGATATATGAAAACAGGAATACAATAATCTGCCAAACGAAATAATATATCTTGATAGATATTTTAAATCAAGCATATGCAAAAAAAAAAAAAAAAATCAAATAGGAAACGTATCTCAATTTAACATGTTTGACTTTTATCAAAGCTTTTTCAGAGACCGAAAGAAAAACGAAAAAAACACAACACACCAGTATTTTGTGTCTTCTCTGTTTAATTTTTCTCTCAGTCTCTGAAGAAGCTTTGATAAAAGTGAAACATGTTAGATTGAGATACGTTTCCTATTTGTCATTTTTCTATTATATTGTCGGATTTCGATCTGTGAAACACGTCAACTGAAAATTGCCATTTCAATATAGTTCACTCTTATTCACACACACACACACACACACACACACACACACACACACACACACACACACACACACACACAATTTTCGGTAGACGCGTTTCGTTCTTTAGAATTTCATCGAACGTTTACGTTGATGTGACTACACATGCAAACGTAGAAGAGGAGACGCAGATAATCTTAAATCAATTTTTTAACATATTTTGAGTATAACACTAACTCTATCAGGGCTACAATTAAAATGATTCCATCTAAACTTAACAGAAAATTCGTTAATCTTCTAAAATAATTATATATATATATATATATATATATATATATTCGAGGTAGTTAAGAAGTGCTTAAGGCAAATGTAACAGGTAGAACAATCTAGTAAGTAGAAGTAACGTACGATACTCGTGGAGCAGTATTCTGAGATGTAGATGTAGTCAATGGACGTAGACCAAGTGACGTAGATCTCTAGTCGAAGACCTCTAGTGGTAGACCTCTGGATCTCGTCGCTTTAGTTTATATTTATAGCTGACACAATCCAATCACATTCCAGTGAGGGGGAACCAAGGTGTACTCATATTTATTACCTATTCATTACATCGCAAAAAATAGGCTAAATCTTTTTAATTGAAAATATATATGTATATGTGAAACATTACTTTTCGAACAATCAGCAAATTTAATGTTAATTTAATCTGATTTACACAAGTATTACTTATTTATAGCACGAAATTTAGAATAGCATTGAGTTGAGTTTTCTAACATTTCCGCAGTCATTGAAATGTTTTGACAGATGCGAGATACGATAAGTATATGGCGATCTCGAGTGACATAAATGTACATTTTTTTCCGATAGAGGGAAGAAACCCTGAAACACTTAAACTTTTAAGGTACGCAAAGAAATTCAAATTCATAAAAAAAAAAAGAAATTGAATATTATTCTTAAAATACGCTTGCTAGATGATTTGTATTAAAATTTTCAATTTTTGATTAGTAAATGTTTTTCATTATATAATCTGCTAGCCTAAAGTTTACAATTCTTGGAAATACTTTTAAAAAATTGTTTTTAACATATAAACTATTATAATTGAAAAACAAAAATGAAAACAATTCTTTTAAAATTTCATTATTAATCGAAAAAATTTTTTCCGGATTATAATGTCTGACATTTATATTATTTATAAAAGTAATTAAATGCTTATCTAATTAAATAATACCATAGTTTTATTACATTTTTTATTTTTCTATTCGGAGCGGATCTTCTGTAAAAAGATGTAGATAGTTTAAAAAAATAATACATGATATACATTCGCTAATATGTTTTGCATCGAATTAAGTATTTGGTTTTCTCAAGAATTTCTAAATTCATGCGTTTGTCACCGAAAAAATAAGTCTTTTATGTATGATTAAGTTTTTCATTTTAAATTCTCGTAACGATTTGGCTCCTCGCCAACGAAAATAGATATAAGATTTTTACAAAAATTTAAAACGTGTTAAAAAGCATTAAAGAATTTTGAAAAATAATTAAAAATTATTTTGATCTTTCCTCTTAATGACAACATAAACATTTTGATGAAAAAAGTTCGTTTTTATTAAATTTGGGAGCATTTTTCTTTATACCATGCTGTTTTCTCAGCGATTTAGTGGCGGTACCTACACTGACTATATATATATATATATATGTATATATAAAAAGTAAAAAACAGACTATCCACTCAAGTACGAGTATCTATTAATAAGATAATGTTAAAAAATAAAAATTCAAAAATAGAATTGATAGATAGATAGAGAGATAGAGAGATAGATAAAATAAAAATAATGTTTGTTATGAATTTGTTATCAATGCCTAAAATGAAAATACGAAACTTGGGCTCAATTCAAACACATCGTGTTTCGTTCAGCCAGTAATAATGTTAATGCAAAAATGCATGATTGTTTGTTGATTTAGAAGCATATCAACAATTTATAGGCAATTTAATGCCGAAATTATTATTTTTTTTTTGCAATTTCTTTTAAAAGATGTTTTCCAGGTAGTTATCTTTTCAAAAATGCATTGCTGGCAATTTTATTTTAATTATTGCTAGTAGTTTTCTAAAATGTATTGCTATCTTATTATTTTGTATTTCTTTTTTCAAAGACCTATTGCTGCCTCCTGTTTAGGAAGGGATTCCCGCTTTCTTTGCTCTACTTAGGTCTTAACAGTAGTGCTGTCGCAATCTTTTTGTAATGTTTGTAGAATGTAAATCTTCATTCTGAGGATACTGGGTTGTTAGTTTCTTGGTTGCTGCATCCGACTGGTACTTAGAATTCCGAACACTTGCGTAGTGTCTTGAGAGACTGTTCTAATCAACATTTGCATAATATCGGGGTTTCTTGTAGTGTCATGTCGCGCATGAATGGGTGTCCCTTCAAGTGCCTTAGGTGGGCAACCCTACGGCCACATTATGCTAAAATCTGCGCACGTTTCCTTCCTACACATATTGTATTTGACGACCTATAATACTACTCTAGGCCTCTCCTTAACAAAAAAATTATAATTATGACAGCACACAAATTAAAAGATATCACGAAATCAGCTTAACAAAAATAACGTAAACCCGTTACCGTCTCAGTCTCGAACAACCATGGTATCCGTACCAACTTTTGCAGCGTTGAATCCTTCATGCACCTGACATCTTAGCTCTCTGTGAAACTAACCTTGATTCTTCTATCCCTTCTTCTAATTTCTATATCCCTAGTTACCTTCCTCTGTTTAGAAAGTACTCCAATGTCTAGAAGCATGGACTTGGCGTTTATGTAAGTGAACATCTCCATCTAGCTAGGGTTATATTTCTTGAATCTCCAAATCATTCCTGCATATGCATTCATATCTCGCTACTAAGTTGGGTTAGCTATCTTTTCTCTACGCTTCCTTTCATCTCCTAACTGTTTTGCATTTGGCAGTATATAGATAAGGCCATTTCCTCTCATTTGTTCGTTCATATATTTGTGTTTAGAGACTTCAATGCCCACCACGTCAAATGGCTGGAAAACTCTGTCAGAGGACTTGCTGGTGTCTATGCTATTAAATTTTCAGTCACTTAATCAGTTACGAATGTGGTGGATTTCCCCATGCGTTTCTCTAATATTCCTAATGAACCTGCCTCACTGCTAGATCTCTGTTTCACTTCTATCTATTGCTATATTATGCAGCTTTGCTCTCTTGTCAACTCTGATCATGCTGTCGTTTCCTGTTAATATCTCTTTCCACACCATTCCCGCCAGGAACTTTCGACCAGCAGAAAATCTTATTGCTACCAAAGAGCAAACTGCGAGGCGTCCCGCGATTTACTGTGTGACGTCCCTTGGAACAAATTACTTAGTCTTCCCGTTATTGTATAACTGGATGCCTGTTTGATCTAATCCAGTCTTTTCTTTCCAATTGCCTAATAATTGTAGTATTAAACGGGCATGCTACCAGATATTATCATACAAACGCTGTTGTCCCTCAAGGTTCTAATCTAGGTCCTACATTTTTTCTGATCTTTATCAAGGATCTCTCTGATGTAATCAGATCCTGAAAAGGCATCTAAGCTGAGGACCCCACCATATACTTCTGCCTTGATAAGAAATCTTCTGTCTCCTATACAAATATTTTCACGGCTTGTGCTCCGATGAGTTTGGCGCCCTGGTGCCCACTCTGCATGAATTTACTCGTGTAACTAAACTAGCAACTAGGTCCCACCGCTTTTCCAATGAAACCACTAAACTGTAATCGTAACATCTACTCCCTCAGCTTCTTTTCTCGCACTTCCCGCCTGTGAAACGTCCTTCTGTATACTTGCTTCCTTACAGCTACAATCTCAAAGAATTTAAATGCAGTGTCAATTGCCATCTCTGATCTCCTTGACTCGCATCCTTTACCTCACAACCCTTGTATTATATCCTTCTCCCTTTTCACTCACATAGCTCTCTTCACACCAGTGTTCTCATCCTTCTCTTACCCATTCACTAACACCCCCTGTAACTTGTCTCTTTTTCTCATCACTCTCCTTTAATGTAAACCCCTGCTTACCAGCGGCAGTACTGCCTTGCTTGAGGTGAAATGATTATAAAAAAAGTTATTTTTATTTTTATTTTTGCAGCAATTAATAGGTGGTTCCACGCTCCTCAAAACTACCCGCTCTAACCTTGCTGTAGTGTGTGGTTTCTGCTCATATCCAGGACGCAAAAATGATTGTCCGACTATGGGTTAAATCACAGGGTGGCAACCAGTCTAAGAGAGTGCTATTTATACACAAATTTCAGAAAATTGATAGAATTTTAGACCAGAATATATTTTTTATTTATTTTTATCTTAACATTTTTAGTGAAGATTTTAATGTGAAATATGTCAGTTTCTTTGAAAACGAATATTTGCTGTTAATTGAAACTTAATTTTGACCAATATTTATTAAATTCTTTTTGTTGTAGAAATTGATTTTTCATGCAAATCTTTGTTCGAATGCTGTTTAAAGCTTACACGATTGTTTTATTCGATTTGAATATTCTCACATGGAAATTAATGCAATTTTATTAATACGAACATTTATATGCTCCCAATTTTAGGGGAGGAATGATAGATTAAAATACATTTTTTTCTGTCCAATATTAACTAATTTGTTAGATTTAAAATGGATATCATACATTTTATCATGTATCACTATATACTATTTTATAGAATGCCATTTCTTTTGTAAAATTTTCAGGTTACAGACTTACATGCCTTTCTATAGACTGTCCTCTGGTATTTCTGAATTGCCGTATTCATTGGGAAAGATAGTAGTGTGTTCTCCAGCTGCTACTACTATTAATTGGTAATCTTATCTTTCTTTCTCTGAGAATGACTGTTAAATAAGGGAACAAACATATCCTGCAATTTAACTCGTAGCCTGATGCTTTTCCCAATTAAAAATTTGAGAAAGTAGTCGATATATTTTTGTTCTTCACTACTTATATGTGTCATCTTTATTTATCTACACTTGGTGCAACTTGATAGTGATAGTGAGCTACGGATTGTGTTTATTTTTCCTCGGAGAAATATAGAATGGATTCCATTGTCTTTACGGACATTAACACGAGTTATCTGGGGATCACCTGTGTAATAAAAGGAATTATCTACTTCATAATTAATAGCTAATCACTAATTATACTCTAACCCACAACAGAGCGAGGTAACGGAACACGTTCAGACATTCACCTTTGTGTCACTAAAATGATTGAATTATAAAAGTATATTTACTAATGCAATGAAGCTACAAGTAAGACATATCTAAATTCAACGACACACTAAAGAGTGTAAAATCAAATAGAAAGACCCAATTGCTATCATTGGAGTTAAATTGCAAAAGATGAAATAATATTGAAGTGTTCTGCAATGAATAATTGTAGCAGAAGCCATGGTTTGATGTTTTGTGTCACATTGTAAACAACATTGTGTTTGTTTTTGTTTCAAAATTACGGGGGAAAATATTTACATTTTTTTTAACATAAAAATAAAAATTATTTATTTTGTTTTACTGACATTAAATATATAAAAACTATTACGCTTTCAGTACAAAAGTTTTCGAAGAATATTTAAAAATGTAGATATATAAAAATATTACGCTCTCAGTTCAGAATTTTTTTAAAAATATTTCTTTTGTTTCAAAATTTCGTGGAAAAATATTTTTTTAAAATGTCGGAATAAAAATTAAATATAAAGGCTCATTTTTTTTAGTCGCGTTTGACACGTGTGAATCGATTTCTGTGACGTAATCTAGCAACCATGTTAGATCTTAAATGTATTACGGAGCAAATATAAACAATCTGCACCACTGGCCAAAAAGTGCGTTATAGAAAATTGCTTAACTTACACTCAAAAGTATGTGCTGACCTGGCTTCCCTGTAGATATGTGTCCCTAGAAATTTTAAATGGCGTAGCTTAAAAAATGTAGACGTTCTTAGTCATACACAGACACACAGATTGCCTTTTATATATATAGATGAGGTAAAGCATAATAAACATTAATGATAAAATAAAATAAAAATTGTGATTTTATCAGAGGCGTCAAGCGTTGTTTGCATGCCGCTTTCTGGCAAGATATTTTACTGACGCAATATCAGCCTTTGAGATTAGCTTACAAGAAGATACTGTGTGAATTGCGTATCGTAATAATTTCGTAAATGCCTTAATTAGATGAACAAAGTTTGGTATCAAGTATTTAATGAGCATCTAGTTTAATTTTTACTCAAATAATTACTTAGCGCTTAGATTTTATCTCTAGCCCCTTTGATCAAACTCGAAACAGGAAGCAGCTGAGTGGCAAAATAAGCGTCAAATTAATGTGGCCAAAAACTAAGTTCATTCATTCAATCAGAAGATTGGCGTCTTCAAGACACGGCACAAGAAATGTTAAGCAGCTTAGCACTTGCAAACAAAAAACAAAACAAAAAATGATATCAAATTTGCTAATGCATGTACTGCACTTGTAAAGGTAACATTTTGTGGCTACTATCGCATCAAAGTAAAATCAAAGTTAAGTTCTTTAGAGCAACTGTTGTAATGTACGGATTAGGTTAATGATCTTTGTATATTTCCCGCGATAGGGAGTTAGAAAGTGTATGCACAAAAATATTTGGAGCTGCAAAATATATAAAATTGTATCACTGTATTACCAATGGAAATCTTTATGGAGACCAGCCACAAATAGCAACTCCTATGTCAGAGAGAATGTTACCGTTCACAAGTGCAGTAAGTATCCACAAATTATAACGTGAAATCCTCCTTCTTAATGCTGCTGAAGATCGAAGATGAATTATGATCAATGCATTTTATGAAGGTAAAGCCTTACATTTCTACCTCGAAAAGAAATAACGTTTTGTTCTTGGCTCATGGCGTACATGTTGGTTAGCGTAACAGTAGAGGTTGGGCTTTACATTTAACAACCTATGATATTTTTCTTGTTATAAATATCATTTGAGTGTTACAGTAGCATTTGGTATGCAAATTCGTATGATGCAAAGTCGTGTCATTTGATTCCATCATGTGAAAAAGATGTCCTCCATTGGCGTGTATCGACGCTTACTTAACGTATAGTGACATCAAACAGTACAAAATGGAGATGCATTAATTTTTCCATTGGTTTTTAATTTTTCATCGCAGAAAAAATAAAATAGTCTTTTAAAGGTTGCGCTATTACCCTTGTATCTGTTATCGCTTATGTGGCAATAAATAGAAAGCATTATCTTCATGGTTGGTTCATATTTACATCTGAGGTAATGTTTGTTACACATTGTGTGAAAGAAAAGCTTTGTAATTTATGAAATAAATTTGTCATTAACACTATTGAAATACATTTATCGTTTTCTCCTTTTAATTTTTGCCATATGAAAGGCAATTTCCTAATTCTACAATAATTTGACATTTCTCGTCAATACATTACTTCTAATTACATGTTGAAACCTTCCAAAGAACTGATGTTTCTTCATTTGTTGAATACTAGAACAAGTTTATTTTTACAACGTGCAGCTGGTGTAGAAATATACGAATGTAAATACAATAATCTGAAAATAAATTTGTGTTAAAATACAAATTAATATAGTTTAATATAACGAAAATCTTCCGGGGTAGAATCAATAAACAAACGCATTAATTGTAAAAGTTGCCTGTTGTTCCAGAACAATTTACCTTGAGCTCCTAGATAAAATGCAAAGAAGAATCAGTAACATCATTAGTCCTGAGATGGTGGCTCTGCTTCAGTTACTTTCCCACCACGAGAAGGTTATATCTCTGCGCCTTTTCTATAAAATATTTTTTATGGTAATTGTTTTGATTACATCTTTGCTATGGTGTCTAGACATTTAAAAAATAATTTAAGCACAGTACTACACTGTCGTCGAGATCTGATCAAGATAACGTTGAGCTAGTTAGATATAACCGTAGATTCATGCTGTTTCTTTTTCTCGTAGTTATCGCTTGAGGAACTCTCTTCTGGCTTCGGGTTTACAGCCACCTTTAAACAGTAAAAATTGAAATGTATGGCGAAAAAACACTTGATCTATTCAACTTCATACAGCGAGACTATTTTGAGGACACTAGATGTTATGCCACTATTTGTCATCGGAGGCCACAATTTCAACAACATAAGGTACGAAGATGATACAGTGCTGATAGCAGACACGGAAAGGAAACTACAAGACCTCCTACAGAAGGTAGCTCTAAGAGATTGAAAAAAAGAACTACAAATACTGCAAGAAAACCGAATGCAATTTCATCAGCAAAAAGAGCAGCCCCAAATGCCAAATACTGGTGGGGGATACTAAAATCAAGCGGGTACAAAAAATTAAATACCTGGAAACTGTTCTAATAAATGACGGAAAGTGCGAAAGTAGAAACAAAGAAGAGAATACTGGATTGCTATATGATGTCATTTCTTCAATATGGCAGTGAATGCCGGACAATATCATCAAAGATGAAGGAAAAACTTGAAAGAAAGTTGATGCGGATATAATGGACCGAGCATGTGAGCAATTATGAGGTTTTGGAAAGGATGGAAACGAAAAGGAAATTAATATTGATCATCAGGAAGAGATAAGTAAAGTTCCTGGGACATGCAATGAGGAAGAAGGGCTTGGAGAACCTGATAGTAACGGATCAGATAGAGGGAAAAGGACAGATGAAAGCAGCGGATAACATATTTAAAGGGCCTGCGCAGGTGGCTGACGGAACGAGGATTGCGTGGTATAACAGGAAAAATTCTGCATAGAGCCACCAGGGATATGGAGACATGAAAAGCCATGATCGACTACGTCATGAAAGGACAAAGCAGATAGAAAAAAAAAACAAAATCACTATCTACTGTCCTCCTTATTACTAATTCTCTTTTCCGCCATTATTGTTTCTGTTTTTAATTCTACCACGACCTTCTGTTTGAGTGTATTTACTGCTTCGCATTGGGTGATGCCTATTAAAATATTTCTAAGCAATTTTTTCAGAAACAGTAATTAAAATTAAACCCTGCTAATGCAAACAAATGATAAAAAAAAAAAAACTAACGAGGCATTTATATATTAAAAACAAACATTTCACTTACTTGCTTTTAAACGTATTAGAACTAACGCACTAACATCTACGAATATTGCTTGCAAATCCTATTCGTAACCACCTGAGGACTATTTTATTTTCAGAATCTATTTATTTACGCAGCACTTAAACATACAGGGGAAAAGACTCACAACAAATTTACCCAACAAATTCTTCTTGTATGTGCCGTTCCTTCATGATATAGATGATTATGGCCCTCCATATCCTCCTGTTTTGGTCTCTTTTAATAAGTTTTGTCTTTGTATTATTTCTCAAGCTCATCAAGTATGCTGCTTTCAGCTATCCCTCTGTTCCGTGAGTATCAGATTTTCCAAGCTCCCCTTCCTCATTACGTGCCACGTAAATTTCAAACTGTCTCTTTTTGATAAGTATAAACTTCCTCTTTTTGTTTTCATTCTCTGTCAAATATTCGTTGTTGCCTACTTGTTCGTTCCATTGCATCCCTAGCATCTTTCTGTAGAACCACATTTCTTCAAGTCTCTTTTACCCATTTGAAGAGATTGTTCTTCACTTACAGGAGGACATATATTACGTTCCTTACTTTTTTCTTTGATGCCAACGAATTTTCTGTTTCATAAGATGTAAAATACTTTTTGTCTGAAGAAGATAGTAGTACCATTTTGTTGCAGATGTGCAGCACCATTATTCGAATTAATAATTCAAAGAATTAAATCGCACTATAGTCGCAAATAATTGATTAAAATAATTAGAGAATAACCTTAAAGTTTAGATAATACGAATTAATATATGCAAATATTAATTCCGATCGCTGGCACATAGACTGGTTGGGCAGCATTTTCATTCTATTAAATATACTAAAAATGATTTGACTCGTGGTCAGACTCAAAAGACGTGTCATTTTTCCGACGTGGAGTTCAAATACTATCAGAAAATGGGAAAAAGTAGTGGCTATCGATGAACAATACATTCAGTAACATTTTTCTTACTAATGTTTGTAAATAAAACATTACTTGTATGAAAAATCAACGAGAAAATATTCAAGGTCTTAATAGATAAGAACTCGCTAAGAAAGAAATCCTACCAATGGCCCCAACAAATCATGTACAAAAGAAATAAAATATGGATAAAATCACATGGATACTTTGAATCTATTGCAAGAAGAGTTTGAGAAGTCTTGCGTTTATTTATTCCATTTTTCATTTACTTATTTTTTTGCTGAGAAAGTTGAGAATTTTCTTAAAAATAGAATTGTAAGAAACGAGAGATATAAACGTCAAACTGAGTTAATTTCATTAAGATAATATAATCTGAAATACGTGTAGTTTTTATGGTTGAGGTCATTGATTAGCATCTAGTCCCAATGCATCGTACATTATCATAAAAATAAGCGTAAGTAATATACCGATTTAATTTGCTACATTTTATGTTCGATAGACTAAACTAAAGTATCTTAATGTAATCTCGAGAAAAATATATAAATAATTATATTTAATCTTTTTAGCTCTGAGATTATTTCCCTGTGGAACTAAACTTTTAGTAGCCTGTTTGCCACTTACGACAAAAATTCTCGAATGACAAATTAACAATATACCGTATATAAAAATGCTTAAGCTATCTTTATTTTAAGCTTGATTATATTGAAACGGCAATTCCTACCCATTTCGCGTCTTAACATTAAAAATTTCTTGTTTTAGACAAGATATTTCAGATAAGAAGAAACAACACAAGAAGCTATTTCCCGAAGAGAAAATCACGCTAAAAGAATCCAATCTTGATTTATTGATTCATATTCTAAGGCTTTTCAAACCATTACAGGTTATTGAAAGCCAGAAAATATTTTTAGATTGTAAAATTTAAAAAAATGTTTAGTGATACAATTCTTATTTAATAACCCATAACTGGGAGAGAAGAGGTGAGTTCCACCTTTTCCCATGGGGTTTTTCGCGTAAGTGAATATACAGAGCTCAACTGAAATAAGAAATCATGTCTCCGATTAACAATTACGAGCCGTTACACAACTTGTACATTCAAGCTTACAGCACTTAATATTTTCAGACAGTTACCCATCTATGTACTGAACAGTCTCCACATTGCTGAACTTTAGTGATCGTACAGTAATCAGTGTTTCTTTATAGTCGTAAACTGTATCGATTATTCTCTAATCTGTGATTTTAAACAACATCAAAACAGACATGAATAGCTTTATTTTAAACAGCATTTTGAGAGAAACAGATATTTTCCGCTTTCAATATTAAGTTATAACTAACATTTCTTTTTAAATATAATACGTCATTTATTACTACAGGTTAAACTTTTACAAAAAATGTCAATCCAATTTTGTTTAACTCGGGTTGTATTACTTCCAAGAAACTAGCGTTTACTTATTCTCATATATGTATAAATGTATAAGGAAAATAATTGGTATGCCCTGTCACTTCAGTTGTGTTAATGTTACATATAACATGTGACACCTGCCGTAGAGCAATGGATGTACATTTAGCTTACATTTATAAATATCGCCATTCCTGCTTGTCGTTTTAGATTGCTGCATGCTTTCTGAAGTTTACTGAGTCTAAACAAAACCAAATATTGAATGTCTATTGTAAAAGAAAACTTACCAAAACACTAGAAATGCAACAGTATTTTTTGCAGCATTTGTAAGAATGAAATAATACTTTTACGTAGCTTGGTAAAAACAAAATACATTGTCACAGCTTGATAAAAAAGGCAACACTAGTTTTTTCCTGCTTGGTCAAAACACTATTTTTGATTACAATTTATCCATTCTATTCTAGATCTCGCTAATGTCTGTACAAATGTTCGGCATTTTGGATTTCAAAGTTTTATGTTTACGATTAGAGTTCAAGCTCAACTAACTGCCAGTATGCGGATTTTGGAATGTTGGCTCAGCATAACCTGATCATATGCATCTGGATTTGTACAGTAATGACGTTAGTCTATTAAATTCAATAAGAAAATCCCGATGTCTAAATCAAATTTGCGACAATGTATAACGCGATATAATTTTCAATTAAATTATTTCAATATTGATGTCTCAATTTGTTTTAAAGAACTTTTCAATTTAAAAAGATTATAATATTTCTTGAAGAAATTAAACTTTTCAAGCACATAATCATACTTTTTATTTGTTAAATAATCTTAAATTATGGTTGCAAAACCTCATGCAGTAATTCTCAAGCATTGTTTTCTCTGGAACGCTTTTTTGAAATGAAAATTTGCTCGCACCTTTTATGTGATAAAATGAACACTTAAAAATACAAAACAGAGAGAATATTAAAGGAAGATAACTGCGAAATTGAAGTAAAAACATTGTCATTGATAACTTTCCCCGTCCTGGTCCTGGGTATGATGGTAAACTGCATCCGGCAGCAAGGCCTCTGATTGAGAGGTTATTAGGAACATAGAACCACATCTTAATTGCTGCTGTTCCTAGGTCCAACCAGACCCCGAGTGATAGAACCTCTTAGGGTCCCAGCTATGTGCAATAGTTACTCACCAGACTGGGGTGAAAACATTAAGAAAATATGAAAATAGATTTTTATAAAAATATATACATAAAAAAAATTATAGAAAAATAGACATTTTCTAAGCAGAAATTTATAACCATAACACACTTTTGAAGAAAAACAGATTGTCATGATACATATTTGAAGGAAAAAAACTATTACCAGCAATATAATTTTGAATCACCTTCAGTTTTCAAACAGAAATTTCATCAAAATCTGACTAGATCAACCTTCTCACTATAACCGAATATTAAAAAAATTTAAAACCCCACCTTTTTGGCATTAAATAACCCACAGAGATTGATATGCCATAGAACAAAACTCTCCCCTCCAATTTGCGAATCCTAGTTATATATTCTTAATAATTGATATAATGCAAAAATATTACGGTGATAAAATTAGTCAATAATTATTTATATCTATTTATATTGGGACTCATGCATTCAATTGAAAGTAATCCATAATAGCATTTTAAATATGATTTTTTTCAATCATCTCGCCTCACATATCGTTCCTTACTATCTATGAGGTGCGCTGCGCCGTTTGGGAACCACTGCCTATAACCACTCATCCAAGTATCTTCATTCGTAAAGCTTTATTTGTTCAAATATACTAGAATAAGAGAAGGTAATCATAAATGAACTTAAATGAAATAAGATTAACTATTTAGCATGAATAAGGTTCATCCACAGTTGGAATAATGTGTGAGAGAATCTATTCGGCATCACATGTGATACTTTAAAAGAGATAATAAAATATATTTCTCTCATCTAATCATCGTAAATACAGCTTAATATACCTTTTTAAAGAGATCATTGCGAAAATTCATCCTAAAACTCTTATACTGCAAAAGAAACCAATTTAAAAACATCAAAATTCACTTTATTACGGTAAACGTTTTCTTTTATGAAACAAGGACTTAACGATTATATCATAAGATTTTCTGTAACTGATAATTATAAAAAAGTAAAATTTCATTCAGTTTCCAAAATGAAACATTACTGTGTGATGATTTCACAGAATAAGAAATAGAAATATATTTTCACATCTTAGATGCGTTTTATTTATTATTATTATTATACTCCCTGAACTTACAGCATTACGTCTCCTGTCTAAATGAAAAAAACATTACCACGTTGAGTCATTTTTACAGATTAGAAATGATGACATTTGTCGTGAATTATTGCAAAGATTTTTGTTCTTGATGTATCGTATCAAATTGAAACACCAATTCAAGTACGATCACCAAAGTTAAGCAACATCGAACATAGACGGTATTTAGATGGGAGACTGCTTGTAAATACCACGTGCTGTAAGCTTGGATGAACGGGTGGTGCAACGGATAATGGCTCGGAATTCTTAAATGGAGAGACGATTACCAGTTTCAAATGTCTTCGTTAACATTTACTTACGCAAAAATACCCTTGGACAAGGTATGAATTTTCACGTCTTCCCCCCACATCGATGAATTAATTAGTAAAATTTGTGTCACTAAACCATGATTATCTTTAAAAGATATTCTTACAAGCTAAAATAGTTACTATCTTTAAATAACCTGCAAAGCGTTGATAAGTGGCAGAAAATGAATAAATCAATCACTAGAGATTGATTGCTTATAAGTAGCACGCCATAACTATGAACATTTACTTTACTAAATTCATGTTTCGTAGATGCGACATATATTTACATATATTTTATAAATGTTTGGTTACATATCTTTTAGAGATTTTCAACATTCAAAGCAATAAATATTTCACTTGAAAAATTGGCGTAATAAAATCTTAAATTTTCTGAATGTCCGATTTAGCTGATTATCCAGTTAAAATAAAATCTTCCATTATTAATAAAAACTACAAAGGTGGATCAATAACACATAAATCAATAACTCCCGGTCTGACATATAGATGGTGCCACCAATAAAAAATCTATATGATTTTTATGATGTATTCATCATCAATGCGACACGTGGCAAAAATTGGGCCCAATAGAATTATTAGTTTACAAATTGCAGTTATTTAAGTGAAGCTAATGTTGCAAATTTTCAAAACAACGGAAAAATTTGAATTTTATGTGTTGTTAAAATATTGCTTTCTGATGGAAAAATACCGTTCAAGCAAAGCTTCATAAGTGTTATCGGACAATGCTCCGTCGGAAACAAGGGTTAACAGGTGGTATGCTGACTTTAAACGTGGCCGTACAGACACAAAAGTTACTAAACGCTCAGGTCACCCAAAATCGGCAGGTTCCCCGGAAACACCAATAAAATTGATAAACTCGTTTTGGCCGATCGTAAATTGAATTTGTGTGAGATAGCAGTGGAGTTGAACATATCAGAAGACAGTGTATTCACCCTTATGCATGCACATTTGTCAATGTGAAAGCTGTGTTTAAAGTGGGTGCAGCGTTTGCTCACAGTCGATCAAAAACAACAACGTGTCGAGAATTCAGAGCGCTGTTTACAACTGTTTAACGCAACAAGAAGTTTTTGCATAAATATGTGACAATGGATCAAAAGTAGGTGAAAGCCGTCCAAAGTGACCAAAGACGCAAACATCAGTAGTCAAGTGTTTGGCCTCCGTATTTTGGTCATTGATTATCTTGAAAAAAGAAAAACTATTAATAGCAAATATTATATAGCATTGTTGATGCTTCTGAAAGAATAATCATAAAAAACGGCCACAAATGAAGTGGAAAAGTGATCTTTCACTAAGACAACACACTATGTTACAAGTCGATCGTAAAGGATAGTAAATGAATTACACTTCGATTGCTTCCGCATCCTCCGTATTCTCCAGATCCAGCCCCCAGTGAGTACTGGCTGTTTGCAGTCCTCAGAAGAATGCTCAAGTGAAAGAAATTTGGTTCCAGTGAAAATGTGATATCAGAAACTGAGGCGTATTTGGAGGCCAAAGACAATTTTTTCTACAAAAAGGCATAGAATTGTTAGAGAAACAATAGAAGGAGACTATGTTAATTAATAAATGCAAACTTTACCTAAAAGTTGTTCTTTTATAAGTTAGGGCCGTGATCTACTGAGTAATGTGTCATTTTTGTCATATGACACTTTTAGAGTTGAACATTCATCTGAAATTTTCACCACGTAATATTTAATCAACAGCATCAATAAAATCATTCGTTTATGTGGGAAAGGTGAAAAATTCACATTAGCCGTTGCTTATTCTTAAGCTGGGTTTAAATTGACATAGCATTACATATGAAGATTTTTCCAGAAACCCACATGAATAGAAGAGGACAAAAAGTTGATTTTACTGTGGCAATCCACAGAAAAGAAACTACAATAAATCCTACAGAAGCTAGTGGAGAAAAGCAAGAAGAAAAGATTTAATTCAATTGCAAGAATGCAAAATGCATGATTGTCAGAAAAAGAAAAATCTTCATATGTAAATTTCAAAATGAAGAATAGTGCGACATCGAAATTTAAAGATGCATTGGGATAGCCAAAAATGCCTTCCAAAATTTAAGTAAAGTATTAAGAAACAGGAAGAGTTCATTAGAAGCAAATAATAGAGCATTGAACAGATATGCGATATCACTAATATTAGTGAATGTTAAGCAATCTTTTCGCAGGTGAAAATGAGACATTAAGGGACATGGATTTGGTTCTATAAAAGGATGCTGAAAATGCTATGACGTAAGCATGTAAGCAACAACAAAGTTTTAGAAAAATGGAAAGAAAATGGACACTTATACTTAACACCAGAAAGATACATTCAAGAATTTCTAGGGCATATAGTTGAACGGGGCCTTGGAAAAGTTGACACCCGCGGAAGTTACTGAAAACAGACGTGACAATGGAAACCTGCGCATAGCCTACCAAACTAGCATGCTTAAATGATGTCAGAATGGATGATATGTTATAGTGGAACATCCTGCCATCCCCGAGACTGGAATGCTCTAGATTATAAAGGACAGTGACAAGCGTTTTTTGAGAGACTGTTCTATGACACTGTCAGCCCTCTGCCTTCGGGTAGAGGGCGCTCTCTGCTTCCGAGCAGGGAGCACAAACCCAGTCGTGGTTCCGCCGAAAGGTGGAACCACGACTGGGGAAAAATAGACAGAGATTTTTTTTGGCCCGGCTATATGGCCGGGAATACCCACTTTAAAATGACTATGTGTCACATCTGGCCTTGCGAGGGAAGGCTAGTAAATACAAAAACGTCTTAGGCGAAGGCATTCTCTAGTTGATAGTGTATTCCGCTCCTATTCGTTGATTGCTTATCTGTATCTTACTGTTAATTGAACATTCGTACAATAAATCCATTATATCGTATTCCTGTGTCGAGTCCCATTCTTCCACTAATCTTTACATTGATATTCCTTTCCGGGATATACCAGATTGGCGGCGAGGATTCGAAGAAAAATACATTTTCGCCACATATCAGATTGATGACGAAGAGGACTGTCGCTTGATACCAGTTTTTGCGAATTAAGGATATCAATTGCCGACAGCAACAAGAAAAGGTCAAACACAAATAAGGAAATACAACCGTAAAGACAACAATAAGTAAGGTAGGAAGTAGTTTTTTACCCCACCTCATATATAAAAAAAACTACGTCTTATTCTTACCGAAATTTAACTTATTGATCAGCTGTATTGTTGAATTGTATAAATATTTTGTTCGGAACATGGACCAATCAAACGAATGTATGAAGACGCTAGCCGTAGCGGTGCAACAGCTAATGCAAGAACAGAAAAATCAACAAAAGAGGCACACAGAACTTCAACAGCATATTCTAAAGCAACAAGAGGCTTTGGAAAAGATATTATTGAAGCAAGGCGAACCAAAGGAAGGTTCTAGGATTTTCTCTGCGGAGGGTATATCAAACTCTCTTACAGAATTTTTGCATAGACCGGAGGAAGGAATAACTTTTCCGGCGTACTTTAAATTGTACGAAACAATTCTTTCAAAAAGGTGTCAATCATGGACCGACGAAGGAAAAATTATGCTTTGGTTGCAAAAAATCGGTGCTCAGAAAAACACGAAATATACGAACTTCATTTTGACAAAGAAACCAGAGGAGATTTCGTTTGACGACACTGTAGAACTATTATCTAAAATGTTTGGCAAACGGGACCGTTTGTTTCACACACGGTATAAATGTTTGAATATTGTGAAAGAAGTCGATGAAGAGTTTGTTGCGTACGCTAGGAAAGTAAAATTCCAGTGTGAACGTTTCAAAATCAATGAAATGAAAGAAAATATGTGTAAATGCCTAAATTTTGTGTAAGGGTTAACGGCGCCTGAGGACAAGGAAGTTCGTTCGAGGATTTTAGCAATGCTGGAGCATGATACATACATAATTTTACAGAAAGTATCGGAGGGATGCCAGCAATTCATTAACATTAAATTGGATAATTTATGTATTGAAGAAAAGAGTACTGCCCGAATACATAAAGTAAAGCAACGTGCCTACAAAGACCATACTGCAAGTCATGTGGCAATACTAATCATGTCACAAGTGCTATTTTAAAAATAAAATATGCTTTGAAGGTGCGCAAAAGGGACACAAGGCAGTAATATGTAAAAAAATAGCGAAAGCCCAAAATGATTAATACAGTCCTATCTAAGAAAGTTACAAATGATTTCGGTACAATAAAGTACGTCGACATCAAATTAAATGGTCGAAATATCACTTGTTTGCTAGATACCGGAAGTGATATTTCTACAATTGATGAATATACATGGAGAAAAATAGGCCGGCCAGAGTTGCAGAATAGTAAGAAAATTGTGAGAGGCATTTCGGGTAACAAATTGAAACTCAAGGGTGAATGTTTTGCAAAAGTAGCATTTGACGGCAAAATGCACAAAACTAAAGTCTGTGATTTTAGGAAAAAATGCAAATTTATTTGGTACTGATTTGATTGTGTTATTTAATTTATGGGGGAAGCTAATGAATATGTTTTGTAGAAGAATAAATGCGTCGAATGTAGGAAAGTCTAAAAAGACAGAAGAATTTAAAAAAGACTTGAATAAGGAGTTTCTTGACATCTTTGCGGATGAACTTGGTTGTTGCATGCAGACTAAAGTGAAGTTTAAAATAAGAGAATATAAAATCGGTGTTCAAACCAAAAAGAAAAGTTCCCTTTGCATCATTAGAGACGATAGACAAAGAGTTACAGAGATTAGAGTCGAACAGAGTAATTAAGAAAGTAGATTACTCTGAGTTGGAATCACCTACAGTCTACGTAAAGAGGAACAATAAAATAAGTGTTTCTGCGGACTTCTCAACGGGACTGAACGAATATTTAAAGGATTACACGTATCCACTCCCCGCACCGGAGGAGATATTTTCCAGGTTGAATGAGGGCAAAATCTTTTCGAAGATTGATTTCTACAAGTAAAAGTCGGTGATAAATGTTCTAAGTATTTAACCATTAACACTCATAGAGGATTGTATAGTTTGAAACGTCTACCGATCGGTTTGATGGTAGCACCAAGTGCATTTCAACAAATTATGGCTACGATGTGGTCGGGTCTAGATTATGCAACGGCATACTTGGACGACATTTTAATAAAAAGTGAAAATATGGAAGAACATAAAACGCATGTCGATGAAGTATTTCAAAGAATTAGAAATTATGGATTCAAGGTAGGACTTGAAAAGTACGAGATCTGTATGGATAAGATGGAATATTTAGGCCAAATAATTGATCATAAGGGAAGGAAACTTAACCCAAACAGAACTGAAGCAATAAAAAATATGCCTACTCTGGATAACGTGACTAAGTTAGACATTTCTGCGATTTGCAAATTATTACAATACATACATTCCTAATATGCATGACTTAAGAGCACCATTGAACAAATTATTAGAAAAAATAAAAAGTGGTGCTGTGATGGACAAGAGAATGTGACGAAGCATTTAAAAAAATCAAACAGTGCTTATTGTCGGATTTAGCGTTTGTGCATTTTGATCCAATCAAAGAATTAATTGTAGCGACGGATGCGAGTGAATACAGCATAGGAGCTGTTCTGTTACAAAAATTCGATGGCGTATCAAAACCTATCGCTCACGCATCGAGAACGCTGCTTCCAGCGGAATGAAATTATAGCCAGATAGAAAAGGAAGCGCTAGCTATAATTTATGCTGTGAAGAAATTTCACAGATTCATTTATGGAAGATCGTTCGTGCTACAAACCGACCATAAACCTTTATTGTCGATTTTTGAGTCGAAAAAAGGAGTACCTACTCATTCCGCAAACAGGTTGCAAAGATGGAGTGTAATATTGTTAAATTACAATTTTAAGATGAAATATATTCCGTCTATGGAAATCGCTCACGTGGATTGTCTTTCAAGATTAATTCCGAAGAACCTTGAGTTGTTGGAGGAAACTGTGATAGCAGCGTTAAAGGAAGAAAAAGTACTTAGGGATGTACTAGTCAACACCGTTAGTGAGTTACCGGTAACGCTGGAAGAGATTAATAAAATGGAGAAAATGGATGATTACTTTGCAAAAATGATTAAGCAAGTGAAAAAGAATGAGAAAAACAAAGGATGTAAAGTTTCACCATTTTCAATTTGTAATGAGGCACAGATGTATGCTCATAGAATGGTAATTTCACGTGTTCTACGAAAGAGGATATTGAAAGAATTTCATTTGGGTCATCGAGGTATATCCAGAATGAAATAATTAATGAGGATTTATATATATTGGCCTAGGATGGACCAGGACATTGAGGATTTGGTGAAGTCGTGTAAAGGCTGTCAGTTAGCAGCAAAATCACCACCCATAAAAACTCAGCCGTGGCCTGAAACGGATGTGCCGTGGTCACGGATACATTTGGACTATGCAGGACCATTAAAGGGAGACTATTACCTAATCATTGTGGATAGCTATTTTTAAATGGCTTGAAGTGTATAGATTTAAGCACACGACAGCGGCAAGTACAATAAAGGTGTTAAACGAAGTATTTAGCCGTCTGGGGGTACCAAACACAATTGTGAGTGCAAACGGTACCATGTTTACGGGTGCTAGTTTTAAACGTTATTGTGATTCGTTAGCAATCGAACACCTAACAACACCTACATATCCGAGATCGAATGGTCAGGCAGAAAGGTTTGTCGATACGTTTAAAAGAGCAATGAGAAAATCAGAACCTAATCAGAATGTTAATGGAAATTTGTCGCCTGTGGAGGTCATGTATGCGAGAAAAATTGAATTGATAAGATTTTCTTTAAAAACTATCGGTCTGGAAAGTGTTTTTCTGAAGACGGTGTAGTAAGTAGAAGAATCTGGAAAGTTATCTATATAATTGAAGGACAGATGTTTGTCTGTAAAAGTCACTTACATCAATTAAGACCCCAATAAATTGAAACCGTTATCAAAGAACAAGACATACCGATGGAGGTATTGTATGATGCATTCCAAATCAAACCACCCACTAACGTTAGAGTACCGATGGAAGTAACTTCTGATTCTCCTGAAACTGAAGACACAAGGGGAAGCCGTAATAAAGGAAGACGAAACAGCTATGTTCAGATCCTAAAAGGAAAAAATATTGAGAGCAAAATTCTAGGAAGGATTTAGCGCGGGGGAAAGGTGTTATTGTGGAATATCCTGCCATCCACGAGAATATAAATGACGGTGACAAGCGGTACGAGAGAAAAACGTCTTTTGTGAAGGCATTCTCTATTTGATAGTGTATATGGATCTTATTGTTAATTGTACATTTGTACAATAAATCCGTTATATCGTATTCCTGTGTCTAGTACCATTCTTCACTAATCTTTACACTGATATTCCTTTCCGGAATTTTTTTTTAATCATTTCACCCCGAGCAAGGCAGAAATGCCGCTGATGAGCGGGGGGCTACATAACTGTAAAAAGATTAATTAGAAAAGAGTGAGGAGTACAAACTGCTTAGAAAGGAGCAATAGAAAGCTGAGAATGCAGGTGCGATGACAGATACATATGTGGAGATAAAGGGAAGGTTATACAGGGGTGGGGAGAGAGCTAGAGTCCAGTGGTTAGTAGATGAGTATTGACTTTGCATTTAAATTTCTGGAGGTTGTAGCCATCAGGAAAGCAAGAATATGGGAGCGAGTTCCACAGGCGGGAAGTGTGAGAGAAGAAGCTGCAGGAGTAGAATTGTCGTCTGTATTTGGCTAGCCTGACTGTGAATGGGTGGGACACAATTGCATCCAGGTTGCACGAGTAAACACCTGTTGAGGAGGCACCAGTGACTTAAGTACGTCCGAGCAGAAGCCATGAAAGTATTTATAGAACAGACAAAGGGAGGCCACATTTCGACGATGGGGAAGTGGCTGCAGTCGAGCCGCCAGATCAGTACCTATCACATTACAGACTCTCCTTTGGAGCCTGTCAAGAACACTGAGGAGAACGACAGGGGCGCCTGACCATAAATGGCAGCAATATTCCATGCACGGACGGATGGTTGACTTGTATATATGCAGGATGGATTCAGGCGGAATCGACATAGTGACCCAACCTTCTTAACAGTAGATTTTGCTATGGATTCAATATAGTGGTTCCATTTGAGGTCTGAGGAGAGGGTAAGTCCGAGGAGGCGTAGTGTATTGCTCTCAGGGAGAATCGCTTGGTCCATACTTATGGGAGGCAGGAGAGGTTGCCTGTAATGGTTAAGAGACAACAGCTTGGTCTTAGACGAATTGAAGTTGACAAGCCACTTCTTGCCCCAGTTCACCACAGAGTTCAAGGTCAGCAGCGAGATTATGTCTGTCCGCCACGACAGGTTTCCTACTGGTGCGGGAGTATATTGTAGTGTCATCTGCGTAGATGCCTACTTGGGACTTGATCTCGTCTGGGAGGTCGTTGATTAAAATAAGGAAGAGCGTCGGGCCCAGGTTAGAGCCTTGTGGGACACCAGCATTCGTGCTCTATGATGAAGATGCAGGCCCATTCGAAACGACCTTCATTTTGCAGTTATTTAAAAAAGATTGAATTAGGTCAAGCAGGCGACCGGTAATACCGTAACCCCGTAGCTTGCATAGGAAGCTAGAGTGCCAAACCCTGTCGAATGCCTTGGAGATGTCCAGAGCAACCGCGTGAGCCTCGTCAGACTCATCAAGGGCCTGGAGCATGTACTCCGTTACGGTTGTTAGCAAGTCGGCCGTGGACCTGGCAAAGCGGAAGCCATATTGCCTGTCATAGAAGAGTTTGTGGGTAGTGAGATGTTGAACTATTTCAGCATTGATTATGGCCTCGAATACTTTCCCGAATATCGGGAGAAGACTGATAGGGCGATAGTTGGATGCGTCCGAGAGTTCACCACAATTCTTAAATACAGGAACGACTGAAGAGAACTTCCAGCATGCAGAAAAGCAGGAAGCAGAAAGGCAGTAGTTAAACAGTTTAGAGAGGACAGGGGAAAGTTCAGGAGCACACCTCTTAAGGACTATCTCCGGGATTCCATCGTCTCCACTCGCCTTATGGGGGTCGAGTTTTGAAATTACTCGCGATACTACTGTCGGGGTAATATATATGTCGTGCAGCTTGACCTCATTTCTAATAGGGAAGTCGGGTGGGTGTACTCCGGCCGAGTCAAATGTGGAGTTGGATGAGAATCTGCGGGAAAAGCACTCAGCTTTATCCGCAGATGACGTGAGAACCTCAAATTCATGGATTAAATGAGGTATTGAGGATTTCCTATTGTTCAGCACTCGTTTTCAAATCCTCCAATAGTCCTTGGAGCCGAACTTGCGGTCAGCTATGCATTGTCGCATTCTCTCAGCAAACAACCGTTTGGCGTCATTTAGGATTCTGTTGCACTCATTGGGAGCAGATATGAACAGGCGCCTATTGTGATCAGATGACTGTCTCCGGAATAGACGGAAGTAATGGTTCCTGTGGGCAATGGCGGCTGAGCAGGCCGGAGAGAACCACGGAGAGGAATGAGGTTTTAAGCAATACTTCCAGGCGGGTATGAAGGCATCAATGCCAGCTTTCACCCATGACGAGATCTCAGAGGCACAGTCATCAACTGATAGGTTGAACACTTTTCCCCAAGGGACGTCGCAGAGGAAATCGTGAAAGGCATCCCAGTCAGCTTTTTGGTAGAGGTAGGAGATCCTATAGGTAGTGGGCTCCTGGGGGAAGTGAGATTGGAAAGAAATCCTGAGAAAGACTACAGCGTGGTCAGGCGCAGAGGTAAAACATATATCTAGTAGTGAGGAATGACCCGAGGGAGTGCTTGGGAAGCGAGTGGAGAAGTCCACCACTTTATGAACAGCGTTTAGAAGAAATATCAAAAGTCAAAATTTACTAAGAACAGGAAATTGTGGAAGATCATGACCGCAAACGTCCTGAAGAGCTGTTGCATAATGAATAAGAGGTTCTGAGATTAATAGAGACAAAGTACAAGGGAATTAACCTTAGACAAAATACTGCCTGAATAAAAGCCTCTTTGGAGCTGACCGTGTTTTACTACTTATAAAACATAGTTATGTTATGGCGCTACTTAACATTATGCATGCCCGAACAAATGTGACATGAAGCCATCTTTTAAACGAAACTTATTTGCGTACATGAGAATATTACTCAAACTGTCTTGCTATTTCAAATTTAAAGTCGATTCAGTCACAAGAATATAACCGTGGCTCTATATCAAAAGAGATGTACTGCTTTGGAAAACTGTCTCCTGGCATTCGAGCATATTTATACTTAATCTTATCGGAAATAAATATCTGAATAAAGCAGAGGATTGCTTTTCAATGTATGGAGTAGATTCATTGTTTTAATGAAAAGGATTAATTTGCCTTATTCCATTGAAATAAAGTTGATGTGTCAACCAAAATTCTTACGAGTTATTAAAAAATCCCTGTATTCGGCTGCACGAGATTAACAATAAACCACATTAAACATTACAGTTAATTCAGCTCCTATACATCAATTTCTCTTGCCACAAATGTAGTACTTAATTTCTCGTCTACGATATGAGAGAGACGATCCACTGATTAGATAAGTACCAACCATATTTATGTAACTATCTTATTCTTTATATCCATTTTGCAAGAACATGTTGAGGAACGCAATGCACCCGACTTCTTTGTATTATGGCTTGATCTTGAGATGGTAGGGCTTGCACGGCTTCATGTAGTGTCGCTAAAACGTTAAAAGTACATTTTGTTTAACTTTGGATGCTTTGATAAATAAATATTTTTCTCATTCGCGGTAATACAGAAATCAAAATATGAAAAAATGTTGATTTGGTATTATATATCGCTCGTAGGAGTTGGTTAACATTTGTTGGCACTACAAATAATGGATTCCAAAGTTAATCTGAGGCATGGTTATTTGATGAGATTTTCGGAAGTATTTTGAACCGAGAACGTGAAGCACCGCCTGTAAGTTCAAGCGTTTTCAAAGCTACTCCTAGATAAAAAGGGATCCACATGCAGCAAACATCTATTTTTGTTTATATTACGTTATTGGAGAGTTTTACTTTCAGCCAGTATCATTCACTTGCGCATAAATCAAAGAATTTTATGTAGATTTCATGGGGATATAATTTAGGTCTCATAAAGCAATAGTGATACTGTTGTAATTGAGAAATGATAAAATTATTCGCCTCTTCACGTGGACAATTTCAACGCAAGAGAATATTTAATTTGGTCACACAAGCACATCTTTTTTTAGATAGAGATAAACTTATCTAGTTTACTCGGTCTTGATTTTTGGCAGGCCACAATCATCAAATTTTAACCTTCAGGAGAATGATTCATTTCACCTTCCAGGGCTAACGTCTTTCGCTAAAAGTGAAATTATTATATTGAATCAGTTGCCGGGTTTTCTACAAGAAAATCTGGTTTACTGTGGCCTGCTAGACAATTTTTATAGCATTAAGTCTACCATTAGCTCTTACAGTGAATATTTCTAGTATATATTTTCTGGTGCTTCTGCAAAATTTAGAGATTATTTATCAAATACAAAGAAGAATTTGCATTGGTGTTAGTTCTACCATGACATCTGAGCTTTAGTCCCTTTCTCACCACCATAACATATATTCAGTGTTTTGTATTTTTTTGTTTTTTTTTTGTTTTGTTTTGTTTCTTTTTTAAATACTTACATGTTAATTTTCTAGTTAATTTTCCTCTATGGTACCTAAACGTTATGTACATAAACACAGTACTAGCTTTTCAGAAATGTATGAATAGTTTAAAGTTGTAATATCTCCATGAAACAGTAAGTTCTATGCTAAAAAATTCTTTTCTCGCACTTATCGCTTGTAAAACTTCATTCTAGTTTCTTGCTTCCCATTCAAATTTGATTTTTAAAAAATAATTAAATATCCACTTTTTATTATCTGTCTTCTGAATTCGTTTCCTCTTTTCATATTCCTTAACACTTGGTCTTAGCAGGTTTAATGCCTTGCTTGGTGTAAATTTAAAAAAATGTAGGATAATAATGAATAACTAATGTTTTCTAGTAATCTAAATCATAGCGATTGGGAAAAGAGGCGAATTTCTGCCTTTCACAAGGTGATTTACGCAGAAAATAATATAACGAACCCGACTGGAATAGAAACTCTTGCTTAACAGTCAATTCAAATCTTTTAAAATTTATATGCATTACCAATCGATACATAATTAAACCCTTTTCCTTTATTGTTCTCTCTCCTTTTCTCATATGATCTCACACTCACTAACCCTTGCGTTTTATTGTCTTTATCACCTTGCTTTAGTCAAAATGAAATGATAAAAATTTTCAGCGAAATGGAAATCTGAATTGTTTGAAAAAGAAAAAAATCATACATTTTGGGGTGCTAGGTAAACTTGTAAAAATGATTGATTTGGTGACGTTCAAGAAATAATATATAATATAATATACTATGATTTTACCCTGAAATGATAATACTAATATATAATGTATATTCAGACATTAGTTCATTGCAAAGTGCACAGAAATTTCGTCAGAAACGTAGAACAAAGGGCATGACTGTGTAATATCCATCATATTATATGAGAATAAACGCCGGAAAATAAACCAACAGATAAGAATTAAAGTGGAGACAACAGAAATGTGGTTTTCTGGAACGATGATGAGATTTCTATGAACGGAGCAAGTAAGGAGTCGGGAAAAAAAACTACGGAACCCTCAAAATAGTTTAATAATAATAAAAAAAGAACAAATCATCATCTGTGAGAAGATAGAAAGTATGTTCATGAGCAAAGGAAAGCCGGAAATGCGAGTTACAAATTGAAAATATGAACATCAAGCAGGTTTCATTTAAATATCTGGGAAGAGATTTAAAAGAAGATAAAAAATGACATCGAAATCTGAACAGGCATTGAACTAAAAGACATACAAAATCATAGGCAAAGTGCAGAAGAATTTGTTGGAAACGTAGAAAAAGTGCTTGACTTCTAAGTCATAACCACCATCTTGTATGGAAATGAATGCTGCAAAACAAATCAACGGATGTGAAGTAAATTGGAGATAACAGAAATGCTGTTCTCGAGAAGGATGATGAGCGAGTAAGTAACCCAGAAATCAGAAAGAAAATGACAACAAAAAGAACATTTATAATCAGGACAAAATAGCTGAAATTCATTGGACACATAACAAAGAGGAAGGGCCCAAAGAGTTTTGACAGAACAGTGACTGGAAGACTTGGTAAAGAGAGACAAATGCTAAGAGGCAGATGTAGTTTTGAAAAGATATCATCACCCATAATCCAATGAAACGCGATACATGGAAAAATAATCTTCATTTTAGTAAAAATCTATTTTGGACATTATTAGGAACATTTTGGGAAACACTAGATTTTACATTTCATATATATATATATATATATATATATATATAATCATATCACCCCGAGCAAGGAGGTAACGCCACTGATGTGCAGGAGGCTACGTAAGAGTGAAAAGATTGGAAAAAAGAAAGCCGGAAACCACATCCTGAACAGGGAAAAGGGATGAGCCTCTACACCTGTACAATACAATACACGTGGGTAGAGTGTAAACCGGACGATAGTTTAGTCTATCTACTCCAATTGAGAAAAAAAAATGAAAAATAAAAAAAAAGAAAAGTGAAAAGATTGGAAAAGAGAAGGCCGGAAACCACATCCTGAACAGGGAACAAGGGATGAGCCTCTACACTTGTACAATAGACGTGGGTGGAGTGTGAACCGGGCGATAGTTTAGTCTATCTACTCCAATTGAGAAAAAAAAAAATGAAAAAGAAAAAAAGAAAAGTGAAAAGATTGGAAAAGAGAAAGCCGAAAACCACATACTGAACAGGGAACAAGGGATGAGCCTATATATATATATATATATATATATATATATATATATATATATAATGTGTGTGGATCCCGGGAATGGGATCCGCACAAATAATGAACAACGACCAGTAATGGAGATAGAAAAATAAGTGTATTAACATAAGTATACCGACTTGAATGAAGATTAGTAGTCCAGGAATGCGGGTTAGTAAAAAGTATATGGACAAGTCTCAGATCTGAAGACGTAGTATGTACGGGTCGGAAGCTGACGGGTACTGCGTAATGATCTTTTCGATGAGTGGAGCACAGAGCTACTATGAACTACATAGTGTTTTTAGCTGCTCTCGCTTCTATAGCAGTAGTATAAGTATAGTCTGGACGAGTCCATCTTTATGAAAAGGGAGAACCCAACAACAATATATATTATCAGTAATTGTAGTTTTTAATTCGACATCACTTATAATTATTAGGTTGTCCCAAAAGTTCCTAAACTTGAAATTTTACTCGCCAAGTAATCTAATGTTACCAGAAAACACTTGCAAAATATTGAAATTTTACTCGCAAAAACAACAAAAATTATTGCCCAAAATAAAGACCATTTTCCAAGAATATCTGCCATCTATCTGCAAGCTTTCGGATCTGGTCAAAGTAACATTCAGCCGGCTTCGAATCAAAGAATTCTTGACATACTTCCTCGACTTCATCAAACGAGTCGAATCGGTGGCCCATCAGAAAGTGTTGCATTGATCGGAATATGACGTAATCTGATGGAGCACTGTCAGGATTGTAGGCTCGATGTGGTAGAACCTCAAAGCCGTCCAGCACTTCAAACTTGTCGTTGGTTTTCTTGGCGGTGTGTGGCTTTACATTGTCCTGCTGCATCAAAGCGCGCTTTCGGTGGATCAGAGCCGGGTACTTTTGCTTTAACTTTTCGTAGACCCGCTCAAGTTGCTGACAGTCAAGTTCTGCACTGATGGCACGAGCATTCGGAACCAACTCAGAACGCACGTTTCCTTCAAAGTTCCACCAAACGCACATGACTTTCTTGCCGAATTGATCTTGTTTTGGAACCGACGGTGGGTCGTGCCCTTTCTGAACCCATCTTTTGTCTCGATTGTGTTGGACCAGATAGACCCATTTCGCAAGTGTTTACGAACTTCTGGGACAACCTAATATTATAAATGTCATGTTTAG